>UESW01004467.1:145508-176801 GCA_900491605.1 Calamus simplicifolius | reverse complement strand
CTTGATTGAGATTTATAATCATCTTTATCAGACTAAAAACTAGAATCCATATAACCCTGAACTATGAGTTTGGGTCCTCCATAAACCAAGAACATATCCTTAGTCCTTCGTAAGTACTTAAGGATATTCTTGACGCCCATCCAATGTTTCTCATCAGGGTTTGCCTGGTATCTACTAGTGATACTCAAAGCATAAGAAACATTATGTCTCGTACATAGCATCGCATACATGATGGATTCGATTGTTGAGGCGTACGAAATCCTATTCATGTGCTCTCTCCCCTCTTGGGTCTTAGGACTTATGTCCTTGGAGAGATGCACCCCACGCGATACCGACATGAATCCCTTCTTGGATTCTTTCATGCTAAATCATTTTAACACTTTATCTATATACGTTGATTGGGACAATCCAAGCAACCTCCTAAATCTCTCTATAGATCTTAATACCCAGTATGTAGGCTGCTTCTCCCAAATCTTTCATGGAGAACTTGCTGGACAACCAATCCTTCACTTCTTACAGCAAGGATACATTGTTTTCTATCAATAATATGTCATCTACATATAATATCAAGAAAATAATAACACTCCCACTAACATTCTTGTACACACATGGATCATCCTCATTTTTGATGAAATCAAATTCTTTGATTTTTCATCAAAACAGATGTTCCAGCTTCTAGAGGCTTGCTTAAGTTCATAAATGGACCTTTGTAGCTTGCATACTTTTTGAGAATCAATGGACTCAAAACCCTCAGTTGTGTCATATACACATCCTCCACTAAATCACATTTATGAAAGTGGTCTTGACATCCATTTGCCATATCTCATAATCGTAATAGGCTGTAATTGCAAGCAAAATCTTATGGACTTAAGCATGGCTACAGAGGAAAAGGTTTCATCAAAGTCAACACCTTGCCTTTGCTTGTAACCTTTTGCGACTACTCGCCTTATAGGTAATCACATTATCATCCATGTTAGTCTTCTTCTTGAAGACCCATTTGCACCCAATTTTACCCCTTCAGGTGGATCAATCAAGGTCCATACCTGGTTGTCATACATGGAGTCCATTTCAGACTTCATGGCTTCAAGCCATCTCTTGGAGTCAATGTCATATATTGCTTCCTCGTAGTTAGTAGGCTCATCATCTTCTATAAGAAATTCATATCTCTCAGGAACATGATGTGTTCTACTAGACCTATGTAGCTGATGTATACTTGGAGCTACCTATTGCTCCATCATTTTTGATAGAGGCTCATGCAAATGTTGCCTGAATGTGGGTTGAGTCTCCTGCTCAACTCCCACTGCATTAGGTATTTGCTCCATGTCATCTAATCGGTCTGTGTCAATTTGTGATTCTTGAGTTTCACTAAGCTCAATATTTCTCCCATTGCTCTTTCTTAAAAAAATCTCATTGTTTAGGAATATGGCATGCCTTGAGACAAAAACCTTTTGCTCGAGTGGATGGTAGAAGTAGTATCATTTTGTTTCTTTAGGATATCCCATAAAATTACATTTGTCGGATCTAGCTCCAAGCTTGTCTGACTCATTACGCTTTGCATAAGCATAGCAACCCCAAATCCTTAGATGACTAAGGGATGGTTTCTTTCCACACCATATCTCATAGGGAGTGGAACTGACCAACTTAACGGAACTCAGTTTAGAGTGTATTCGGCTATGTGTAGCGCATAACCCCAAAACATTTTTGAGAGGTTTGCAAGGCTCATCATTGATCGCACCATATCTAATAATGTGCGATTCCTCCTTTCTGATACACCATTATGCTGTGGTGTACCAGGATGTGTCCATTGAGAGGGAATCTCATTCTTCTTTAAATATTCTAAAACACATGGCTTAAGTATTCCCCATCTTGATCTGATCGAAGTATCTTAATACTTTTTCCACTTTATTTTTCTACCTCGGATCTGAATTCTTTGAACTTTTCAAAGGCTTCAGATTTGTGCTTCATTAGATATACATGACCATACCTACTATGGTCATCTATGAATGTGATGAAGTAAGAAAAACCTCAAATGGCCTGAATATTGATAGGATCACAAACATCCGAATGTACTAGTGCTAAACATTCAGTTGCTCGCCCACCCTTTTTAGTAAAAGATGACTTAGTCATTTTGCCACGTAAGCACGACTTACATTCCTCAAACGATTCCTAATCGAATGAGCCTAAGTAGCCATTCTTATGTAACTTGGTTAAACACGTTTCATTTATATGGCCTAAATGATAGTGCCATAGGCATGAGTTCTTTGAATTATTTGATTTTAATTTCTTAGTTTCTAAATTGAGAACATGGCATTGTAAATTCAAAACATAAATCCCATTGAACATTTCAACAGAACCAAAGAACATTTCATTTTTAAAAATTAAAATTTTTTTATTTCTAATTTTAAATAAATATCCATCATTTACCACGCATGAAACGAAAATAATTTTTTTATTATGTTTGAAACATAGTAATAATTACTAAGCTCCATTACAAGCCCAATGGGCAAAGACAAAGAATAAAATCCTATGCAGCAACCTTTGCTCCATTTTTTATACACATGATCACTTCATTTTTCTCCAGCTTTCTACTGCTTATTATCATCTACATATTAATACAAATATGAGATCTACAACCGGTATCCAATACCCAAGTGGAATAAGAAGTAACAAAAGAAAATATCTCAATCATAAATATAAATGATATAGAAGCATCCGAATGTTTCTTTTCTTTCAGGCTAGCCAGATAAGCCCTATAGTTTCGCTTTCAGTGCCCGTCCTTGCCACAGAAGTGACACTTCCCCTTGGCTACTTTGTTTTTCTTAATGCCCTTATTTGGTTTAGTCGCCTTGGCCTTTTAGACTTTATTCTTCTTTGGCCGCTTCTTACGAGCGCCAGAGGACTCCACGGCCATAACCTGTCCCTTTTCTTTCTTAATGTTGGGCTCGGTATTCGTCAGCATATTCGCGAGCTCAAGTAGAGATGTCTATAGCTTGTTCATGTTGAAATTAAGAACAAACTATGAATAGCTAGGAGATAGTGATTGTAGAACCAAGTTAACACTCAGTTCATGATCCATCACAAAACCCAATCGTGCCAACTTCTCAATCAGATTGATCATTTTCAGCACATGGGCACCAACTGATGAACCCTCAGTCATTTTGCACTGAAACAACTCTATAAAGGTCTGAAATCTCTCATAGCGAGACTATGCACCAAACAACTCTTGCAGGTGCATCAAAATCTTTCGAGCATTCATATGCTCATGCTGTTTCTGAAGATCAGGTGACATCGAGGCCAATATCAAACATGTGGCCATTTCCTCAGCATCTTTATACCAGTTGTATGCCACATGAATCTCAGTCAGAGCATTCACTGGTGGAACCTCCGATGCAACCTCATATAGGACAAAAGGAATTTTTTCGGATCAAAGAACGATCCTTACATTCCTAAGCCAATCAGGGAAGTTGAGTCTAGTCAATTTGTTGGATTCTAAGATACTCCTAAGATTGATGTTTATACTCAAGGTTTCTCTGATAACCTATATAAAAAATAGAACAAGTCAATTGCTATGAATACTAATCATCGAGTTGATATGGTAATTTTAAGATTTTTAATTAAGTTGGATTCTCTCACTATTTTATCAAGGTTAATGGCCCTCTCTATTAATCTCGAGAGATTAGCATTCAATTTCCTTAGTGGACTAGGATCCTTATTCAAATTACCTTGACCTTAGCTTTGGCACAATAAATCTCGGTAAGCCAAATTTTGTAGATTATCATCAATCACATCTAATGTAACTCCTAGATCATTTAGGGGACATTGCCTTATCAATCATATCCATATGTGATCATCCTAAAGTTTGCCTCTAGATTAGACTAACCTTAACTTTGGCCAATTATGCCAGCTAATCTAGTTAAGTCAACCCATTGATCCAAAATCAACTCCTCATAAGTACACTCGACCTCGGCTTTGGCATGATAAATCTCATGACCTAATGATTTTGTATCATGTGAACAATGGAAGGCTATGACTTAATATTCGTGGAGGAATTTAGCGCATATAGGTCCCATAATACATGTACAACATTTGTACTATGCTAGATTACATATCATATATGTAGATTTTAGATTAATCTTTATTAACCTAAAAATTCATAAGATCAAATCTTATAATTGAGATTCCTAATCAAATTAGGATCCCTGACCACTATCTAATTTAGGAACCCTAATCATGTGATCAAATCAATTGCTACCATCCTGATTGACCTTATTGATCTAATCAATTAAGAGCTTTCCTTAACAATGGCCAGATTAGCTTATCAATGGGGTCCTATTTAGCATATCCTTTGATCCCATTGAATGGATTTTCCCAGGCAGCGAACAGATCAATTAAAAATCATGATAATACTTTTTTTAGACACCAATGTAAGTAAGCCTAATTGATTAGACCAATTTTGGGATCATAGGATCAAGTAATGATGTGGTTAATTCTAAGTTTTCTAAATATTTATCATCTATTACATTTTATGATAAGTTAAGATAGTGATCTAATTAGGGTATTATGATAAGAATTCTTAATTCAAATTTTAAAATTTTAAATTTTAAATTTTCTTATCATTTAATTACATGTTATGACATATCGGTTTCACATCCCATGTAAATCCTAATGTATCTAACAAACCCTAATTGATTCTATCATTATAAGATTTTTGGATTCAAATTTAAAATTTTAAATTTCAAGATTCAAGTTCAAAATTTAAAATTTAAAATTCAAATTTCAATTTAGATTCCAAATGATTATATTTAATCATAATCTTATCATAATCAAAATTTTTGAAAATAAGTTTTCTACGATTACTGTTCATTATCATATGAATATCGGATCTTAATCATATTAATAATCATGTTAAAATTAAATCTTAAACATGATTTCTAAGACTTTAGCACATAGTATCTATCATGCATAAATAATAATTGCTATTTAACATGACACAGATATGATTAAATCTAAATTAATTATTAATTATTATCATATAATAAACCTTTATATCTGATATCACATATCAAAGTACTTTATTTTAACATGATAATGAACATACATAAATCTAAATAATATTATTTATTATCAAATAATAAACATTTTAATTTTAGATTTATTATCACCATATAAAAACAATTTAGGATTTTAATCTTCATAATAAAGCATGATAAAAACTCATAATATCATTCAGATTGACTCAAGTATCCTATCAGATTAATGATCTATAGTCTAAGGTGGCTTTGATACCACTTGCTAGAAATTATATATTCAAGACATGAATCAAATTCATGAAAACGTAGCGAAAGATAAAATACAAAATTTTTAGATGCTTAGGATCCTTAGGAACAGATTCATTTAATCAGAAATAAAATCTAAAAATATTAGATCTATTTATACCTGAGTCCTTTATCGATGTGAAAAGGATGAAGCCGGTGAATCCTCTGTCACTAGCCGTCCACGCGTCCGGCCTTTAACGGTGATCCATGCGAAGAAGAATGGATGAAGACTTTCAGGGTATGAAAATGACTCTTAGGGAGAAAGGGATGCTAGTGTCTCTTGAATCCCCTTCTAGAATTTTAAACCAAAAGATCTTCCCATAAGTCTAAATATCTAATCTTTTTCTACCCGAAGAAAAGAGGAAGAGAAAGGAAACATATTAATAGAGAGAGGGAGAGAAAGAAACGTCCCATCTCATGGCAACCTTAATCCAAGGGAGAGGAAGAGACTCCTCTTCTCATGGCAATGTTAATCCAAGCGAGAGGAAGAGACTTCCCGCAAACTTAATCCAAGGGAGAGGAAGAGACTCCCTTCTCATGGCATCCAAGGATCCACATGCCCCAAGCCTTGGGCATGAATCTTTCTCTTCATGTGAGGATGGATCACGTCCATCTCACGGATATGATCCCATCTTTCACGTGGTCAAGCCCCATCCATCATCCATGTGTCAAAATCTCATTCCTTGAAATTAGGAGTTAGTTATCTCATAACTACATGCCCCATGTGTTCACCATCCTACCGTAGAGATTCATCGTGCCCCATCCCATGGATATGAATCCTTCTTCACATGGCTGAGATTTGCCATCCATACCCAAATAATGAGAGCTGTCCATCACATGGAACAAGCCAAATTTGGGTATCTAATTATTTGTTCATCTATGCGCAAATTATCTCTCCCTAAAATTCCTTACTCTATGATGGATCATATCCATTATTATTTTATCTTCTTTAAATTGTATCTTACCCAATTATTTAATTGGTCATCTTATTTGAATTAAATCTAATTTAATTTTTATTTTAATTCATCCAAAATTCTTCTTAATATGTGTGACCCATTAGGCCCTTTAATATGTTGCAATAATCATGTCCTAATTACTGACCCTAGGAATGATTAGATAACTCTTTGTCCAAGTCAACAACATGATTAGATCATGAGAGGCCTCTAGTAAAGTATCATGACCACCCAAGTGCTAAGGGTTTTGTTGATGTGACTATCAAAAACACTCGTCAATGAACGATTACCGTATGATTCAATCCCTTCATCACATATCCCAGATCAATTAGTGGTATGGAATGTGTCAACCCTATAATTGATCTTTATTTACTTGATCTTAGAAAAATTAACTCATATGAATTAGAACTTCGAAACCATTTCGAATTTCAACTCAACCTTGCAAGGATTTAACAGTCAATTTAATCCATCAAGTGGCCGTGGGATATAACCCTTTCTATCAAGGAAGACGAATCCTATCTTGATCAAACACCACCATCATGTACTTCATGTCATACTCAACCGACACTATATTTTCCATATGTGGCTAGAGCGACGTTTGTATGTCCTCAAGCATGACATTCCACACATGAGATACAACAAAAATCTCAAGTCAAAGGATCACTCGCACCACCATCATTAGAGATCAACCATCGACACTATATGGAATATCCATATGGGATTTTTGTATGGGTCATCCAATGCATCGTTACAATAATGAGCATCCACACACCTATCCAGTATTTACATACTTCAGCTTGTGAAATGAACTGGTTACCCCAAGCGTGAGGATATGCAATGTGTGCCAGTCTCATGGTGTTCGACAGTGTCCAGTCCCATCTACACATTGACTAGAAAAATTTAAAGAATTGAACCATAATGTGCAATTTAGATCTCATAATTTGTAATCTCTATTAAAAATTTTATATGCACGGTTCATATTCTTTTGGACTTTATCTCACAGATAAATATATCAATATATAATAAAAGACATCTGGATAGATAAAAAAACCATTTTATTTGATTTGTGTTAATAAAATGTATATAGCATTCAATCCGATTGAATTTAGGGCATAACTAACATGTTGTAGAAGAATTAATAGGGGGTTAATGATCTTTTATTAACTTCTAACATACAAATTACTATATTCTAGCATATATAATAATTTGTTAATATCAAAATATGCACAAACATCTTCTAAAACCTATATTATTGCTATAAAAACATGGCTTTAATTTATTTGAAATGGAGTACAAGGTCTCCCTTGTAATCTTGGTAGTAAATAAAAAGATTATAGCCCACATTAGGATGATTAAAGTTATCCCAATTAGGGATAGAGGTTCCTCACACCAACCCTAATTTTCTCCTTGTCTAGTGGTACCGGGCTTGATCTAGAGAGGAACTTACAAATGTAAAGTTGGGTTCAATAATACTGGAATATTTAGATAAATATGACTATCTTGATAGTTCTCCCTCATCTCCTTTTTAGTAATTAGACTAAGTTTGTAGCGAATCCTTCGATCTAAATAATCTTTAGTCTCTTTTCATTACAAGGAAACAACATAATAGCGATAAAAATTTCTGTCACTATTCCATCACAAATCAGGTTTAGTGACGAATTAGTGACAAAAATCTCGTCGTCATAATTTTTACCATTGCTAATTTAATGGTCGAAAAAGCATATGTCACAAATAATAGCGATAAATTTGTAATGAATTATCGTCAGAAATTGTGACGAAATATATTTCTGTCACTAAATAATAGTTATCGAAAGAGGGTATGTCTGTCACTAAATTATGATGGATTAGTTACGAACGATCCGTTACTTATTATTCTGTCACTATTTTGTCACAAATATTTCATCACTATTCCATCATAATTTAATGATGGATTATTGATAAATGCTCAGTTAGTAAAACTTCCATCACTAATCCATCACAAACTATTCATTACTATTCCATTACAATTTAGTGATAGTGTGTTGACGAAATGTGTATCACTAATAGTTTCATTACTATGCCATCACAATTTGTTAATGGATTAGTGATGAAAAAATCTATCAGTCATCCGTTATTATTCCATCACTAATCAATTACTAATGTTTTTGTCACTAATCCATCACTATTAATTCTATCACAAATCCATCACTAATCCATTATTAATCTAATAAAATTTCATCAAATTTTTATTTTTATAAATTTAGTATTATTTTTAATTATAAATATTAAATGCATTCTAATAAATTTTATAGATAAAAATTTAAATTCAATAATGAGAAATGCATTTCATAAAATAAGATAAATAATACCATAAAAACATATAAAAGTAATGTTAGTCAAAGTTAAACTAATAATATCTACATACATCAATAATAATAATGCTTTACACATCAGACATCAAATAAGTAATCGTCATTAGCTTAAGATGCAAAAGATCCTGATCTACGAAACTCTCGAGTAAACTCCATCTGCTCGCTTTGCGCCTCATCTGCTCCTTCATCTAATGCAGATGCTCTGTTTGTGCATTCAACTTAGCAATCTTTCTATCCATCTCTTTTTGCTTATCTGCGAGCTCTTGTTGCACAAGCTCCTTAACTTGAGCTACTGCTGTAACAACCTATGATGATTATGAGGTCTCGCTGCTCTAAAATAAAGTAGGATAGAAATATACTACCTATGAGCCAAGACCATAGGAACGCCTCTTTTTCTCTCCACTTGCAACCTCGAAATAAAGAGTGTCTATGTCAACTGGTGGAGGTTCTGAACCATCATCCAAAGGCTGGGATGCAAAAGACACCAACTCCTCCATGTGATCCTATAATAAAATAAATTGTATAAGTTAGATTAAGACTTTGCGATTTAAAAATTTTAAATACAATAAAAATTAATAAAAATAGAAGATAAACATACATTCACTTGCTTTGACCTTGCATCTATAAAAGTTTCATCTTTCCTCGTGTGCACTTTCTTAAATAGCTCCCAACTGTTGGGCCGACATTTTAACTTTTCAGCCTACAACAATAATAAGTTAGTAATACATCTCTAAATGATTAAAAATGAAAACAACTACAGTTAGTCCATTAAATAATTAATACTTTGCCATTTTTAAAGAAAGCTCCATCAAAGATTGAGATTCACATATGCTTAGTCACACCGGTACCTAGACCACCTATCTCAGTTAGACGTGTTTAGCTTTGTGAGCTTTATCTTTCCAATATGGACTGCTCCACAGTTGTTGCCAACTATCCCAATTTCTTAATTCACACAACCGGGCTTGCCATACTTAGAATGCCTTCAACTATAAACATGCTTGGTATACTGCATTTTAACATTTTGCCACCAATAGCTCTAAATAACCTCTTCATCTAAAGGATCTTAAGTGTACCTCTTCTTTAATAATTATAACTTATGAATACAACAAAACGGTTAATTATAGAATATAACTTAAAATCTAAACTTATAATTGTAAAATCATTTTTAATTTATTTTAGTCTCATAATAATAATATATTAAATATTATAACCTTAAACTCCTTCCAATAAAATTCTCTAAGAGCTAATGAGATATGCTTCCCACTATATGCAGTTGCTTCTTATCTTCATCAAATTTTGAAGCCATATGAGTTGAGACTGCTTGATTTGGAGGAAATGAACCAGCAGCGATAAGAACTCACCTAAAAAAAGTAATGTCATATATAAAAATTAATGGGAGACAATAAATCATTATGAGCTTCAATAATACTAATTTGGAAAAAACCAATGGCACAAACACAAACACACACTCTAACTTGGAAACAACAATGTCATACACGCACAACACACAAATATACATCAGATAAAATTAAATATTTTTTTTTACTTATTATTTTCAACTCTAATCAATATCCTGTTAGTAGGCTTTGTGGATGATATTGCAGAACATGTTGTGATTGTAATATATGCTGGAGATGGTGGTGTGAGGACATCCTCACCATGTCCACTAGAACTGGATGGTAAGTTGCTCATAGCTATAAAAAAAATATGATGATTATACAAAAAATAACAAGTGAAAATATAACATAACACTATAATAAAATATTATGCATTTGTTGCTTAATAAATATAATAAAGCATAAGTAATCATCATCACCATCAAATTCTTGGTCTCCATCATTGTCATCATCAACAACAACACATCATCATCATCATCAACATCATCATCATCAAATTCTTGTTCTACGTCAATGTCTTCATCATCATCATCTTCAGTTTGCAAGTTTGGTTCAACTTTTTTCTTAATTTCAGTATCATCAATGTCAACAAATGAACCATTCACATCATTTAGAGATTGATGTCTATCATCTGTTTCTATATTAATTCCATGTTGATAACAGACATCCTCTTGAAATGCCATCACATTAGAAGGCATACATGCATTTGAGTCCGACACCTCCACAATTGACCTTACTTTAATTTTGCAAACAGCTAGCCAATCATTAGCATTTCTCTTCAAAGTAGAATAACTTGCAAAATACACTTGTTTTGCTTGCACAACAAAAATAAATGGTTCATATCTATTGAATACTCTTTCGATCTTGACTTCAACAAGTTTGTATTACGGGTGAATTCTTGTACCATGATTTAAGGTTGGATTGAACCATAAGCACTAAATAGTACAATTCTCTTGATTGGTAGAGCAGGATACTCCAACTCCAAAATTTCTTGCAACTGATCATAGTAGTCTAGCTCATTTGCACTATGGCTAGAGCCTTTAATGCACACTCCACTATTCATTGTTTCACTATTTAAACCATGTTCCTTTGTGTGGAACTTAAATCCATTAACTATGTTCCTTGAAATGATTTCACCCTGTAAAGTGGTCCTTTTGCAAGGTCTTTGATCATTTGGTTATAGATGCTACATGATTGTAGATGTGCCTATATACAATAATTATAAAAAATTAATTACTTACAAAAAAATACTACATATTAATTAATTCATTATTATATCTTGAAGATTAGTTACTTACATAATTCTCAAACCATAATGCAAATTCTGTCTCAAGTTTTGCATCAATTTCTGAAGCTTCGATATTTGGTCGAAGTTGCCACAACTCTATTTCAAAGATTCTATAATGATAGAAATAAATTTAGTGTTATTGTTTAAGATTATATTTATGCTTTGCAATATAAAAAAATACAATATAAATGTTAAATTATAGTGTACTTACTGAATGTATGGTTTAACTTCATCACAATTCAATAACATGTACATGAGACCTACATTATATTCTATATTATTTAAACATCTAGATTTTGCTTTTCCTAAAGATCGACCATCACGTTTAAATATGAAAAGCATTTTAGGATGTTCTTCCAAATCAAATCCACAAACATCTTGTGTGGCACTTTTTGATCTCGAATATATACATAAGGCTAAAAATAATGTGCACAAAATGATGAAGCTTCTTCAACCAAGTACGCATTACAAATAGAACCTTCAACTTTAGCTATATTCCTAACATTATTCTTCAACTTTCGAAGGTACCTAAAAATAAGAAATGATTTTAATTATCACATTATACTTATGTTAGTAATATTTATAAAAAAAACTTAGTTTGTTAATTTACCGATCAAATGGATACATCCATCTGCATTGCACTGGACTAGCAATTCTTGCTTCATAAGTTAAATAAACTGAAAGATGTTCCATGGAGTCAAAAAAAACTTTATGAAAATATGCGCTCTAGCTTACATAGCACAATAGGAATATTTTTTTCCAAACGTTTCATGTCATCTCCTATTATGACGGTAGCAGTTAAATCTTTTAAAAAAAATGCTCAACTCTATCAAAGCTTACCATACATTTGCGGGTAATAACTCATGAAATGCAATAGGAATTAGCCTTTGCATAAAAATATGACAATCATGACTCTTTAATCTATATAGTTTATTCCCACTCAAATCAACACATCTTGCCAAGTTAGAAACATAACCATTTGAAAATTTCAATTTCTTAATCTACTTGCAGAGCTATTCTTTCCCATCCTTATCCAATGTATAATAAGCCTTAGGATATTTATTTGCATTTTCATCCCGATGTAACTCTGGACGATTGCAAATTCCTTCATATCTTTCCTAGACTTAGCATTGTCCTTAGTTTTCCTTTTAACATTCATCACCATATTAAAAATATTATCAAAGAAATTTTTGTCAATATGCATAACATTCATATTGTGACTAACATTATCCTTGGTTTTCCTAAAAGATATTTTATTTTTCTAACCACATCCACATACTCTTTGGATTCTATGGTTTATCTTTTCTCCATCAGGTTCTGTCACTTTCTTAAACCCAAATTTATCAATTCTACACCTGACCTTATAGGTGTGCACTTTTCTGAACTGATTGTCCCTTCCTAAACCATTTTTTTATGCTTTCTCCACAGATGATCATCTGGCAAGAACTTGCGATGATTGTCAAACCATGATGTTTTTCCACCTTTAGTAAGAGTAAAAGCATCAGAATCTTTCATGCAATACGGACAAGCAAGCTTCCCCATAGTACCCCAACTAGACAATATCAAATAAGCAAAAAAATCACTTATTGTCGACATTAAATGTTAGCTCCCCTCCTCTCTGGGGCCACCGACAGCACACCTGCACACTTGTGATAATCGGATAGAGTTTTACTAGTCTTATGTAGCGCTCCATAAAGAGCTAGAGAACCCCAACTAATTATCATAAGTGGCAGACACACGAAAAATACATCCTGTTAAAAACTTTTCATTTTTATCTCAATTATATGCACAAATCACTCAATCAACATTAAGCATCAACCTGCTCAGATATATTTTTCATGACATTCCTCAGGCAGTTTACAAGATCACATTCACAATCGACATCAAAATCCTAAGTGCACACATCATGCTCATAATTTTCTCCAAACATAAGTCTCGTATTCTATCCAAAAAGGTCTAAAACATCATTACATCTCATTGTACACATACACATATACAAAATACAAATATCAACCTACACTCTCTCAAAATACAAGGCTAGCATTTATACACTCTTGCATCCAAGCAAGCTTCACCAGCTAAGGGTTCTGTCCTATTTATCTTGTGATCCTGGCAGAAATACTCACTGATCTGAAAGAATATTTAAATCATAGAGGATGAGACCTAAGTCCCAGTGACTGGATAACCATCTAACTATGGAGAAATAGAGAACCATAACCTCTTTTCAATCGTATGCTGATACTATTTAGCTGTACAAGTCAAAGTACATTTTTAACATGATACCAGATAAAATAAAATGTAGCTTATTCTTTAAATAACATATCAGTACTGAAATACTCTACAATAACCTTTNCTCGGTTGGGCCGAGCAACACATTCACCGAACCTTGGCAGGGCCAAGTACAAATTCTCCGAACCTTGGCAGGGCCAAGTACAGATTCTCCGAACCTTGGCAGGGCCAAGTGAAAATTCTCCGAACCTCGGCTGGGCCGAGCAACACATTCTCCGAACCTTGGCAGGGCCAAGTGAAAATTCTCCGAACCTTGGCAGGGCCAAGTAAAAATTCTCCGAACCTCGGCTGGGCCGAGCAACACATTCACCGAACCTTGGCAGGGCCAAGTACAAGTTCTCCGAACCTTGGCAGAACCAAGTGAAAATTCTCCGAACCTTGGCAGGGCCAAGTAAAAGATTCTCCGAACCTTGGCAGGGCCAAGTACAAATTCTCCGAACCTCGGCTGGACCGAGCAACACATTCACCGAACCTTGGCAGAGCCAAGTGAAAATTCTCCGAACCTCGGCTGGGCCGAGCTACAAGTGCCTTGAACCATGACAGGAACAGGTACAGATTCTCTGAGCTACGGCAAGGCCAACCCGAGAGAATTCGAGCTCCGATAAGAACGAAGCACAAAAATTCCAAGCTTCGGACCGAAGTAAGGAGCGTATTTCTCCGAAAGGTCCCTAGACTGTGCTTGCGAACCTCAATTAGTTCGGATAGCACGGGATCCTCGTCTAAGGACGAGCGGGATGCCTTCATACCCCACGAACAGCAACAACAGCAAACCCGACACAGAAAAGATAGAGATTGAGAAGCAAAACAGAACTCTCTTTATTGCCGATCAAAAACGGTTACAAATGCCTTAGAGGCGTTACAAGAGCATCGAAATGCATAAGTACAAAACTCGGGCAACTGCTCCAAAGCAGACGTGGGCAACTGTGATGCTCCGGCATCCGACCGTCGAACCAGATAAGTCGCATCCAGTCAGCTCGAGCTGATAATAGCCGGGCGACATGGACCAATAGTTGCGACCAGCTTCAGTCAATAATGATATCTCGGTGACCCAACCGAGATATCTGGATGGCCATCCCAGACCACCCATCCGAAGGACCCCTCGCGAGCAGGTAGGAAGCCAGCGGACCCTAGCGTCGGAACGCTCTCCCAAACCAAGTATGCACAGCCCCCACCTTGCCATGGCTCAAGGACAAGGAGTCGGCGGGCGGCACACTTTCACCCCCTCCCCATGTGGTAAAAGATTCCCCAGGCAGCCGAGCCCAGGAATCCAAACCAGGGGAGGAGGCGAAATTCACACAACCCATGGGAGGTCCGCGTGCACTTCCTACCATGCGTCTCCGAAGGAGAACCACAAAGGTCACACTGGAAGAGTTAGTATGCGCTCTCCGTGTGATCTTTGCGCCCTCTTTGTGTGCTCTCCATATGATCTCCGGGACTCATCCCCTAAGGGTGAGCCATTCTTTGGCGGCCCCTTTGTCGCCCCAGCTATCCGGTGGCAGGGAGCTTATAAGAGGAAGGCTCGGTCCTCCCACTCGCAACAGTAGAGAAATAAGCATGGTGGAAGCTCTAATGGGAAAGAAACTTTGGGGATGACCAAACATGACCTCCATTTTCCCCTTTTTATAGGTAGAAATGAACCGGGGAAAAGCTACCCAAGCTGAAAGCCCCGAGATTCAAACATCTGGCCCATGCCACCACGTGGTCTCCTAGGATGAAAGCGGTGCCCTACTGCGCACCAAGCCCACCGCCTGAATTATGACGTATACGGAGATCTCCTCCTGATCCCGAATCATGGTCATTAAATGCAGGAGATCGTCCACTAGCACTTCGAAAACTGCAGGTTCAGGAGATCGTCCTTCAAAAATAACGTCCTCCAATGGTAAATGGCTGCGTACGCAGCACGTTAAAACGACCTGCATGGGAAAAGAGCATCTTCCGGAAAGCTTTAGTGCAACTTTATGTTCTCCACAGCGCCGTACCACCGATTTTTGTAAAATAAAAACCATTTCATCTGCAGAGCAGCAGGGCGCGGGCAGAATAGCAGAAAGCGCGAAAACCTGTTTTGCTTGTCGGCCCTAGCCGATCTATCTTTGCTTGTCGGTCCTAGCCGACCTATCTTTGCTTGTCGGCCCTAGCCGACCTATTTTTGCTCGTCGGCCCTAGCCGACCTATCTTTGCTCGTCGGCCCTAGCCGACCTATCTTGCCCGTCGGCCCTAGCTGACCTATCTTGCCCGTCGGCCCTAGCCGACCTATCTTGCCCGTCGGCCCTAGCCGACCTATTTGCGTCGGCCCTAGCCGACCTATCTTGCCCGTCGGCCCTAGCCGACCTATCTTGCCGTCGGCCCTAGCCGACCTATCTTGTCGTCGGCCCTAGCCGACCTATTTTGCTGTCGGCCCTAGCCGACCTATCTTGATTGTCGGCCCTGTCTCTCCAGACACAATAAGCACCTGATTGTTTGCTACAGCTTTTAAAAATTTATCTTTCATTTTGAATGCTGGTAGTTTCTCTCTGAAAGACTGCATTGCTCTTGCACTTGGGGTTGCCTTCCGAGAGTTCTGCAGGTCCCTAAGTTGAGTATTTAACTTCTCCTTGAAGGCATTAACATCTTCTGTTGATTCAGGTTTAGGTACAGATTGTTTGGCCATCTGAATGGATGATGTGCTGGTGGAGTCATTAATAGTCAATGTTTCTTTCGATCTAGCCAAAAGGTTTTCCACTCTTCTCTCAGTCTCTGTAGACATCTTAATCTCCTTCTGTGTTGATCCATGTAGTTCATCAAGATCTGCCCGGTAATCTGGCAAAGGAACTTTGCTAAAAACTAGTGTCTTTCCTTTGTTGTATGCATGGAAGTGGAGGCCTTGTCTTTGAGGCATATCTGCAAGAACATTCTGCCCATCACGCCCAAAATTCCGCTTAACTATCAGCTCCTGCTGCCCGCCTTCCTTCAATTGCTTTATTTTGTTCCGCCATTCATTCTCATCCAGCTTTTCCACCTCCAGCCGCGCCATCATCGCCTGCATGGTTTGCATCATCTGTTGCATCACCTGGTGCTAGTCTCGCATGGCGTCTTGCATAGCATCTCTCACGGCATCTCTAGGGATTGATCATTGTTCTTCTGCTCCATTGGATCAAATTTCGGTTAGGGTTGATATTTGGGTTTGGAAGGAATGGATCAAGGCGGTAATGGAAGGAATGGATCAAGGCTCTGATACCAAGTTGATGCAGGGCGATATTCAAAACGCCTGCAACTCAAGAACGATCTAATCTGCGAGAAAAGAATTCGTCCAGGTTTGGTTTGAATCTTGACAAGAAAAGGGGAAAATTTCGAATTTTGATCACTCACAATCCGAAATTTAAAGGAAGAGCAATTGAATTTTCAATTCAATTGTTTTGAATCAGAAAAAAAAAAGAAAACATTCATCTCCATTCAAGAGAGAAAAAAAAAAGGAAATCTAAAACAGCGTCTTTCTTCTCTGCCTCTGACGGCCGCCCAAAACCAACTTAAATAAGAGAGAAAACCCTAACATCATAAGTTCAGAAAAATTACAACTATGCCATTAAAAACGAAAACAGGCCCAAAACTCCTATCAGACGAGCCCGGATGGCCAAAATCCACAGCAGCTCATCGCCAACGGCATGACTTTGAATCAGCAGCCCGTTTCCATGTGACTATCCAAGTTTGAGCCCAGTCCGACACAGTAGCTGACCGGATTCTATTGACCCCAAAGTGTCAAAACGGAAGTCGGGTCAATTCCATACACTCGGCCCAAACATGGAATTTCAAGCCTGTTTGTTCTGCAACCTCTTGGACCTTCGTAGACTACCTGGCATGGGCTTCCCTGAAGTGGCCTGCTGCCCCTGGGTTGCTGGTACAGGAACATCCAAGGACTGGTTCGACTGACCCGAACTTTGGTCTGAACTGATGTCCTCATCACTTGTCCATCACCAATTTAGTGATGGATATGGGCATCCATCACTAATTAGTGACCAAAGCTCAATCTGTTATAAAATAATTTTTTAAAAAAATATTTATATATTAAAATTTTAGTGATGGATAGAGCGTCCATCACAAATTTGATCACTAATCCATCACAAAAAAATATACACCAACTATGCATCATATTTTAGAAATGGATACAATATCAGTCACAAATTCATCACAAAAATTGTCACAAAACCATCATAAATCAGTCACAAAAATAGCCATTTTTAGGTAATTTTTCAGATGAAATTGAGTTTCATCACTAATATCCATCACTAATTCTAATTTCAATCTCTATTCCATCACTAATCTATCATAATTTTGTAACGTAAATTTTCATCACTAATTTCCATCACTATTTCCCTACTTTCTTGTAGTGACCTTATTTGTGCACCCTTACAACCCTAAAGCAATTGGACGTGTTATGTTTTGGATGCCTTCATGGCTCCAAAGAAAATTTTATTGGCAAGCAACAAAAAGTTTAGGTATTCAACCAGTTTTTGGGCTACACATTCTAATGCCAACAATTGGTAGACCATATATGGAAGGTGTTATTAATGCAAGTTTTTTTATTATACTCTTGTTCTCATTTGCTTCTTTTTCTTTAAAGAAATGTTTAACATTTTGTAAAATCTTTCAAAATAAGTTTGAGAGAAACCAAGGGTGAGCATCATATTGGATCAATTCTAACTTAAAACCTAGAAACTTAAAACCTAGAACTAATCCTATTAGATTACATTCCAAAATTTAGTCCCAAAGTAAAACTAACCCTACCTTGGAAATAACTTAGAACAAATCTAATTTGATCGATTCAGTAATGGATTGGTTCCCGTGTAAATTTTTTTTAATTTTTTTAGTCCTAGACTATTTTTTAATGTATATGCGAAAACCTGTGTTTGTTAGTAAAGATGGTAGATAATATATGTAGTATCTTTGATCACCTAGGTTTTTTAATTTATACAAAGTGACAATTCATGTGGAGTTTGATGACTATAAGTTGAAGATGTGTATTAAATACTGTAATGAGTGGCTTTAGGCAAAGTTTGTTGAGAATTGTATCCTAAAGCTAATCATTTGATGATTGTGCTTATATAAATTGCATATAAATTGATATATTAATAAAAGTTATTTGACAGCTTTTTCATTACAAGATATCTTCTTAAAACTCCTAATAGTAATGAAGCCCTTCGGATCTTCTTTTACGATAAAGAAGGATTTATCTTTGAAGGTCCTCAAAAGTGTGCACGACCAAATGATATACTATGACAGGGCCATAGTACTATCAATTATAGGATATTGTATATCATATTTGTTGGTTGTCCTCTTAACCAAGGAGTGTAGAGACACTGGTATGACATACAGGTGAAAGTGTAGGAGTATATTTCATCGAACGTGACTCATTTTTGGATACTCTGCTATCAAGAGTTGATCTGAGAAGATATGATATAAGTGTTGCCCAAATGTAGCAACCCAAGAGGGGGTGAATTGGGTATTTTAAAATTAATTACTAGCGCAGATATGTGCTTAATCACTAGTTAAAAATTAGTTCGCAGTTGTGTAGTGGAGTGCACGAAACAAAATCACACAGAATAAGCAATCACAAACACAAGAGGGTTTATAGTGGTTCGGTGCCAAACTCGGCTCCTACGTCCACTCCCCAAAAATCCTTTGGGAATTTTACTAATTGTATCACAACGATTACAACCCCTAGCCTTTCCGGCTAGTCCTCTTATTTCACGGCACAAGGCAGCCAAACCCCTAGCCTTCCCGGCTAGTCCTCTTGTTTCATGGCACAAGAAAGCCAAACCCCTAGCCTTTCCGGCTAGTCCTCTTGTTTCACAGCACAAGGAAGCCAAACAACTATCTAGGGTTATTCTTAACCCTATTACAAGAAATTTCAGAATAGATAACAGATAGCTCCTAACTTGAGCAAATATTCAAAGAATACTTTACAAATTTGAAGCAAATCTTCAGCAATGAATGTGAATCTCCGAGGTAGCTGAAAACTTTGAATGCTTCACCGGATCTGGATGACTTAAGCAGTGATTGAGATTTGTCAACTTCAATGCACAACAACTTGCTTTCCAACACTCCAAAAAATATGCAATGAAAACTCTCTTTCTTGATTTCTTTTTCCTCTTTTTCTTTTTCAGATTTGTCATTGTGTTCCTATGATCTCAGCTATTTAAACCAAGAAAAATATCCATCAGATACATTGGTAATAAGAGGAAATTAAAACGGAAGAAAATTGTAACCATTTGAATTTATTTCCATAAGCATTGATTGCATTTAATCCTTTGAAGAAAGATCTATGTCAAACACCAAAAGAACAAAAGTCAGTAATCATAAAAATGGAAATATAATTAAAGAAAGAGAGAGCATTGCAGAGTGGTGGTTGGCTGAAATTTATTTTCCAGCTAGCTCCTTTGAAGACGTCCGGCCATGGAAAGAAGAGAGAAGAGGCCCCAAGCTAGCTAAGCAAACAAAGCTAGCTAGCTTTCCAACAAAGCTCCACGGCAAGAAAAAAATCAGCCATAACAAAAGAATAAAGTAGCTAGCTAACAAGCTAGCTCAATCCATCATGCATACAGCTAGGAAAGCATCCAGGAAAAAGTAGTTAGCTTTTCAGCTAACTTAATGAAAAGTTTCACGCATTAAGAGAAAAAGTAGTTAGCTATTTAGCTAACTCAATTTGAATTTCATTCGGTGGAAAGAGAGAATGATTAAGGTGGTTAGCTTTCCAGCTAGATAGATAAAAAGTTAAGTGCCTCATAATAGAAGTAGTTAGCTAATTAGCTAACTCAATTTAAATTTCATGCGTCTAGAGAAGAGAGAAATGATAAAGTAGTTAGCTGCTAAGCTAACTAGTTCAAACATTCATTCGGCCAAGGAAGAAAACACCCCAAAGTAGTTAGCTATTAAGCTAACTCTTTCACCAAAACGTTCGGCCAAGAGAGAAGGAAGAACAAAGCAGTTAGCTCCCCAGGTAACTGAAGCAAGCTTTCATACGACCATGAAAAAAGGAGTTGGCTTCCCAGCTAACTGAATTTGAATTTCAGGGTGCCGCCCAAGGGAGAAGCTAGCTCTCCAGCTAGCTTGCTTTGAAGTCCATTTGGCCAAGAGAAATTCCTGCAAGAAAATAGTTAGCTCTTGAGGCCAACAAGTCAACTCACAAAGCCAACCAGCTAGCTGCCCAGCTAACTGATTCCAAAGAGCATTCGGCCAAGACAAAATCAGCATGAAAATAGTTAGCTCTTGAGGCCAACTAGACAACTAGGAGAGGGAAGAAGTTAGCTCACAAGCTAACTTATCCCAAGCATGGTTCGGCCAAGCTAACATAGCAAAGAGAATAGCTAGTTAACAAGTAAGACCAGGTAGCTAAAAGGCAAAATAAGCTAGCTAACTAGCTGGCTCATGAAGTCATGCAAATGCCTTGGTGAGATTGAAACAATTAGCTATATTCAAGATAAGAGACCAAGTTGGAGGATATTCTCATAGCTCGATAATTCCCTGATGTCTTCCTTGAGGATTTGACTAATTTACCTCCTGATCGGGAAGTCGAGTTCTCTATTGATCTAGTTCCTAGAACTGGACCTATATCAAAGGCCCCTTACCGTATGGCCCCGGCTAAGCTAAAAGAACTGAAGGATCAACTGCAAGAGCTCCTAGATCGAGAATTTATTAGACCCAGTGCTTCTCCTTGGGGTGCTCCAGTTCTATTTGTTAAGAAGAAGGATGGAAGTCTTTGACTCTGCATTGATTACCAGGGAATCAATAAGGTAACAGTGCAAAATAAGTATCCTCTGTCAAGGATTGACGACTTGTTTGATCAACTTCAAGGAGCCCAGATATTCTCAAAGATTAATCTCAGGTCAGGGTACCATCAACTCAAGGTCAAGGAGGGAGATGTGCCTAAAACAGCATTCAGAACCAGATATGGCCACTATGAGTTCTTGGTAATGCCGTTTGGGTTAACTAATGCCCCAGCAGCATTCATGGACTTGATGAACAAAATTTTTAAGCCATATCTGGATTAGTTTGTGGTGGTTTTCATTGATGATATTCTGATATATTCCAAAAGCCATAAGGAGCATGAGGACCACCTGAGGATCGTACTGCAGATTCTTCGAGAGAAGAAGCCTTATGCCAAGCTGCAGAAGTGTGAGTTTTGATTGGATCAAGTATCTTTCTTGGGTCATATATCTCTAAAGATGGTGTATCTGTGGACCCGAAAAAGATTGAAGCTATCATTAGCTGGAGCCGACCTTCCAATGTGGTAGAAATCAAAAGCTTCTTAGGATTAGCCGGGTATTACCGAAAATTTATGGAGAATTTTTCTCGTATTGCTCTACCCCTAACTCGCTTAACCCAAAAGCGAGTGAAGTTTGACTGGACAGTGGAGTGTAAGAAAAGTTTCCAAGAGTTAAAGCAATGCCTGGTGTCATCTCCCATTCTCGTTCTTCTAACAGGATCTGAAGGTTTTACTATATATACTAATGCCTCTCGGAAAGGATTGGGATGTGTTTTGATGCAGAATGAGAGAGTGATAGCTTATGCCTCCAGACAACTGAAACCTTATGAGCAGAATTATCCTACTCATGATCTGGAATTGGCTGCTATGGTTTTTGCTCTGAAGATTTGGCGGCATTATCTATAGAGGTGGGCACTGGGCCGTGCTGCCCATGGCACGGCACGACCCAGGCCCTGATGGGCCGTGCCAGGCATGGCCCGGCACTGCTACAGTACCAGGCCGTGCCGGGCTCAGAAATTTTTTCTGTTGGCCTAGCACGGCACGGCCCATGACGGGCCTGGGCCGGCCCGTCGTGTCGTGCCGGCACGGCCCACCTGGGCCAGCACGGCCCACATGGGTCGTGCCTGGCACGGCCCAGGTGGGCCTGAGCCGTGCCGGCCTGGTGGGCCGTGCCTGGCAGGTGGGCCTGAGCCGTGCCGGCCTAGGTGGGCCGTGCCTGGCACGGCCCACCTAGGGCCTGGCCCATGAACAGCTCAAATAAAAAAAAATTATAAAAAATATAATTTTTTTTGATAAATTAAAAAATTATTATGAATAAAGAAATTTTATTAATATAAAGCCACCATAATGGTGGGGGGTTTGGCATAGACCCTACCAGTTTATTAATTTAAAATTAAAATGGTACAGAAGGGAGGGAGGCTAGGCCTGACCTCTAGAACATAATACAATAAGTAAGAAGAAAAAAAAATAGAAAGATCGCAACCGTCGGATCATCGCCGATCGGATGGATCGCAACCGTCGGATCATCGCCGATCGGATGGATCGCAACCGTCGGATTGATCATCGCCGATCAGGATCATGGCTTGGATTGATCGCAATTGTCAGATCGTCTCCGATGGGATAGATCACAACTGTTGGATCGATCATCCCCGATCGGGATCATGGCTTGGATCGATCGCAACCGTCGGATCGTCTCCGATCGGATCGATCGCAATGGTTCGATCGATCATCACCAATCGGGATCATGGCTTGGATTGATCGCAACTGTCGGATCGATCATTGCCGATCGGGATCATGGCTGGGATCGATCACAACCGTCAGATCGATCATCGCCGATCGGGATCATGGCTTGGATCGATCGAAGACGTCAGATCGTCTCCGATCGGATTGATCACAATGGTCCGATCGATCATCGCCGATCGGGATCATAGCTTGGATCGATCGCAATCGTTGGATCATCTTCGATTGGATAGATCGCAACTGTTCGATCAATAATAGCATATCAGGATCATGGCATGGATCGATCGAACCGTCGGATCGATCATCGCCGATCGGGATCATGGCTTGGATCGATCGCAACCGTCGGATCATCGCCGATCGAATGGATCGCAACCGTCGGATCGATCATCGCCGATCAGGATCATGGCATAGATCGATCGCAACCGTCGGATCATCTCCGATCGGATCGATCACAACCGTCGGATCGATCATCCCTGATTGGGATCATGGCTTGGATCGATCGCAACTATTGGATCGTCTCCGATCAGATTGATCGCAACGATCTGATCGTTCATCATCGATCGGGATCATGACTTGGATCGATCGCAACCGTCGAATCGTCTCCAATCGGATTGATCGCAACAGTCCGATCGATCATTGCCGATCGGGATCATGGCTTGGATCGGTCGCAACCATCGTATCGTCTCCGATCGGATGGATCGCAACTGTTGGATTGATCATCGCCGATCGGGATCATGGCTTTGATCGATCGCAACCGTCGGATCGTCTCCGATCGGATTGATCGCAACCGTCGGATTGATCATCGCCGATCAGGATCATGGCTTGGATCATCCAAATGTCAGATCGTCTCTGATCGGATGGATCGCAACCGTCGGATTGATCATCGCCGATCGGGATCATGGCTTGGATCGATCGCAACGTCGGATCATCTCCGATCAGATGGATCGCAACTGTCGGATTGATCATCGCCGATCATGATCATGACTTGGATCGATCGCAACCGTCGAATCGTCTCCGATCGGATTGATCGCAACAGTCCGATCGATCATTGCCGATCGGGATCATGGCTTGGATCGGTCGCAACCATCGTATCGTCTCCGATCGGATGGATCACAACTGTTGGATTGATCATCGCCGATCGGGATCATGGCTTTGATCGATCGCAACCGTCGGATCGTCTCCGATCGGATTGATCGCAACCGTCGGATTGATCATCGCCGATCGGGATCATGGCTTGGATCGATCCAAACGTCGGATCGTCTTCGATCGGATGGATCGCAATCGTCGGATTGATCATCACCGATCGGGATCATGGCTTGGATCGATCGCAGACGTCGGATCATCTCCGATCAGATGGATCGTAACCATCGGATTGATCATCGCCGATCGGGATCATATCTTGGATCGATCGCAACCATCGGATCATCGCCGATGGGATAGATCGCAACTGTTGGATCGATCATCCCCGATCGGAATCATGGCTAGGATCGATCGCAACCATCGGATCGTCTCCGATCGAATTGATGGCAACAGTCCGATCGATCATCGCCGATCGGGATCATGACTTGGATCGATCGCAACCATCGGATCATCGCCGATCGGATGGATCGCAACCGTCGGATCGATCATCGCCGATCAGGATTATGGCAGGGATCAATCGCAATCGTTGGATCATCTCTGATCAGATCGTTCACAATCGTCGGATCCATCATCATTGATCAGGATCATGGCTTGGATCAGCTGGCTGGTGCCTAGGCGCATAGTGTGCTCCTGGCACCAGCCGTGCCATGGCACGGCCCACAAAATGGCCCAGCAGGGCCGTTCTGGATGGCACGGCCCAGCAGGGCCGTTGCTGGGCCATGCCAAAATGGCCGTGTGGCCCATTTTTGATGGGTCACGGGCCGTGCCGAATTTGAATTTTTTTTAGTGGGCCGTGCCATGCCATTTGGGGCCATGCCAGGCACGGCACGGTAATTTATCTGGCACGATGGGCCTGGGCCGTGCCTGGCACGGCACGGCCCAGTGCCCATGCCTAATTATCTATTGAAATACATCTTCACACATTGAATGATTATGACCTGAATCTACAATATCATCCTAGGAAGGCCAATGTAGTAGCTGATGCCTTGAGCAGAAAATCCTCTTTTGAGTTAGATGCTATGATTACTTTCCAGCCGCACGTATTGAGAGATCTGGAAAAATGGGAGGTTGGTCTGAGAGTACAGCAGTCTGATGGGCTTGTTGTAGCACTTGTACTCCAGTCGACCTTAGTCGACAGAATCAAGTCCTCCCAGATGGAAGATCCAGATCTACAAAGGATTAAAGAAGTGGTGCAGTCAGGAGTTCAGAATGAATTTTATGTAATGGAGGATGGATCCCTGAAATTTGAAGAAAGACTTTGTGTGCCAAACATTGAGGAGCTAAAGGCTGAAATTTTGAAGGAGGCTCACTACTCTCCCTATACTGTGCATCCAGGTGGCACTAAGATGTATAGAGACTTAAAGGAAAATTTTTGGTGAAAAGGCATGAAGAGGGAGATTGCTTAGTATGTGGCCAAGTGCTTGGTGTATCAGCGAGTGAAGGCCGAGCATCAAAGGCCTGCGGGACCTCTTCAGTCTCTGATGATTCCACAGTGGAAATGGAAAAAGATTACAATGGACTTTGTGACTGGTCTGCCCAAAACCCCTAAGAGCAACGATGCAGTTTGGGTTATTGTGGATAGACTAACAAAATCAGCTCATTTCCTATCTTTCAGAGTTGGGGTCTCTAGTGAAAGATTGGCTAATTTGTATATTGAGCAGATCGTGAGACTCCATGGTGTTCCGGTATCTATTGTATCAGATAGAGATATCATGTTTGTGTCCCAGTTCTGGAAGAGTCTTCATAAGGCCATGGGAACCAAACTAAACTTCAGTACTGCCTATCATCCCCAGTCAAATGGACAATTAGAGATGACCATACAGATTCTGGAGGACATGATGTGAGCCTGCGTGATGGACTTGGGTGGAGCTTGGGATAACCACTTACCTTTGGTAGAGTTTGCATATAATAATAGTTACCAAGCCAGTATCCAGATGGCTCCATTTGAAGCTCTGTATGGTAGAAGGTACAGATCTCCTATATGTTGGGATGACGTGGGGGAAAGGAAATTGCTAGGCCCTGAGCTGATTCAACAAACAGTAGATAAGGTGCATTTGATCAGGGAGCGTCTTCGTACAGCTCAGAGCAGGCAAAAGAGCTATAGTGATGTCAGAAGAAGGGAATTGGAATTCCAGGTTGGGGATCATGTGTTCTTAAGGGTATCACCAACCAAAGATGTGATGAGATTTGGGATTAAAGGAAAACTAAGTCCACGTTATATTGGGCCTTTTGAGATCTTGAGCAGAGTCGGAGAGGTTGCTTACAGCCTGGCACTGCCTCCGATTCTATCTGGGGTACACAATGTTTTTCATGTATCTATGTTGAGGAAGTATATATCTGACCCCAGCCATGTCATAGTGTATAAGCCTATACAGTTGAGGAAAGAATTATTATATGAGGAGCATCCTGTGCGTATCGTAGACCACAAAGATCAGGTTCTGAGACGGCGTACCATTTCCTATGTCAAGGTGCAATGGAGTAATCATTCTGAGAGGGAGGCTACTTGGGAACTGGAGGAAGAAATGAAAGAAAAGTATCCACAACTATTTGTATCTTAAAATAGTTAATGATTGAAAACTATTAGCTTTAGTTGATTGTTAGTCCGTGGGACAAAAATTGGAATATTAATTTTTCTCTAATGAAAGTTATCAATTTCGAGGCCAAAATTTTTATAAGGAGGGAGAATGTAATCCCCTGAATTTCTCAATTGCTCGTGAGAGTTATCACGAGATTAGGAAGATAGACTCTAGATATTTGAATTCCAAATATATCTAACTAACAGAGTCCCTTGATTTGAGGACTCTGTATTGCCTTTAAAGGATCATGTGGAAACCTCCTTCCCATCATACGTGAATGCCTTCTTCTCATCATCTTCTCGTGCAGACTTTCTTCCCCATCATCCCTGTGTGCGCGCTTGCTCCCGGTGAGTCTCTCTGTACATGCCAGGGTGAGAGAGAGAGAGAGAATCAAGGGAGAAAGAGAGAGAAAGAGCTGAGACGGGAGAGAGAAGCCACGGCTGTCGGTGGTCCGATCCTTGGTTTGGGCCCGGCGGTGTGCTCGTTGCCTCGCCGGGCCTATGCTTCGGTCGGAGACCCCCATCGGCGCCGGGCAGGCGTCCGATGGAGGTCTGGCCAGCGATGGTGGCCGGCCGTGCCGTCGGCACACCTCTTGGCCGCGGCGAGTCGTGAGGGAGAAAGGGGGGAGAAGGAGAGAGATTAGGGAGAGAGAGAGAGGGGAGGCCGGCCACCGGTGGCCGGACCACCCCGGATTGGGCCGGCAATGTCACCGGCGTGAATACGAGCCGCCGCGAATAGAGAGAGAGAGAGAGGAGAAAAATGGGATTGGAATGAAATCGGAGAGAGGAAAGGGGGGCCGGCCGCGGCGGCGGCTTTGGCTCGGCCACCGGCGGCCGGGCCACCCTTAATTTGGCCAGCGGCAGCCCTAGCCGCCGACACGAACTGCTCCCTGTTTCGTTTGAAACAGGGGAGCAACAGTAGAATTAAAAAAAAAAAGGGAAAAGGTTTGGGCCGGCTGGGCTGCAGTAAATTGGGCCCTGTTGGGCCGGTTCAAGAGCCCTGTTTGAGCAGCGTTTTGGGCCCTGTATCGGACCGAGAATGGCAAAGTAAATATATGGCCCGAATCAGGATTGATTCTAGTTTCTGGGGATAATTTTGTTTCCCTATTTGGGTGTATATATTGAGAGATATTTAAGGTCAAAGTTGGGCCCGTGAAGTGGTTTGGGTAGAGTTTAAGAATTATTTTATAATTCAGATTTTAGAAATTTAATAATGAAAAATGATAGGTGTCCAATTAGCTGAGTTATCAATTGGAATTTGCGTACTAAGGTAAGTAAGTCAAGTATTATAATTTTATAAATTATTTAATTTATAAACTGTGAACTTACAGTTAAATGCAATTATGTTAATTTTTGCAAAATCATGTTGTTACTATGATAATATGTAATTATGATAATGATAGAAAAACTTTATGTGTCACCGCGGTTCTTACATGACAGATTATCACATGACAGATTATCACATGACAGATGACATAATACTGGTACCAGAACCCTTCCTCTTAGGGGATATTTAAGAGTGATATACAAGATATATGTTGTAGGGCCGTGGGATACATAAAGAAACATAATGACAGTATAAACAATATTTTGTTTACATCGCATGCATTCTAGTAATTATTATTGAATTAAGTTTCAAATTAATTGATCTAATGACATGAACATGTTGATAGCATGATAAATGAAATTTTGAAATTATATTAGGTTTACTTATTGAGTGTGGGCTCATAGAATTCTCACATTTTTTCAGAGCCTTAGGAATGAAAAAGGATAATTGGGATAGAAGGAGCTTCTATTAAATAGACTTAGTTTCATTATATTGACTTAGTTCAGATTTACTTGTGTGTAGGACAGGTAGCCCAAGACTGATAATTATGGTTTGTAATAAATCATGGATGTGAATTTTGCTTTATATTGATTTATGTGATGAAGTTCAAGACGCCTTGCATGCCAGGCTTGCGATGGGTTGTCATCCTAGCTTAAATTTTGGGACTGGAACGTGACACTTGTTTATAGAACGGGTGTGAAAAGAGGACAGTAAGAAAGAAATAAATCTCGAAGGCTCGTGGAAGGGTCCACGGAGTTCGACGATAGACAATCCTATACTATTTAAATATTTTTTTGTTTTTTGTGGGAGAGGGGAGTGAATGAAAGGAGGAGGGAGTGAATGAAAGGAATAGGGCTTGAATTGAGTTTTGAAAATGTCCATAAAATAAAACCACAATATTTTAATTGTTAAAAATCTCTGAAATGGCATCTGTCAATTAATAGCAAAGGTAAATAAACATCACACATCAAACAAATATTCCCAGAAAATACGGCAAGAAAGCTTCCTCAAATGGGATTTTGAATAGAACAATTCCATAAGAAATGGAATCTAAATCAAATTAAACAAGATTTTTACGCATGCATACTTATTCTATTTTCATGCCACATACGTTACAGACTAGATCAATGATGTAGATGCCATATTGAAGACAATAGACGTAGATTCAAGGGCTTTCAGTTTAACACTATATTTGTTTGCTTAAAAAAATTAGTTATATTTATTGATAGCACATATTTCATGGTGTGCTTCATCACATCTTCTAAACAAGTTCTCTTCTCATTCTCTTCCTTCAAAATCAGAATAACTAGTATGATTCTTCATCACATCTTCTAAACAAGTTCTTCTCTCATTCTCTTCTTTCAAAATCAGAATAACTAGTATGATTGAGTGTATTATGTTTTAACCTTCCCAATAAATACAGTAAATAAACTTTTATCTAACTTAATTCTTTCTTTTTTTTTCATTTTAACAACTAAATCTCTTATAATCTATTTTCACTTAATTATATTTAAATATTTATATTTTATTAGTTTGTAATTTAGTCTTTATAATGTCTTTAGTTATATCAATAAGTTTTATAAAAATTATAATTTATAAACTAAACAATTATCTTTTAAATATTCTCTTTAGTCAACGTAAACATAACCTAAGAAATATCATTTGAGAACTTGTTTAGGCTTTGGGCAAAAGAAATAGTGAGAATATTTAAAAAACAATTATTCCTTCTATGAACTCCTCTGGCATCTGCTCCAAGTACAAGGCTTGGAGGCTTGTTAGATGTTCAATACCCTGAGGTAGCAGCTTCATTCCTCTGCAGCGCCACAAGGACAATTTAGACAGGTTTGGCAATGCCCCTTCCTCCATGATTATCGAATCGAGCTGGTTCCAATCACCCAACGTTAGGGTCTTGAGTTTAGGAAAGTCTCCTGCATGGAAGCACATCTCCTGCCCCTCATACGCCTCCTTTATCCATAGTTCGACCAAATTAGGCAGCGCACGCAGCAAAGGCTGTGGGTCTTCTCTCAAGCTAGACCAATACAAAACCAACCGCCGAAGGCCCGTCAGAGATCCCAACCAGCGAGGAAGAACCCCATGTTCCAGTCGTCCTTCTAAACGAAGCTTCTTGTAGACGAACACTGGTGGCTTTAGATTTTCCAACCGCAGTGACTCTCCTTTGTCGCTAGCTACAATGTCCAGGGTGGGGTACTGGAAAATCGCTGCACCGAGTACAGAGCAGAGAGCAAGGCAGTTTGCGACGGCAGGGTCGGCGGCGAGGCTAGCGGCAAGGACCGCAGCGTAGAGGCGGGGCAGTCGAGCGGAGAGATGTGGCGTTGGGGAGAGGGCCGTCCGTGGGAGAGTATGCGGCAGGGAAGGTGGACGGAATGGACGTTTGTGGTGCAAAGTTATCATCTGATCGAGATTTACCGGTACGTGATCGATGCGGTGCAAAGTATATTCTGAGCATAAACATCAAGACGTTACCATTTGACGGGCGGATGGACCCGTTTCCATGCATTAGATTAGTGAGAGATTGATGGATCTCGCAATTATGACCAATAAATTATACGTAACGTGGAAGGAAAGGTAATAGGAAATTAGGAATCTGCCAATAAATTATAGGTAACATAGAAGGCAAGAGGAGATTTGGTAATCAGCACTTCAAAAAGGTTGCAATCCCCTCAAATCAATAGCCTTTGTGATACAAGCTTGTCAGGCTGATTCCATGCACATGCACCACATATCACATCCATTAAAAGCAAATTTCAAAGTAATACATTCAATACGAACCGGAGGAAAGTAATATGGATAGTTCATGTCACGTAGCCTTAGCACTCCTCTCAGTCATTCCCACTAACATCAGAGTATAATAAATTCAAATCCAATAGACGAGCCATTGATCCAAACCACCGCCAAGAAAAAACTACTGAATTATTATTGGCAAGCAGCAAGATGCTCATGAGCCCTCACCTTTCCAATCCTGAGGAAAATGGGATAGCGGAGCACTTTAACAACCGTGTCATCTCCACCCCAAGCCCTCTCCAAATCGCTTACCACCCCATCACTCAGCAGCTCCAGCCCCTTCTCTCTGGCCGTCTGATACGCCGACCACGACCTGATGTACGTCAGGTACGCCTCCAAATCCATTTCGCTCTCCGCTGAAAACTCAAATGGCCCGGTGTG
>UESW01004467.1:0-144026 GCA_900491605.1 Calamus simplicifolius | reverse complement strand
CAGGAATGTGCTTAGTTAGAAATACAGTCTGAATAGCCTGAACCACCTCCTACCCAATAATAGCCCAGTAGTGACGGTAGAAAAAAGGCGGGAATCCATCAGGCCCAGGGGCCTTATCGGCCCCAGCTCCCAAAGGGCCTCCCTAATCTCATCCGCTGTAATAGACTTGGCAAGTAAGAAATTTTCCTGGGCAGACACCTTCCTAGAGTCCAAACCGGAATAACCGGGGCTCCATTACCAGTGGATTCCGCCATCTAGACTGGAAGAAGTGAAGAAGCATATCCCTGATAGACTAAATATCCTCCTGACTATGCCCCTCATCATCAACTAACCTCTGAATCCTATTAGTAGCACGTTGCTTTAGAGTAGCATGGTGGAAAAATCTGGTATTACGGTCCCCATCAGAAATCCACTAAAACCTGGACCTCTGCCACCAATACACCTCTTGCTGCCGAAGGAGGGAGTGATGACGAGCCAGCTTTTCCCGAGAGAAGAGAGGTCCGAGTCAGCCAGAAAACCATCGTGATCTTCCTTAGTCTGCAAGATCTTAATGTCATTCTCAACCTGTTCAACTTGTCTGACCAAATCCCCCAGTTCCGTCCTATTCCATCTGGACAGTCTGTGTCTGGCCATCCTTAAACGGCGAGATAACCGATAAATAGCATTACCCCTGACTGGAAGATGCCAGATCTGAGAAATAATGTTCAAATGGCAAGCAAAAAAGGATTTTTAAGAGCTTGCGTAAGGTGGAAGTTTGAAAAATTCCTTGAAAAAAATGTTTTTAACTCTACTTTTTTTGGTTTCCATCTAGGTGAGGTGAATTCAAGCTGGATTAATGCAGCCCTTTAATAAAAGTTCCACTTCCTGCTGCATTTCAACCTCCTACACATGCCAAGATCTAGCCGCTATTATACTTATAACTAGAGAAGAGAAAATTTCTACTACTTTTTAATTGAGAAAGTATATATATATACAACATCATAGAAGCTAAATTAGAAAAATATATCACTAATTTATAAAATCAAGCCATTCCTACAATCAAGCTACTAATATAAATAACTCCTACAATCAAGCTACTGATATACCAATTTATAGCCACAAATCTTGTAACACTCCCCCTCAAGCTGGAGCATAGATGTCAATCATGCTCAGTTTGTTACATATGTAAGAAACCAGATTTTCATGAAGAGCTTTTGTAAAAATGTCCCCTAACTGTTCTTCGGTCTTTACATATGCTATAGAAATCAAGTTCTATGGTATTTTTTCATGAATAAAATGACAGTCTATCTCAATATATTTAGTTTGTTCATGAAAAATTGGATTTGAAGCAATATAAATCGCTGCTTGATTATTGCACCACAGCTTTGCTGGAATCAAGACTTTAAGACCATCCTCAGTTACGAGTTAAAAAATCCACATAACTTTGCACACAGATTGGGCCATCGCTCTATATTCTAACTCTACACTAGACTGAGACACAATATTTTGCTTCTTACTCTTCCATGAAATCAAGTTGCCAGCAACAAAAACACAATAGCCAGTGGTAGACCTTCGATCATTTTAGATCCTGCCCAATCTGCAACTAAAAAATACTCAATATTATTGTGACTATGATTCCGATACAGTATCCCTCGTCTAAGAGCTCCCCTCAAATAACATAGGAATTGTTCCAAGGCTGCTCAATGATGTACTATTGGAGAGACATAAATTGACTTACAGCACTGACTTAGTAAGCAATATCAGGGCGGGTCACTGTAAGATGGTTCAGTTTTCCAACTAGCCTTCTATATTATTCAGGATCATCAAAAGCATCTCCATCTTTCGTGAGTTTCTGGTTAGGATGCATAGGAGTACTGCATGGTTTAACTCCTAATTTTTTAGTCTCCATTAATAGGTTTAGAATATACTTCCTCTGAGATAAGAAAATGCCTCTTTTACTTCTTGACACCTCAATTTCTAAGTACTTTAGCAGCCCCAAATCTTTAGTATTAAAGGCTCTATAAGAAAGATTTCAAAGATGAAATTCCAGTGATGACGATATCATCTACGTACACAACAAGTAGAATAATGCCAGATTCTAATTGCTTATAAAATACTGTATGATCATATTTGCTTTTACTCATTCCAAACCTCCCTACTGCTTGACTGAATTTTCAAACCAAGCACAAGAACTCTGTTTCAATATATATAGTAATTTTCAAAGGCGACAAACCTTCCTAGACTCCCCTTGAGCAACAAACCTAGGTGGCTGCTCCATATACACTTTCTCCTGAAGATCTCCATGTAAAAAGGCATTTTTGACATCAAGTTGATAAAGAGGCCAATCATATGTAGCCACCATAGAAATAAATAATCGTACTGAAGTCAACTTGGCCACAGGAAAAAAAGTGTCATAATAGTCCACACCATATGTTTGTGCGTAGCCTTTAGCCACTAGGCGAGCTTTTAAACAAGCCACCGAACCATTAGAATTAAATTTGACTGCAAAGACTCACTTGCACCCAACAACTTTCTTAGCAACAGGTAGGTCTACCAGATCCTAAGTACCATTCTCTATTAAAGCATTCATCTCTTCTAGCATGGCATCACGCCAACCAGGATGGGATAAGGCTTGGTGATCAGACTTGGGAATCTTGACGGAGTCAAGAGATGTAACAAAAGAACAAAAAGCAAAGGACGGGCAATCATAGTTAACAAAAGAGGAAATCTGATAAGAACACTGATATTTACCTTTTCGGAGAGCAATGGACGAATCAATGTCATTGGGCATTGGATCCGATGACGAAGAAGAGACTGGTGTCGATCTTGTCATAGGAGGATTAAGTCGTCAAGAATAGACTTGAGTAATAGATGATTTCGATTGAGATGGTGGTGGTTATTGTATTGAAGCATTACTGGGTTCTTGACAGATGATAGGATATATTAGTAGATCATCATCCTCTTGGTGACATGCAAAAATGAAAGTAATTCAGAACGGAATTTCATTAAATAAAGCCAAGTCATACAAGAAAATTCATTCACAAAAGTCAAAATATCTAAATTCAGTCTTGGACATAATAGGATATGGTCCCCAAACATCTGAATGTATTAACTCAAAAACATGACTGGCTCATTTATTGACTTGAGAAACAGAAGACAAACGATGATATTTTGCAAACTGACATGACTCACAATCTAAAAAAGATACATCATAAAACAGAAGACATATTTTCTTTAAGAAAGGTAAAGAGGGATGTCTCAATCGACAATGAGCTTCAAAGAGGATAAAGTACTAGAACAGGCAATGGTCCGGGGTACTTGGGTATCCAAAATGTACAGCCCTCCTAATTCTCATCCTTTACCATAATCCTTTTTGTCATAAGATCCTGAAATAGGCAATGATCAAGAAAGAATGAGACACAACAATTAAGAGTACAAGTGAGTTTGCTAATAGACATCAAATTAAAAGAAAATTTTAGCAAACTTAATACGGATGATAAAGACAGTGTCGATGTGGGATAGATAGTGCTAGAGCCAAGTACAGAGGAGATGAAACCATCTACTAAGGTGACACAAAAAGGTAAGGTGTGTGATTTAAAAGTAAAAAAGAGACTGGGATTACCTATCATATGATCTATGGCACCGAAATTAATGACCCACTGAGAGAAAGAAGAAAGAAGACATGCTTTAGTTTTACTTGATTCGGCAATGGCAGTGATAGATTGAGAGAAATTCCTTAGTGCTTCTTGGTACTGGGTAAATTTTGCATACTCATATTCAGAAATTGTAATAGTCTGATCGAAAACAGATGAGGAGCATCAGTAGTAGCTACAACATGAGCATACTGAGACACGAAAGATTTTTTTTCATTTGTAATTTCTGACAAGTCCGTTTAGTGTGACCTGATTCATGATAATAATAGCAGACTACTCCCCCTATGTCTTGAGTGACAGCATGCCGGCCGTTGTCATTTCGACCACAATTAGTTCAACCTCTGTTGTTATTCTGAGAATAGGATCGACCAATTATTCCATTGTTATGATTGACAAGTGCACTAGAATGTTGTACAGGTGAGACAAGAGCACTAGTATCTGTGTGAAGTATCCTAGTAAAGATCTCTTTTAAAGAGAAAATATCAGTACTAGACAAAATCTATGATTTAACACTTTCAAATTGAGGATTAAGACAAGCAAGAAAATTTATGACTGCCATCTGCTCACGCTAAGTTTCTTGTACTTTGATAACAACACTAAAAGGTAACAAGGCCGTGAATTCCTCATAAGTGTGTTTAAAGTTCATGAAATAGGCTCAAAGAGATTGATCCTATTGTTCAGCCCAATAAAATCCCTTGCACACATAATAAATATGAGAAATATTCTCTTTACGAGAATATAGAAAAGTTAAATACTCCATCAATTCTTTCACATACTCACAATGAGTGACAAGACCAACTATCTCAGTCTCAATAGAATTACAAAATTGTAAAAATAATTGAGCATCAGTTCTTAGCCATTCAGTACAAGTATTATCAGTGGGTGGATCCTCAATTAGATGACTATCTTTAGAAATACTTCGTAGATAAAGTTGAGCAGTTTTGTATCTGTCTAAATAATTAGATCCATTCAGCTTATGTTCAGTAATTTTAGACAATATATGAATTACGGTAGGCATAACCAAGTTCTTTTGTTCAGCCATTATAATCTTGAACACAAGAAAATACACTCCAAATAGATAAGAGAGACAACCAGCAAAGCCAATGAAATAGAAGCACCAAACAGGAAAATGACAACAAATCTAAAATATATATCGCAACACACCAATAAGAGAAAAGGACTTTCCTGGTGACAGATGAGGATGATCCAAAACAGATAAGAGATGGTGCAACTCACGGGCGTGGAGGTATGTGTGACTCACTCGTCAAGAATCAGATGACCGAACTTTTTTGGCTGACCAATTGACAATCTGCGCTCCAAATGAATGGGGCGGTGAGAAAGGATTGTCACTCTAACAAGGTAACCCAAAATTGATAGCCTACTTACAAGGGTAGAATCTTAAACCAAAACTACTCTCTTGGGCAATGAAGAACCAAAGAAAAAAAATAAGAGGAAAAAAAATCAGTCTAAAATTTTGATTTCCAGCTATGATACCATGTAACTAGAGAAGAAAAAAATTCTTCTACTTTTTAATTAAGAAAGTGTACATATATATATATATATATATATATATATATATATAATTAAAAAGTAGAAGAATTTTTTCTACACACAACATCATGTTAGAAAAATATATCACTAATTCCTAGAATCAAGGCATTCCTACAATTAAGCTGATATAAATAACTCCTATAATTAAGCTATTTCTACAATCAAGCTACTAATATAAATAACTTTTACAATTAAGCTACTGCTATACCAATTTACAGTCACAAATCTTGTAACAATACTATTAGTTATTAATGGGTTTCTCTAGGCCAATGGTGCTCCTCAGCTGTTTGGATGCATAGAATTTGCTCCCCTTTTTTTTCCACATCTTCAAGGCGCTCCTTAAGATGGTGATAATTCCTAGCTACAAATTAAAAACTCATCTGATGCCTACTCGGACGGAAGCTAATTTTGCCATGGTGCGGTAAAATTGGATATGTTAGTTCATATATAGTATTTCTCTGTGTTTGTGACTATCAGGCAGAAGATGGTTGGTGGTCATATTTTGTTTTATTTAGTCGTATTGTGCTAAGATTTATGATTTATTTTGCGTTTATTTAGTCGTACTGTGCTAAGATTTATGATTCATTGAGTACGTTAAAAAAAGTGTTCGTATTGCGTGAGGCAAGCCGAAGCTAACGTGGTCCCAAAGACGACAATGCATGCAGCGTCGTACACGTACATTTGGTAGAGGGAGTAAGGTGTCTAATGAATAAGGTGTCTAATGGAAGAGAGAGAAAGAAAAGGGCAACCACGAGGTTGTTGACACTGCAGTCCTTGGAGTCGGTCTCGTTAGCCTAAAAAGGATTGTTCCGATAATGTTGATTTCAAAATATTAGATTTAAAATCAAATTAATCATATCTTGAAATCAATATAGAGCTAAACCCAATCAGATTGATTCGTTTTTGAATTAATTCTAAAATAAAATTTATTTCAATAATGAGATTCAATTTTTTTATTATTTTTAATATGTTAAAGATTTTTTTTAATATTTAATGACTAAATTTTTTTCATATTTATGTTAATAAAAAAATATATAATATTTATTAATCAATTTAATCTTAAATATCTTTAATTAAAATGATAGACAATTTGTGACATGTATTTAAGGTCTCTAATTTAATTTTTAAGAATATTTTTTTAAAAAAAATTATGAACAAAATTTTAGATCAAGAGCCAATTCGTTGAGCACTCAAAACCAAACTAATTTAATTAATTCAATCAAATCTTCTTTATATCGGTTCTTATCTTATCCTTATGTTATCTTATAATCATTCAAGTGACCCCTTATCATCTCCTAAAAATTGTTGGGATTGTTGTTGGGATTGCGTTCACCAACCCTTGTGCCCTTACGTCGAACGGGAGCATGAGAGAGCAAGTAGACTTTGGCCTTGATTAGATCACACTTCTTTCACAATCACCTACATAATTTGCCCTGCCACACCATCAGAATGAAAAAAAAAAAAAAAGCTATGTTTCTTAGGCTTCTCCCACTCTTTATCTTTAACGCATATGGTTCGAACATGTTGGCATTCGTTGTCCTCTAGGTCTCAGTTACCAGGAAACATGTTGCCACGGAAAGATTGGAAGCAAAGCCACGATATTCCATTCCCCAAGAATCGGTGCTGGAGGTCCCATGAACCCATTATCCCGAACCTTTGAGAATAAACAATTTAGCTCAAAAATTTGAGAAACCTTACCATTAGGCATGGTTTTAAAATTCGGATCGGTCGGTTGAATCGATCTAATCGAGTATCGTTCATCAGTCTAATTTAATTTTATTATTAAAATTAATTTATATAATTTAATAAAAATAAAAAAAATTAATTTAATCAATCGGATTTCAAAAAATCAATTCAATTTTAATTTTTAAACTTTTAGTTTTAATAAATAAAATTAAAATTATTTTTTAAAAAAATATTAATATTTTATTTAAATTAATATTTTTTATCTTAATATTTTTATATTATTAAATTAAAATTAATTATTATATTATTTGATTCAATTATTTCGGTTTATTTGATTTAATCGATTGATTCATAACTTTAATGTTAAGCAGTTAGTTGTTCAGCTTTATTATTAAAACATTGCCATTAGGCATACCTTTACACCTTTACGTACACCACTAACTCAAGTTTCAGGTTATTGCTTTTGGTTTTTTGGTAGTGTTTGATTAATAAAAAATTATCTCTGAATAAATATACATAATAATATTTATTCAAAAAATAGCTCAAGAAATAATTTTTTTTTAAATATCAGCTTTGCCATCGAACAATAATTCTAGTCATTTTTGGGTCCTTAGAAAATAAGTTTAGAAAATAATTCATGGTTAAACATGAGTTATCTTCTCTAATTAATTTTTTTTAAAATTATTTTTTAATTATAATGTTTAAAATAAAAAAAATATTTAAACACAGCCCTAATCTTAAGACGTGATAATAAGTTAATAACATAAAAACTAAAAAGTGTCCTGTGCCCAAGCCTCGGGTACCCATTTATGGCAGCCGTAGGGACGGCATGAGGGAAGGGCGCGTCCTTTCGTATGGAATGGAAAGTTTCCAATGCATCTTTCCTTGTGGAAAGAGAAAGATGCATCCTTTTCAAATGGCGTTCTTTCTTTTGAAAAGATGCGTCCTTTTTATTTTATGGTAGCGTAAGAGGAGGTACCGCTGTGTTATTCGGATCGATGATAAAAGATTTGTGATGGACAACGAAAATCTTCTTTCAAAACTTTTCTTTTCAGAACTTTTCTATTTCGAAGGCTGAGTCAGTTTGAATTAACATCATTTTCCATAGCTATAAACTCAAAGAATTCTTATCAAGAAAGATTGTTTTATCACCATTGAATAAATTCAGGATGAAACGGATGGATATTCATGCACTTCTTTATAATATTTGGTAACTTTTGCAAGTCCCAACAGCTATCATAATTCATCATATTTAACCAAAGATAAACTGTACAGCTAATTGGATTAATTCATATGTAGCTCAGTACTTCACTGATTAAGCGTTATTTCAGAGAAATAAGATTTCATCCTCTCTTTATATATACATTTTTCATGATTTTCTTAACTATTCTCGTGCCAAAATTGTGTAATTGCTTGTCTGTATAAAAAAATAATTTCTTTCTTTTTTTTTGGTACAAACGGATGATCACACTAGTCTAATGTGAGTCAGCCCATATAAGTCAGAATATAAGATCTGTTTAAGTACAAAAGGGCAGGGGTCATCCTGCTTCCAGATCCTAATCCTAGAATGATAAGCCATCGAGCCAGCTATCCAGTCAGCCACCGCATTGGCTTCCCTATAGACATGATCAATGTGGACTCTGTGAGCTTCCTGAAGGGTGACCCGGATATCATGTAGCAGAGGGTTAGATGCAGCCGGATCACCGTTATCCTGGCGGAACCATCTGATAACAGTGAGAGAGTCTCCCTCGATGAGAAGACTATGAGCACGGATGATCCGGATGGCGTAGGAGATAGCCGCCCAAGCTGCGTAAAGCTCCGCTAGCGGGACTGAACAATCCAGAAGACTAATGCCCCCAGCCGCCAGCATAGCACCATCAAAACCACGTATATAAAGGCTGAACCAGCAAATCTATCCCGGACACTGCCATCAAAATTGATTTTAACAAACCTTAGGGGAGGGGGCTCTCAAGCAATGAAAACCGTATGCCGGTTCGCTGCCAAAGCAGCAGAGGGACCCCAGTGGCCAAGGCTGTTAAAATCCGATGCAGAGCAGTGGTGAGTGTATTCCGTAGATAAGGATATCACTTTTCTGGCTGTCATATGTGGAGATGCACGATCTTCAGTAAAAACAAGTTGATTCCGCGATATTCAGATCTAGTAAGCTATGTAAGTCCAGGTGGCAGCTTGCTGCTGAGAGCCTCTCTGAATATCACAGAAAAGAGTCGCACAGTGCGAAGTAGTGCTATCCTGCCCAAACTGATAGCCAATAATTTGCCAAATCTGTCTAGCTCTGGGGCAAGAAAAGATAGCATGATTAGTAGTCTCCTCCTCCTGCCAGCACACAGGGCAAAAAATAATTTCTTTTTAATCAGACAAATATGCCCATTCATTTTATCAGTCACTTATCATATAATTATAATACTTTTGAATCTAATGTATTCACTCTTCACAATTAGCATGGCATGCATCATTAATAATGATTGTTAAGGTAATTAATAGTCCCGTATTCTTTAATTAATTTTAGTTTTCATGATAACTGTTCACTACTAACCAAACTTTTCTTTGGCATCCCTAAATCATATTAGTTAAACTTTAACTGGTTGTTTATTCCAAGTATTTCCGAAATCCATCCAATTAAACTTGTTAACGCGTAGATGGTTACCCAATATGATCTTTTCTCCATGCGTTATGAATGTCACCAGAGTTAATTTTTTGCTCATAAGATCGGCTACTATCTCTTTCGAGGGCATATGATCAACCTTTATTTCTCCTCATTCCATCGTATCTTCTAGATAATGCACATCAATGCAGCCCTTCAAAGAGAGTGAAATTCAGAGGCCAACCGTGCAAATTAAAACAAGATTTGAGACATGACCATATGTGTCTTAGGAACGGATTTTTAATGAGAAGGGGATAGTGCGAAGGGAATTGAAGGTGAGAAGGTGCATTGAAAAAAAGAAAAAGATTAAACCTTATTTTATTGAAGATAGAGTTAGAGATATGCCATCTTTCAATCACAACTTTTAATGTATTGCGAGATAAATATGATCACATAGATACTATGGCATCGTAAGGTCCTAAAGTAGTGCAGCACATTACATGCTATGGCTGACGAGACTTCATCGAGCTCTCCGGTTCTGCGTCTGGTTTGTTCTTTAAGATTCATGCTTCTGAGCTTCTCTTCCTTGATCTTCTGGTGATCCTTCTTTCTTCGACGTCTCCTCTTCGTTGGCTTCTCCCCTCGCTTTCCCCTCTCCTCTAATGGAGTCTGATCTGGCTGCTGATGGCCGGATTCCTGGGAAGAGGGCCGCGGAGTCTGGGTTCCAATGGGTTTCATCTTCACCTTCGCCGGCTGTGGTGGTGAGGTTGAAGGAGTCGTTCCCGGAGGTTGTTAGCTTGCCGGAGGCGGAGCTTGAGGCAGAAGTGGAGGTCTGGCAACAGAGGGCCGTTATTGCCCAATCTTTCCACAAATGAGTCCCAATTGAAGCTTTGATTAGAGAATTCAGGTGTGCCGAAGTTCCTGGAGAGATTGTTCCTATTAATCTGGCATTTCGATGTCATATATTTCAGTTTGATTCTCCGGAAGCCAGCAATTTGGTTCTGCAGCGGCCCTGGGTAGTTAATGGCCAGGTGATAGGGACTGAGGCGTGGCGGCCGCAGTTTATTCTGGCGGAGGATTCATTCCCGTCAGCTCTGGTGTGGGTGAGACTGCCGAATTTACCTCTGGAGTTCTGGAAGGAGAGTTTCCTCCGTGCTATAATGGAGCTAGCGGGAGGATTTGTTGCTATAGATGCTGCTACTCTAGCGAAAAACATAGGGGGGTTTGCGAGGGTATGCCTCAGGATTGACCTCCCTTCCTCTCCGGCTAGGAGTCCATGTTCAAGGGTTTAACCAACCTTTTTGGCAGCAATTCGTATATGAAAGTTTAGAGGGAATTTGTATGCGTCATGACACTCTGCACCTCGGAGGCTTTTGTTTGAATCCGGAGAAGTCTGACGGGATTGGCTCTGTTTTTAGCCATGGTTTTGGTCCGTGGCTTCTTGCTGTTCGGCAAAGGAAGGCCGCCTCTGCTCCTCAGGAGGCTAACAAAGGGACGGCGAAGTCAAAGGACTCAAGGGCAGCTTCTGGTTCTCACTCTGCTTCGCTGAAGGAGAAGACTGGGCTGCGATCGGGCATAGGAGGTCAGGCTGACGGCTGGGTCTCTCCGGCGAAGCTAGCTCGTCGGAGATCTTCATCGGCTTTGAAGGTGGTGATCAACCCTGACACTGCCTTGAGCCACTCTGGGATGGACCTGGAGAAGGGAATTAAAGGGAAGGAGGCCGTGCCGGTTAAGCTGGGGCATGCTGGTTCTGGGAATTTTGATTCCCAACTGTTGACTGTTGAGAAGGGTGGTTCCCAGGGGACTTGTCTGAATGTTTCAGTGGTGACCAAGAATCCCTTTGCCTCTCTTGTACCGGCTATGGATGTAGTAGGTCATCTGGACAGTAGGGATGTCTTTTCAGGTCCTTTAAAGCGAGCCAGACCGGAGGCTTCTTTGGCTCCGAGGTCTAGTTCCAATCGGATAAGCGGAAAGGAAAAGGAAAGGTTCCTGCTTACAAATCGGGGGGGGGGGGGGGGTTATCAACTTTTCTCCTATCCAATTTAATTTGTCCCCATGTACCCAGGAAGGTGACCTGGAACTGGTATGGACCCTACCAGCTAGGGGTGATGGACTTCCCTCGGAGAATGCTGCTGAAGTTATTGAGAGCCGGGGCCCTGGGTCCTTATCTTCAGTGCAACCCTCCCGTTCAGTTGAGCTTGGCTGTGCTGTAGAAGGTCAGCAGGACTGTCCACTGCTGATGTCTGTCGAAGGCTCCTTGTTGAATGGGGGAATTGCTGATAGTATTATGATGGAGGACTAGGGTGGGTCCTAGCCTCCTCCAGTTTGTAAATGAAGATCTTAATTTAGAATGTTAGAGGAGCTCGAAAGCCTTCATTTCGATCCTCCTTTAGTAGATTATTGCAGTTATATAATTTTGACATATGTGTCTTTTTGGAAACAGGCTGTCGGGTGTTAGTCTAGCCCAGTTTCGTAGACAGATTGCCCGATCCTGGTCCTCCTATGCGGTGGAGGCTGAGGGGTTGTCGGGGGAATGTTGGCTATCTAGCGAGACTCTGCTGCTATGATTGATGCTTTCCATCAGTGTAACCAGCAGATTGGCCTTATGATCTCTGAGGGACTTCTGACCCATGGCTTCTATCGGCTGTTTACGCCAGTACAGACTATCGGGAGAGAAGGGTTCTTTGGTCTGAATTGCTTTCCCTCATTGCTCAAGGTATACCGTCTATTGTTGCTGAAGATTTCAACTGTATCACTAAGGCTAATGAAAATATGGAGGTAGACGGGTTACTGGCTCAACTGATATTACTGAATTTAGAACTTTCATTGGTTCCTCTGGGCTTTTGGATTTGGGGTTTTCGGGTCCCCAATTCATATGGTGTAACAACCGTCAGGGGTCTGCTCGCGTTTGGGAGAGACTTGATAGAGCTATGGCTACACCTCAGTTTCTTCAGAGGTACCCTGCGGTTTCTGTTACTCATCTTCCCAGGATTATATCTGATCACTGCCCCATTATGATTTCTACAGAGGTTAATCAGCATCTTCGAAAGCAGTTTAGATTTGAGAAGTTTTGGACTGGCCATTCTGCTGCTCGTTCTATCATTTCTCAGATCTGGCATATTCCTATCAGGGGTAATGCTATTTATCGGTTATCGCGCCATCTTAAGATGGCGAGACGCAGGCTGTCCAGATGGAATCGGTTGGAGGTGGGGATCTGGTCAGATAAATTGAAAAGGTTGAAGATGATATTAGTATCTTGCAGGCTAAGGAGGATCAGGAAGGTTTTCTGTTGGATGCAGACCTCTCCTCTCTTAGGGACTTGCTTGCTCGTCATCACTCCCTTCTTAGGCAGCAAGAGATGTACTGGTGGCAGAGGTCCAGGTTTCAATAGATTTGATGGGGATCGTAACACTAGATTCTTTCATCAGGCTACTTTGAAGCGGCGTGCGGTTAATAGGATTTGGAAGCTTATCGATGATGAGGGCCATACTCAGGAGGACATCCACTCTATCAGGGACCTGCTTCTCTAGTTTTTCCAGTCTAGATGGGCTGAGTCTACTGGTGATGGGGGCCCGGTTGTTTAGGTTCTGGATTCCAGGAAGGTTTCTTCCTTGGATAATGATATGCTTGTCAGGTCGATTTCTGCGGATGAGATTAGGTTGGCCCTTTGGGAGCTTAGTCCGGACAAGGCCCCTGGCCCTGATGGATTTTGCCCTTCTTTTTTTGTCACTACTGGGATATTATCGGGCAGGAGATGGTTCAGGCCATTCAGGATGTTTTCCAAGCCAGACATATTCCTTCGGAATGGAATCAGACCTTTATTACTTTGGTGCCCAAGCGTGTGGATGCCTCTCTCCCGCAGCACTTTCGGCCTATCAGTCTGTGCCCTACCTTGTATAAGGTCTGTGCTCGCCTTTTAGCCCGTCGTCTTAGTCTGGTGATCCCTCGTCTCATATCTGCTGAACAGGGGCTTTTATCAGAGGGCGGTCCATTTCAGATAATATTCTTATAGCTCAGGAGTTTATGCATGATCTCCAGAGAGCTCCGGCCAATCGATGTCTTATGGCTGTAAAGCTCGATATGGAGCAAGCTTACGATAGACTGAGTTGGGCCTTTCTGCAACGTTCTCTTCTGGAGTTTGGGTTTGATGGGCTGTTTATAGAGTGGATTATGGCTTGCATTCAAAGGCCTTCCTTTTCTCTGATCGTCAATGGGAGCCCGACTGAGTTCTTTTGCTCTCTTGTGGGACTCCGGCAGGGATGTCCTTTATCTCCTTTGCTGTTTATCCTGGCTGTGGATGATCTTTCACGTGCTTTATGTCAGGCTCAGTTAGATAGGCAGATTGTCCCATTTATGGCCGGCTCAGGGGGCCCCTTCGTCTCTCATCTTCTTTTTGCTGATGATTGTATCATTCTAGGCCAGGCTTCTGTTGATAATGCGGCTTCTTTTCATTCTATTATTCAGGGCTATTGTCAGACTTCGGGACAGAAGGTCAATCTTCTAAAGCCCTCCATATGTTTTAGTCCGAAGACTTCTAGAAGAACCAGGGAAGCCATTACCAATCTATCGGGTATTACTTCTCAGACTGATAGGCTTATGTATTTGGGGATCCCTATAACAGGAAGATGCCCCCGTTGTTCGGATTACCTTGAGATTGAGAGGAGGGTTCGCCGGCGCATTGAGGGATGGCAGGCCACTGGTCTTTCGATGATGGCTAGGGTTATCATTATTCGTTCGGTTCTTTCCTCCATTCCTGTGTACCTCCTATCTAACTCTGCTATTCTGATTACTTGTCTGAGGAGGATCGAGCGATGCTTTCATGATTTTCTATGGGCTTCTATGCAGGAAGGTCACGGTACTCACCTCCTATCCTGGGACATGGTCTGTATGCCTATCCTTGAGGGTGGTCTCGGGATCCAGTCCCTGATTGTGACACGACATGCCCTTCTCGCCAGACATGCATCAAGATTCCTTCTGGAGCCACATTGCCTGTGGAGCTCTCTGATGCGTGCGAGGTATGGAGACTGGTCTTCTGTTCTGCACATTTTACCGCCTCGTGGCTGCTCCTCCTTTTGGAGGGAGGTTTGTCATTATGGTCAGGCTATTTCGGATAATATCTCGTGGATGATCGGAGATGGATCTTTGATTGATGTTATTCAGGATACCTGGATCTCTGAGCTTCCTCTTTCTCGGTGGCCATCCTTTATCAGCATTGATGCCCCTACCTGTCTCAAGGTTAAGGATTTGATCTCCTCAGATCCCCTTGCCTGGCATGTCCCCTCGGTAATGAGGTTCTTTGGTGTCGAACTATCTCGGCGGATTCTCTCGATGCCTCTTACGCCTGGCCGTTTATCTGACTCTAGGCTATGGCCAAGATTTTGTCTCTCTAAGGCCCCCTCTAAGGATCTGATGAAGTTGTTTAGGCCTCAGCCTCAGCGGTCGGAAGATGCTGCTTGGATTTGGAAGCTTCCTACTATTCTCAGGGTTCAGCTATTTATCTGGAAGCTTCTATGGGATTGTCTCCCAACCTGCGCTCTTCTCTCTCGTCGAGGTCTACCCATCCAACCGATCTGTCCGTTATGTAGTCTGAAAGAGGAATCGTCAGACCATGCTATCTTCATCTGCCCCAGAGCTAGACGGATTTGGAATATGATTGGCTATTCTATTAGTCCGGATGGCTCGGGCTCCCTGTGCTCCTCGTTCCTTCTTGATCTCCAGAGAGGTTCTTACCAGAAGAAAGGTCTTTGAGCTGCCACGACATATCAGATTTGGCTATCCAGGAATCAGCTCATTTTCTCTGATGATGCTATTTCTCCTCATAAGATTGTGAGGAAGATTAGATTGTTGGTGGTGGACTGTGCCCATGTTGGTTCTGACGACTCTGGCCACTGGGGATCCCCTGCTGCTTCGGCAGCGAACCGACATACGGTTTTCATCTCTTGGGAGCCCCTCCTCCATGGTTTGTCAAAATCAACTTCGACGGGAGTGTTCGTGGTAGAGTTGCTGGATCTGCTTTTATTATTCGTGGTTCTCATGGTGACTTATTGGCTGCGGGAGGTTTTGATACTCTTGACTCCTCTGTCCCCATGATCGAGCTGTATGCGGCCTGGGCGGGTATTTCTTATGCTGCTCGGATTCTTCAGGCTCATATGCTCTTTATTGAGGGTGATTCCATGTCGGTCATCTCCTGGCTGAAGAAGGAAAATTGCCCTCTGGGTTTTACTAATCCTATTCTCTGGGATATTTGGACTATGTTGCGAGAGGTGGATTGTTCTCAGATTCGTCATATTTACCGAGAAGCCAATTGGGCGGTGGACTGGGTAGCTACTTCTGTAGCTCAGCATATAGGATCTTGGACTTGAAGGCCGGGCGACCTTTGCCCTTCTCTTTTATAACAAATTTTGTACTTAGATATATCTGGGCTGATTCGCACTAGACTAGTGTGATCGTCCGCTTGTACCAAAAAAAAAAAAAACTTCAAACCGAGGGGAAGACCCAAAGCTTAGCAAAATCATTAAAATTTTCTATTAAAGAGCCATTATTTTAATGGGGAGTGAATCAAATGGTGCTAAAAGGGTATGGCCTTTGCAACTTGGTCCTCTTTTCCATTATCACCAAAGAATATGGTAGATCAGATTTGCAAATATTTAGGAAAATGGCTTCGTTGACTAACATGATATTAATGCGTTCGTAGCAATTCATTAGGGACTGGATAATAGGATATCAATGCACCATTAAGGATTGAATAATAGGTGATGATGCTTGATCACCTTGAGCTGACGTCTTTGAGCATTAGTGGATGTGCCGTGAATTTGATGAAGATGAATCGTCTCGACTCTGAGATCTGCAAGAAGTCCCGGAAACAAAATATTCCGATGGGGACCTCCAACACTCAAGTTAGTGGTCAGAATCATAGCCGTGAGCTTGAAGAAGCTCGAGCTAATGGGAGTTAGGAAGAAGATGAGAAAATTTTCTAAGTGCTTTAGTGTTTATACCTTGGTCATGGGTCCCTCTTACCTATTTTATTGATACTTGGGGTTTGTGTAACTTGCTTCGAAAGCTTTGGAATCTCATGATGAGCTGCGACTTCTTGAATGGAATGTCAGAATTAGTGGGATTTATCCCATCTGAACTGGGTGATTGATAATTCGTAGCAAATGATAACCTTTTGGGGTTCAGTTATTAAAGCTTCATGATGGATGATGACTTTTTGGGCTCATATGATTTAGGTCATTTAAAGCTTCATGATGGATTATGACTTCTTAAGCTCATCTGATATAGGCCATTTAAAACTTCATGATGGAGTTTGTCTTATTAGATATATATAAATCAATAGAGTTTGTCTTATTAGACATATATGAATCAGAGATGGCTGGTGGGCCTGACCTTGTCAGAAGTGAAGGCTTGCCTAAGAAGCTACAACTGAACCTGGAGGCAAGAGGAGATAAGGCCGCCTAGGAACACGGCCCACTTAGGAGCTTGGGCCGCCTAGGAGCCGAGGCCGTGTAGGAGCCGGGGCTGTCTAGGAGCTGAAGCCGCTTATGAGCTAAAGACTTGGAGCTGTTTAAGAGCTGGGTCGCTTATGAGTTGGAGCCATTTAGGAGCCAAAGCCGCTTATGAGCCAGAGCCGCTGGCATCCTAACGACTCTTGCTGTTAGATAATTTTGATCGTTAATTTATACGTGGCTTTGACCGGCCACGTCAATAGGCCCCCTGTCACATTCAATGGTGGTGGATGATGGACCATGAAATAAAGATAGGAACTAAATAGTTACTCTTCTCATTTAAGTATGAACATCCTTAGGCTAAGGGTCCATATCTATCATTTATCCTTATCGGAATTTAAGCTCTGTTATCTTTTTCCACACTAGTACTTCAGTATCCTTGTCAAAATAAGTGCTCATCATTATTAGGGACTAAGGACTATGTAATAAACCTATAGGCTCTTATATCTTTCGCTTACTTTTCTCATTCAAGTATACTCGTCATAACCGCTCAGGCGGTGGCCTGGTGGTCAGGGCCCTTTCCACGCTATCAGGAGGTCTCAGGTTCGAGGAATGACGCTGTGGCCGACTCGAATAATTTTAAGGTTAATCCTTGGAGCCTGAAACTCTGGTGTTGGAGGGGCTAAGGTCTGTCTAAAAACTTCCCTGTTCTGACTGCTAGCACCTGGGTGGGGCCAGGTTGACCAACTCGCCTTCGGGCGGGGAACGGCTGCGAAAATTCCAAGCGCCGTGCACGGAACATACCCTGGCGGGGAATGGGGCCGCATGGGACCTAGCTACGGGTCGGCATTGCCCTCCTTCCCCTTCTTTTTCTCAAAAAAAAAAAAAAAAAAAAAAGTATACTCGTCATTTAAGTACGAATTTTCTTAGCAAACCATGGATCCTTATCCCTCATGTTTTCATGTCATATTTCAAGTACGGATGTCCTTTTCTATGCTAGCATCCTAATATCCTTGTTCTTATCAAGATAAATGCCGATATCTTTAACTAATAATGTCCTTTAGTTTACATAGACCGCAAGCTCGATTTATCCTAATGCCTTATACCAACAATCCAAAATTTTATCTAAAAATTAAAAAAAATTATTTTTTATTTTTTTAATATTAAAATTAATATATAATTGATATGAAATTAAATTTTTATTAGCATAAACATTTATGTAGGCTCGGAGAAGCTCAGGCCTTGCACTATCCATGTGAAGCCAAACAATTCCAAATTCCAAATTCCAAATAGCCCGGAACACCTCTGACGGATGCCACGTGAGAGGTTCTATCTGCAGTTCTGCACCACGTTCTCTGTGTGGCCTTCAGAGTTCCAGCCGCTGGGATATTTATCCTTTTTGGCACAGGGTACAGGTGGGACCATCGAGGTTTCCTTTTTTTTTATTTTTTTTTATTTTTTGCGAGCATAGGGACAGAGGAGGAGAAGATAAAGAGGAGACCCATTCACACCTCTATACATAATTTGTGAATATTGTGAATATCTTAAAACCCCTGGCTGGTCATGTGACATTTGCCTTGTTTTTATGGCCGAGAAAATATTCTTTAACTAAGGCCCTATTTGGTTCGTAATTAAAAAATTTATTTTAAAATTATATATTATATTTAAAATTTTAAATTGTATTTGTTAATTTTTTAGTATTCAAGAATATGTTTGGTTAGTATTTTTTTTTTTGAGAAAGGTAGCAACGAATCACGTGAAAAAAGATTGTAAAATGAATTCAAAGAAAACATAAAAATTATTATTTTCTAGATTCATTCAGATTTTTAGAATCGTTTCAAAAAAATGTCTTTAAGAATGGTTCGATCAAAAGCATTTTCATATTATCGATTGAATTTTTTATTTTTAAAAATAAAAATTCAACACAAATCTATTGCCAAACGAGTCCTAAATGCTTAAATCTTAGGACACCTATCACCTTTTTTTTTTAATCCTTTTGGTGTAATTAAAACCATCAAAGCACTTTATCTTCATAAGGTAAGATACGAATTTATTTTACCTATTTATAATTTTAAAAAGATCATTAACTTATTTGACGTTAAGTTTAATCCATAATTATTTGCTATCGTTATTCATTTGAACGTTTAATCAGCTTATTATTGTTGCCGCCGGGATCCGTCCTCCGACTCGGGCACGGTCGATTTCCAGGAAGAGGGGGACGGACCTGCACAAGAAGTCCACACGCGGGGGGACGCTGGGGGTGGCCCTCCGCGGAAGACCCTCCGACGCTCAAGTCAGTGAAGAAGAAATCGGCGATCAACCAGACAATGGGGAGGTGGATCTCTCCGGAAAGCCTCTCCAGGGGCAGCCAATCGGTAGCTCCAGAGGACAGGAGCACCGACGAACTGCCGGAGAGAGAGAGCAGTGGGGGTGCCCGTGCAAGAAGATGTGTGTATAGATAGAGGCGCCTGCGTAAGGAGATGCGTACCTGAGAGAATCTGGGAGTGTTCAATTTATAGACTGTCACCTGGACCTTGAGCGTCTTCTGGAAGGTTCAGAGGTTATTGGAACACGGAGGTGGATAGAATCAGGCCGTTGTGGGGCCATGGAATCCGTATCCTGTTTGTTAGGGGATCGACGGCTGGGAGAGCACCTTGATGTTTCGAGATCCGGTCGAGTAGACCTAGGGCGGTTACGATAGGTTTTAGGCCACGCCTCGACATGATCCCTTGCTTAGGGTGCTGTTTGGGTAAGCCTGGGCTCTCCCGTGCCAGGTTCCGCGGAGATATATTAGGTCGCTCGATGAAGCCGAGCTACGGAGGCTCGGAAGGGCCGAGCTATGGAAGCCCGGAAGGGCCGAGCTATGGAAGCCCGGAAGGGCCAAGCTACGGAAGCCCGGAAGGGCCGAGCTACGGAAGCCCGGAAGGGCCGAGCTATGAAGCCCGGGGGAGCCGAGCTATGGAAGCCCGGGGAGACGGAGGAGGAGGTTAGCCTTAGCCGTCTCGCACGGATATTAATGTAATGACGATTTTACCCCCCAACACATGCCCTCCACTCCTAGTTCGAAGCGTAGGTTCGGGCATAGGGAGTACAAGTCCAAATGGCGTGTCCCGGATGGGACGTCTTGGTTTAGACAGCTTGTGCAATGATGCCCTAATTAATGCTATAGGGCCGTGCTGCCCTCGGGGCTAAGGCTCTGTCGAAAGTGACGGTTCGGGTTACGCCACGTCGTGAATCCCGATCGATCGGGCGTTTGTCGAAGCGATTTCGGACGCCTCGAGTGAGACGCCCTATCTCCTCAAGGCGGCTTCCTTGGCGGGGAGCGAAGTGACAGCCGCATTGTGTATATATATATGCGCGCATGCTCTCGGCGTCCTCTCATCTTGCTTTCAGAAGAGTTCTGGCCTTTCATCTTCTTCGACGCTCATCGTTTTCGTTTGGTACTTCTTTCAATCGAGATGGCGATGAGCCCCGACGATGTGGCCTTAGAAATCGTTGCCGAGGATTTGGGGAGGATTCACCAGTGGTATGGCATGCCCCCGGATGTCGTTCTATGGGCGCCGGAATCCAGAGATAGAGTTACTCGGGATTTAGAGTCTGGGGTTTTTGTTTATGAAGATAGTTTGAAGGCGGGTCTCCGCTTTCCTCTCCACCCCTTGGTGAAGGAAATCATGACCCACTATAATATCTGCCCGTCAATGGTGGCTCCAAACAGCTGGCGGAGCATCATCAGATTTATCTCAATGTGCTACCAGATTCAAATCGTCGCTACTCTCCCCCTTTTCCGCACCTGCTACCATTTGATTCCTGGGAGGAAATCAGAGTGGCCCTACATCGGACCCCGGAGATCTTTCAACGTCATTGCGGATAAGCCATCTTCCATCAAGGGGTGGAAGAGTCGGTTTGTTATCGCAGAGGGGAATATCGGTTTCGGCTTCCCTCGGAGATGGGGGGATTTCGTAAGGGATGCGGAGACGCATCCGGTTTTGTCGGCGCAGGAGGAGAGGGACTTGGACGTCCTTCGTAATGGACAGGTGTTTTCGGCCAACGACTTGCTATCGGAGGGGGCCCTTTTCGCAGCAGGGCTCAGCCCCTGGACCCGCAAGGTGAATCTTCTCTTTTAAATTTTTGCTGTGCGTTTTCTCGATGAATGTGCTTGGATCTGATCGTGTATGTTTTGTTCCTTCAGCCCAGAGATCGGCTTTGACGAGCCTCTTCAAGAGGAAGAGAGGAAAGCGCCCCGGGGAGAGCAGTGGCGCGGATAGTGGCAGGCCCGAGAAAATGGCTCACATCTCCGCAGGAAGCCCGCCAGGCGCCGGTGCAGTCACGGCAGAAGCGCCGGGGGCGAAGGAGGATCCGGGGAGAGCGGTTGTGGCCCCCGGCCCTTCCGTGTTGGAAATATCAGACAGCTCGGACGAGGCTCCGTTGGCTCGTTCGACCGTGTCCCCCCTAAAAGAGGAACCACCGACGGATTTGGCGGAGGTGGTCATCGCCGAGGAGCCTACTGTCCCCGCGGGATCACCATCGGCTCCGGCAGGAGAGGGAGAGGTGGCAGCCGCAGCCGGGGAGGTTCAGGGGGAGCCCTCTCTCGGTCTCTCTGTGGGGGAGTCCGGTAGTAGTGAGGCAGGTCAAACCGAGGCTTTGGGGGAGCCTGCGGAGGAGATGCAAGTGGTAGGACGGGCCGAGACCCCGAGGGGCCCAGTGGCGGAGACACAGATGGCGGTAACCGGGAAAGGTGCGTCAAAGGAGGAGACGCAGCAAAGCGGAAGCTCTGCGTTGGGAGCTCCCTCGAAAAAGGTTTTGGGGAGGCTGGCGCTTGGGCTAGCCGAATTATCCGAAGAAGTCCAAACCAGGGCCTTGACAGAGGAGGCTAGGAAATTGGGGGCCTCTCAGGCGGAGGTTGCCCAGGTCGGTCCCTCAGGCGGGGACGGTCAGCCCAGTAGTTCGAGCGCTGGTGTTGAGGAGGCGTTTTCTGCCTTAATGAGGTCGGCCTTGCACCCAGGTGCAGACCCTTCGGCGGACAAGTTCGCGGACTTGGAGCTGGTCGATGCCGCGTTCGGTCAACAAGGCGTGGCCGAGAGTATCCATCTCCTTCCCGACATCGATAATACGACCCTGATGAGGATGACTCGGGCCTATGCCTCGCGGGTAAGTTATTTCTTTTGTGCGGTAGATGTCTTCTGAGTGACCCCATCGTGGGTTTTTATTCATCTTTTGTCTCGTAGAGCGTTTTGCTTTCTCGGTCGATGTGCTGGCATCTGAGTTTGGCGACGGGGGCTAGCATTCAGGCCAGGAAGGATAATGCCGAGCTTCGATCACGACTGAAAGTGTCTGAGAAGTTCGAAGAGCTTATGGATATGACAGATAGGAGCCTGAAGGGAATAAGGGCGGCACACCAGGTCGCTCTGGCCGAGGTGTCCAAGCAGAAGCGTAGGGTGGAGGAGTTGCAGGAACTCCTGGCGAAGAATGACAACGCGTGCTTGGAGCTAGCCAGAATCGAGTCGAAACATTCCGCGGAGGTGAAGGCGATGCGGAGAGAACATAGCGAGAGTATGGGTCGGCTGGGGAAGGAAGCTGCCGAGGAGAGGAAGCTTTTGACTAGGATGCTCGAGGAGGTGGAGGATCGGCTGAAGCGTCGCGACAGCGAAGTTGCTCATTTGAGGGAGGGCGCTAAATGGCAACAAGGGGTGAGAGCTCGAGTGAACGATGAGCTGTCCCAAGCCCAGGAGGTAATCGGAGCCAAGCAGTTGAGGATCAACAATCTGCAAGAGAGAGTCGAGCTGGTCGGGGCTGATAGGACAAGAGCCAGGGGCGAGGCTGAGGAGTTGGCCAAGAGGTTAGCCAGATGGGAGGAGGAGGTACGATATCATTTCCTCCCCCTTTTTTTAGCTTTTTCTACTGGTTTCTTGTGATGCCGACTTACTTTGGCTTTCTCAGATGGTGAAGTTGGAGTTAGAGGTTCGGGCTCTTCAAGGCGAGCTTGTGTCCAGCCACAACAAGAGCTCAGAATTCGAGACACGGGCCGGCGAGTTCAAGGAGCAAAATATCATTCTGCGGGCCCAAGTCGCGGAGGCTGAGAAACAGGCTGCTGAGGCCAACATGCAGCTCGCCATACTCAAGGGGAGGCAGGATGCCATCAGTGTTGGCGCCTTCCAACATGGGCAGCAGGAATGCAAAGAGAAGATATCCAGCGAGCATCCGGAATGGGATATCTCTTTCCTGGATGCTGAAACTCCCGATGAGGGTGAGTCCGAGGGGGAAGAAGAGGGCGAATATGTCGACGTCTCAGACACTGACCCTGGTGTCGTCCCGGGTTCCAGCAAAGCCACAATTTCTGGGGGATGGTCGCAAACTTCCGCTGAGGGGGCAAAAGCATTAGAGAAGGGCGAGTCTAGTCACGCTTCTGTAGATGTAACCGAAAGTCCGGCCAGAGCCGATGTGGTTCCTGACCATTACGGGCCACTCTTGTATTTCGTTTTTCAGAAGTCTGTTTGACGTTTCTTAATGAATGAATTTCCCGTTTTCACTTAAGTGTTTTCCTCGCGTGACCTTGTTGTCATTTCCGCCTTGATTGTGAGCGACCTATGGCTCACTGACGCTCTTAGGTCATCCTTATCTCGGGATTGAAGGAAACGTACTGGCTAGGGCCAATGGGCAAAACAGGTCGGCTTGGGCCACGAAGAAGGTAGATCGGCTGGGGCCGACAAGAAAAGTAGGTCGACTGGGGTCGACGAATAGAATAGGTCAGCAGGGGCCGACAAGCGAAATAGATCAGCTGGGGCCGACAGGCAAAGTAGGTCGGCTGGGGCCGACGAATAGAATAGGTCAGCAGGGGACGACAAGCGAAATAGGTCGGCTGGGGCCGACGGGCAAAGTAGGTCGGCTGGGGCCGACGAATAGAATAGGTCAGCAGGGGCCGACAAGCAAAATAGGTCGACTGGGGTTGACAGGCAAAGTAGGTCGGCTGGGGCCGATGAATAGAATAGGTCAGCAGGGGCCGACATGCGAAATAGGTCGGCTGGGGCCGACGGGCAAAGTAGGTCGGCTGGGGCCGACGAATAGAATAGGTCAGCAGGGGCCGACAAGCGAAATAGGTCGACTGGGGTTGACAGGCAAAGTAGGTCGGCTGGGGCCGATGAATAGAATAGGTCAGCAGGGGCCGACAAGCGAAATAGGTCGGCTGGGGCCGACGGGCAAAGTAGGTCGGCTGGGGCCGACGAATAGAATAGGTCAGCAGGGGCCGACAAGCGAAATAGGTTGGCTGGGGCCGACGGGTAAAGTAGGTCGGCTGGGGCCGACGAATAGAATAGGTCAGCAGGGGCCGACAAACGAAATAGGTCGGCTGGGGCCGATGGGCAAAGTAGGTCGGCTGGGGCCGACAGGCGAAGTAGGTCGGCAGGGACCGACAGACAAAATAGGTTGACTGGGACCGACAAGGAAGATAGGCCTTCGCGCTTTCTGCTATTCTGCCAACGCCCTGCTGTCCCGCAGGTGATTCGGTTTTTATTTCACCAGAATTGATGATACGGCGTAGTGGGGAACATAAAGCTATAGCAGAGCTTTCCGGAAGGTGCTCTTTTTTCATGCAGGTTACTTTGTCGTGCCGTGCACGCAACCGTCTACCATTGGAGCACGTTATTTTTCCCAGGACGATATTCTGAACCTGCCAGTTTCTGTAATGCCAGTGGTCAATCCTTCGCATTTAAAGGTCGCAATTCGGTATCAGAGGGGAAATCATCGCGCGCGTCTCGATTCAAGCGGTGGGCTCGGTGCGCAACGGGTTGTCACGCCTATACTGAGGGGCCACGTGGAGGTATGGGCCAAATGTTCGAATCTCGGAACTTTCAGCTTGGGTAGTTTTTCCTGACTCTTTTCTGCCTATAAAAAGAAGAGAAAGGGGGTCATGTTTGGTTATCCCCAAAGTGTCTTTCCCATCAGAGCTTCCATTATGCTCATTTTTCTGCTGTTACGAGTGGGAGGATCGAGCTTTCCTCTCATGGGCTCCTTGCCGCCGGATAGCTGGGGCGACCGGGGAGCTATTGAAGAATGGCTCACCCTTAGGGGATAAGTCCTGGAGATCACATGGAGAGCGCACATGGGAGGCGCAGAGATCACACGGGGAGCGCACAGATACTCTTCTCGTGTGACCTTTGTGGCCTGTTACGGGGGGCTTACGGTAGGAAGTGTATCGACACCCCCGTAGCACGCGCAAATTCTCCCTCTTTCGCTGGCCTAGATTTCCATCCCTTCTTTGAGGGGATTCCTTGCCACGGGATGGAGAAAATGGGAGCAATCGGGGTCTGATGGTCCCCGAGCCTCTCGGTCGGGCGGCGACCTGCGATCCAGCACCCCTCCTTGGGGAGCGGGCTGGTTCGTCCGAATCCTCAGAATCAGCATCCACGGGCCGTGCCACCTTCTGAATCTCTTCATTCGGTGGGAGCCGTGGAGGGTCAGCTTTATCGACCATCCATGCGGGCTGACCGTTTCGTGGTTTGCCTGGTTTGTCGATCTGGACATCGGGGCATCACAGTTGCCTAGGTCTGCTTTGGAGCAGTTGCCCGAGTTTTGTATTTGCCTTTATTTTATGCATTTCGATGCTCTTGTAATGCCTGTGAGGCATTTGTAACTGATCTTGATCGGCAATAAAGAGAGTTATATTCTGTTTTTCAATCTCTATCTTTTCTGTGCCGAGTTTGTTGTTATTGTTGTTGGTGGGGTACAAAGGCGTCCCGCTCGTCTTTAGACGAGGATCCCACGCCGTCCGAACCAATCAAGGTTCGTGCGTGGTGGTTCAGAGACCATTCGGCGAAACATGCTCCTTACTTTGGTCAGAAGCCTGATATTTTTGTGCTTCGCTTTTACGGGAGCTCGGTTTATCGTGGGTCGGCTTTGGCCGAAGTTCAGGGAATCCGTACTTTTTCCCTTCATGGTTCAGGGAACCTGTCACTCGGGCCAGCCAAGTTTCAGAGATATTTTGACTTGGCCCTGCCAGGGTTCGGAGATTCAGTCGCTAGGCCCAGCCGAGGTTCGGAGATAATTGACTTGGCCCTGCCAAGGTTCGGAGATTCATTCACTCGGCCCCGCCGAGGTTCGGAGATAATTGACTTGGCCCACCAAGGTTCGGAGATTTATTCACTCGGCCCAGCCGAGGTTCAGAGATAATTGACTTGGCCCTGCTAAGGTTCGGAGATTCAGTCACTCGACCCAGCCGAGGTTCGGATATAATTGACTTGGCCCTGCCAAGGTTCGGAGATTCAGTCACTCGGCCCAGCCGAGGTTCGGAGATAATTGACTTGGCCCTGCCAAGGTTCGGAGATTCGGGCTTAAGGGAGCAACTCAGTTGTGAATGTGGGCCACAGCGTCAGGCCCACGCGGCGCTTGGTAAGGGGCGCCAGGGCGGAACGAGCGGTATATCGTTATGCTTTTTTATTGGTGTCGCTACTCTTCCCGAGGGATAGGTTATTGGCCGAATGTCGGACTTCCGCGTTTCCCGAAGAAGAGACCAGCATTAAGAGGCTCGGGGAAGCGCCGAATGCATTTATTGCGAGGGCCGACAGATCAGAAAATGTTCTGCTTGGGGAATTCCCGAACAAACTGCTCGCGCTTACCGATCTCGCTCGGGATGGGGCGCGACGCTTCGGATTTCACAGGCACTGAAATGGCAACACGTGGCGAGTTCTTATGGGTCGGTGGTTACGGCGTGACCGATAGAGATACCTGCCTGGTGAGTATAAATATGACCGAGGGGCATCGGTTTTGGCCATCCCTCAGTTTAAGTTCCGAAAAAAATGGCCTATCCAGGGCGATCATCAGGCGAGTTGCGTTCCTCGCTCGACAGCCTGCTGCGTTCGGAGGGGAGGCGTACCTCCATTACTGTCGATGGTTTGGGATTAGCGTCGACTCTCGCGAGCAATCAACAGCTCGTAAGGGTCGTCGAAGAGTACATGGATGTGTGCTCAAGGGAGGCTGAGGCCCAGCGCCGGGTGGTGGACCGACAAAAAGAGGAGATCGCATCCCTTCGTCGGCAAGTGGCCGACCTGACGGAGCGCCTGGAGGAACTGCTAGCCCCAGGGAGTGACTCCGGATTCTGATTTAGGGCCGCTCTTCCTGTTTTTGTTTGTTTTTTACTGTCTTTTTGCAGTCCTCTTTTCCTAAATGAAAAATGGATCTTGCTTTGGAAGTCCTCTTCTTCAAGAATTATGGCCTTGATCCGTGTGATGAATTTAGGGTGTTGGCATGGCCTCATCATTTTTGTACGTTGATATAGACGCTTTGAACGACGGGTTATAGGGGCATTACCCAAAGGTTTTCAATAGCAGAGAGGGATCTCCTAGCTCTGCTTGGGGCCTCTGGCCGATTATGCGGGGCTCAATGGCCTCTAAAAAGGGGTTTGCCAATGGTGGCTTCTTTTGTGCGTCGACGGTTTTTGCTTAACGCGCTCGTTTTCAAACCGGACGAAGTCCTTCGGGGACTATTTGGAGGCTGCCCGGCTTTAGTCGAGGCCTGTGTACTTTGGTTTTTATCTGGGATTTTAGCCCGAATGATTCTTACCTGGCCCTGCCACGGCTCGGAGGATTCGTTGCTCGGCCCAGCCGAGGTTCGGAGAATATTTTACTTGGCCTGCCAAGGTTCAAAGATTTTGTTGCTCGGCCCGGCCGAGGTTCGGAGAATATTTTACTTGGCCCTGCCAAGGTTCAGAGATTTTGTTGCTCGGCCCGGCCAAGGTTCGGAGAATATTTACTTGGCCCTGCCAAGGTTCGGAGATTTTGTTGCTCGGCCCGGCCGAGGTTCGGAGAATATTTTACTTGGCCCTGCCAAGGTTCGGAGATTTTGTTGCTCAGCCCGGCCGAGGTTCGAAGAATATTTTACTTGGCCCTGCCAAGGTTCGGAGATTTTGTTGCTCGGCCCAGCCGAGGTTCAGAGAATATTTTACTTGGCCCTGCCAAGGTTCGAAGATTTTGTTGCTCGGCCCAGCCGAGGTTCGGAGAATATTTTACTTGGCCCTGCCAAGGTTCAGAGATTTTGTTGCTCGGCCTGGCCGAGGTTCGGAGAATATTTTACTTAGCCCTGCCAAGGTTCAGAGATTTTGTTGCTCGGCCCGGCCGAGGTTCGGAGAATATTTTACTTGGCCCTGCCAAGGTTCGGAGATTTTGTTGCTCGGCTCGGCCGAGGTTCGGAGAATATTTTACTTGGCCCTGCCAAGGTTCGGAGATTTTGTTGCTCGGCCCGGCCGAGGTTCGGAGAATATTTTACTTGGCCCTGCCAAGGTTCAGAGATTTTGTTGCTCGGCCCAGCCGAGGTTCGGAGAATATTTTACTTGGCCCTGCCAAGGTTCGGAGATTTTGTTGCTCGGACTGGCCGAGGTTCGGAGAATATTTTACTTGGCCCTGCCAAGGCTCGGAGATTTTGTTGCTCGGCCCGGCCGAGGTTCGGAGAATATTTTACTTGGCCCTGCCAAGGTTCGAAGATTTTGTTGCTCGGCCCAGCCGAGGTTCGGAGAATATTTTACTTGGCCCTGCCAAGGTTCATAGATTTCCTGTGTTGGCCCAGATGGCAACCCAAGAGGGGGGGTGAATTGGGTTCTTAAAAATTTAAGACTTTTTGGAAGATTTAAACTGATTTGCTCAAGATGTGCAAGTGAGTGAAATTAACTAATAGGCAATGCACAAGCAATTAATAAGAGAGATAGAGAGAGAGAAAATATAGCACGGCAAACACAAGATAATTTTATAGTGGTTCGGTGCAACCAACACCTACGTCCACTCCCAAGATTCACTTGGGTCCACACTATAATCTCTCTAGATTACAGCCGAGTTGTTTTCCAAGCTCACAACTCAAACTTGTTGTTTTCCACGGGTGAACAACGAACCCAGCTGGTTTTAACTCGGGCTTACCAGCACAAAACCCTACACGTTGTTTTTCACGGGCTCACAACTAACCCAACACAAGCACTCCGGCTTGTAACGAGGTATACCAACCTCCACTGATTCAATCCACTGATTGAATCAGCAAACAATTAGAATAAAAGTGTTTGGATAATGAAATGCTCCCCTTGAGCAAATATACAAATGAAGTACAAAATAAAGAGTTAGAAAAGCCTGATGTATTGCAGATGGTAGTGGCTTTGGCTTTCTTCCTTCTTCTCTTTAACTCCTCTTGAAATGTTGAATCACGCCTCAGCAAGATTCTTGACCGTTGAAGACTTTGGAGTTGAGATGAAGCTTTTTCTCTTTTGAAAATCCTCCGATTTGACCTTTGAAATGCTTGTGGATTTTCTTTTGACTCTTGTGGATTGATGAGAGGAGCAGACGAAACTTCCTCTTGGATTTCACTCCTTTTGAATCACTCTCCTTTGAGCTAGAAGATTTTTCAATATGCTCTGTTTTTCCCTCTTTTCAAAAGATATTCTTTTCTCTCTTTGATTTTCAAAATCGATTCTTTGAGTTGAAAAGAGCTCCTCTATTTATAGAATCTGCAAAAATATATCCGTTAGAGACAAGGAAAAAAAGCCGTTATTCAAAAATCTTACCGTTGGGCTGATTGTCATCGTTAAAAATCGCGCCCAGATTTGCTGGAGTCGACTCATGCTTTTCCCGAGTCGGCTCGAGCTCGTCTTACCAAAAATAGAAATGTTTAAAAAGGTTAGGGGTCGACTCGCTAAAAGTGAAGTGTCGACTCCTGAAAGTCGGGAGTCGACTCGAGAAAGACTTGGGGTCGACTCGCGAAATGCTCAGAAAAATACTCTTCTGGTGTCTGAGCGGAGTCGACTCGCACAGTCCAGGAGTCGGCTCGACAGAATCAGGGGTCGACTCGACAATTTCATGGGTCGACTCGACACAGATGCACATTTCTGTACACTGAGCGGAGTCGACTCTGAAACTCAGGAGTCGGCTCCGGAACGTATCAAAAATCAGAAACTTTTCTGATTGACATTAAAATCGTTCCAGATTCATTTTAATTCATTGTTTTGACATGAAATCAATAAAATTAACATTTAGAATTGATTCAAGAACTAATCCAAAAACTTATTGAATAAAACATGAATTATAACATTTCTTTTTGAAAGTTTGAATATTGAGCTTAAAGTCACTTTCAAAATTGATTAAAGTTAAACTTGAGCATTCTCATTGATTGTTCAAAATAAGTTTGTTGCTCATTTACATAAACTCATTACATCCTTTAATAAACTCAATGGTTTTTAGTAATCATCAAAATCAAAAGGATTGGATCATATAATTTTTCCATAATCTTTCAACAATCTCCCCCTTTTTGATGATGACAAAAATATTGAGTTTGTTCATGATTGATTAGTGAATTTAATTTTGTTTTCATAGTTAGGCTTAGGCTCCCCCTTAATGAAGTAGCTCCCCCTATGAAACTTAATTAAATATCTCATTGTTTATCTCATTGATTACTTTGATTTCTTTCAAATGTATCACAATCACAATCATAGAACTATAAAATTCTCCCCCTTTTTTGTTATAAACAAAAAGATAGAGAATCATTCAAATTTCATTCATTCATTGAAATAAGGAAATAGAGAATTCATTTCATTCAAGGTCTAATACATCAAAGGTTCAATACATTGATTTCAAAATGAAAGCATAATTAAAAACTTCAGTACAAAACAAGGATTGAAACTCTAGTAACTCAAAAATGAGTTCTTACAATTCTAGTTAGATGATCTACTATATTTTTCATTCCTTCAGATTGAATTTTTACATATTCCTTGAGTCTTTCATCAACAAAGGTGCACGCACTCTGAATCTTGTCTTGAAGCTCTGCGTTGCACTTGGCATATGTCTCTCCATCTCCACATATATCCTTAAGTTCTTCAAAAATATTCTTGAGATCACCACTTAAGGATGCCGATGAAGAGCCGAGAGTGGACTCAATCTTTGAGATACGATCATCAAGAGAATAAAGAGTCTCTCTCAAATGCATAAATTTATTCTCAAAATCAGTTTTAAGCTTATCAGATTGATCTTCAAGTAAGGCTTTGAGTTGCATAATTTGTTGATCTGAAAAACTATCAGAAGATGAAGTCTGAACAAAAGTTGGAACTGGGGCTGGAGCAGAGGCAGAAATCAAAGGGCTCGGAGGTGCAGGCGAAGGATGTCTAACAGAGGGTCCTGCAGCCTCAGTATCTGTAGCTCTATCTTCTGTCACTCCTTTCCTTTCCCATTTACCATTCTTTTTGATAAACCCCATCCGATGAATTGTTGCTAGGCTATAAAAATCAGTGTGTCTTAAATTCTTCATAGGTTCATTATCAGAAATCACTACACCTTGGCTTCGAAAGATCATTGTAAGGATCATCCCATAAGGCAGACTAGATTTCCTTTTCCCTCCACAATCTGCTATGTACCACAGAATCATGCTGGGAAGATTGATAGGCTTGCCTGTCACTATGGCGTCCATTACAAAGACATCTCTCTCAGAAACATAGTCAAATCTACCAGTTTTAGGAAAGAGAATCCTACTGCAAATATTGTGTAGTAATCTCAACTCTAAAGAAAGCTGATTAGCAAATACCTCTTCAAATCCAACCACATCCCTGTTTAATAATCTTGATAAAGCTGGGGCGCGGTCATCAGAAGAAAAGGTAGAAGTGCCAGACAAGGGTAAATTCCAACAATCTAGACAAAATCTCAGCAGTAACAGATAGTCTGACTCCTCTTACATTGCTAATAAGTCCATGGTCTCCTCTTGACAAATTCTTGTAAAATTCTTTAACCAATGAGGGATAAGTCGGGCACTCTAGAGAACAAATTTTCTCCCAACCCATCTCGATAAGCTGTCTCCCAACTAGAAAGCCCTCATTCTCAAATAATTCAAAATCCACCTTCCTACCAGTAGTAATGATCCTATCCGCTAGACGATCTACCTGGGAAGACGTGGCAGCAGGAGTAGCAGTCGGAGTAGAAGCAGATGAAGTGGAGTCCGTGCTTGGAGAAGGTTCACGCACCGGACGCTTCACCGTCTTCTTCACGGAGCGCTTCCGCTTGATTCCACCCGCCACAACGCTAGATCCTCTAGTTTTAGGTGCCATTTGATGATTGGAGGGGATNGAGTAGCAGTCGGAGTAGAAGCAGATGAAGTGGAGTCCGTGCTTGGAGAAGGTTCACGCACCGGACGCTTCACCGTCTTCTTCACGGAGCGCTTCCTCTTGATTCCACCCGCCACAACGCTAGATCCTCTAGTTTTAGGGGCCATTAGATGATTTGAGGGGATAATCAGGGATTAATGGAAGTTTGGAAGGTTTGGAGTGAACGTGGAGAGAGTATTTTGATGATTGGGGTCGAATGGAATGAGCGACGAGTCGACTCTGCCCTAGATAAATCAACTTGGGACCACCTCGAGTCGGCTCGCGCAAACCCAAGTGTCGACTCGGCACAGACACAGAAAGGTCGTCCGGACATGGAGTCGACTCGCGCCTAAGAGGGGTCGACCCGAGAGTTTCAGTTGAAACCGGGAGTCGACTCCGATACGCATCGAGTCGGCTCCGAGACCATTTCAGACCAAAAACATGAAATTTTTGAAATGTGTCCGGAATATGATCATAAAAATTGATAAATAATCATTGGATATGAGTGAATCAATTAGATATGAGTTCTAGATAAGATTTCCTTAAGGATTGAGGATTTGAAAGAATCTTAGATAAAATTTCCTTAGGGTTTTCAAATTCATTCTAAAGGATCACAAATACCTAACTCTCCTCTAAGATAACAGAATCTCTCTCATTTAAAGGTTTAGTGAATATGTCAGCTAATTGTTCTTCAGTGTTAACATAATCAAGACATATTTCATTATTTGCTACATGTTCTCTTATAAAATGATATCTGATTTCTATGTGTTTAGTTCTTGAATGTTGAATTGGATTCTTTGTTAGATTAATTGCACTAGTGTTATCACATCTTATGGGTGTTTTATCAAGCGTGATACCATAGTCTTCAAGTTGTCGCTTAATCCATAGGATTTGCGCACAGCAACTTCCAGCTGCTACATATTCAGCTTCAGTAGTTGATAATGCAACTAAATTTTGCTTTTTGCTAAACCATGTGATTAAGTTACTTCCTAAGAAATGGCATGCACCACTTGTGCTTTTTCTATCTAGTTTGCATCCAGCATAATCAGAATCTGAATATGCAATTAGATTTAATGTGGAGTCTCTAGAATACCATAAACCTACATTTTTTGTTCCACTTACATATCTTAAAATTCTTTTAACAGCTATTAAATGTGATTCTTTAGGTTCAGATTGAAATCTAGCACATAAACATACTGAAAACATAATGTCTGGTCTACTTGCTGTTAAATAAAGAAGGGATCCGATTATACCTCGATAATACTTTTGATCAACCTTTTTACCTTCTTCATCTTTGTCCAGCTTGCATGAAGGACTCATTGGAGTTCCGAGGGGTTTCATTGATTCCATACCAAACTTCTTGAGTAGTTCTCTTGTGTATTTTGTTTGGTTGATGAAGATTCCCTCTTTGCTTTGTTTGATCTGGAGTCCAAGGAAGAAGTTGAGTTCTCCCATCATGCTCATCTCGAATTCTCCCTGCATTAACTTTGCAAATTCTTGACAAAGAGAATCGTTAGTAGCACCAAAAATAATGTCATCTACGTATATTTGTACTACAAGTAAATCATTACTTTTTCTTTTCAAAAACAAGGTTTTATCAACATTTCCTCTTACAAAATCATTTTCTATTAAGAATTTACTTAACCTATCATACCAAGCTCTAGGTGCTTGTTTCAAACCATATAAAGCTTTGTGCAATTTAAAAACGTGATTTGAAAATTCATGATCTTCAAAACCTGGTGGTTGTTCTACATAAACTTCTTCATTTATAAATCCATTTAAAAATGCGCTTTTTACATCCATTTGAAATAAGTTAAAATTCATATGACATGCAAATGCAAGTATTAGCCTAATGGCTTCTAATCTAGCAACTGGTGCAAAGGTTTCATCAAAATCAATACCTTCCTCTTGATTATATCCTTTAGCAACCAATCTAGCTTTGTTTCTAATTACTATGCCATTTTCATCTAGTTTATTTCTAAAAACCCATTTTGATCCTATTACTGAATGATTTTTAGGTCTTTCAACTAAAGTCCAAACATTATTTCTAGTAAATTGATTTAGTTCTTCTTGCATTGCTAACATCCAATTATTATCTTTTTCAGCTTCTTCTATAGTTTTGGGTTCAATTTGTGATACAAATGCAAGATGATTACTAATATTCTCATATATGATCTAGTTCTTATTCCTTGAGATGGATCGCCTATAATCAATTCCTTGGGATGACTATGTGCATATCTCCAGTCTCTTGGAAGATCTGTATCATTATGATCAATATTGACATCATCGTCCTTATGTGAATCATCATCTTTAGCTTCTTGCTCATGATCAGAAGATACTTCAATATTAAGTTTTTCAAGATCTTTTTCAATTATGTTTGTATCTTCCTCATCATCAAGCTTTTCAGAACTAGATGCTAAAGACTCATCGAAAACTATATGAATGGATTCTTCAACTACTAAGGTTTTCTTGTTAAATACTCTATAAGCTTTACTAGTTGTTGAATATCCTAAAAAGATTCCTTCATCAGATTTAGCATCAAATTTTCCTAAATTGTTTTTACCATTATTATGAATAAAACATTTACATCCAAATGCATGAAAGTATTTTATATTTGGTTTTCTTTCATTCCATAATTCATAAGGTGTTTTCTTTAAGATTGGTCTTATTAAGGCTCTATTTAAGATGTAACATGCTGTGTTAATTGCTTCCGCCCAAAAATACTTTGGTAAGTTGCTTTCGCATAGCATGGTACGGGCCATGTCTTCTAAAGTCCTATTTTTCCTTTCAACTACACCGTTTTGTTGTGGAGTCCTAGGGGCTGAAAAATTATGATTAATTCCATTTTCAGAACAAAAACTTTCAAATAAGTGATTTTCAAATTCTGTTCCATGATCACTTCTTAGAGATACTATAGTAGTGTTTTTCTCATTTGTGACTTTCTTGAAGAATTTCAGGAATATCGAGAAAGTCTCATCTTTGTGAGCTAAAAACATTACCCAAGTATATCTAGAATAATCATCTACAATCACTAGACCATATTTCTTTCCTCCTAGACTTGTGGTTCTAGTTGGTCCGAAAAGATCCATGTGAAGTAGCTCTAAAGCCCTAGAAGTTGAAACAACATTTTTAGATTTGAAAGAACTTCTAGTTTGTTTTCCAAATTGACATGCATCACATATTTTATTATTTTCAAAATCTAGTTTAGGTAATCCTTTAACTAAATCCATTTTAATTAGTTTTGAAATAAGGTGTGTGCTTGCATGACCTAATCTACGATGCCACAACCAACTAATTTCATTTATGTTAGCATTGTCAGCAATTAAGCAATGATCACTCAAAGATAATTTTTCTAAATCAACCAAGTAAACATTGCCATGTCTATAATCAGTAAATACAATGCTATCATCAATAGAATTAGTTACAGTGCATACAGAAGATTTAAATGAAACATTAAAGTTTTTATCACATAATTGACTTATACTTATTAGATTATGCTTCAAACCATCAACATAAAGTACATTATCAATAAATGTAGATGGAGTTATATGGACTTTACCAAGGCCCATGATTTGACCTTTACCGTTATCGCCAAACGTAACAACTCCACCTTTCTTTTCTTCTAGGGTGATGAATTCATCTTTGTCACCCGTCATATGTCTTGAGCAGCCACTATCAAGGTACCACTTTTTCTTTGATCTTTTGGCTACAAGACATTCCTGCAACATAATTTAAACTTTATGTTTAGGTACCCAAGCTTTCTTGGGTCCTTCATGGTTAGCAGCAACAAAAATTGTTCCTTTCGGAACCCATATTTTCTTAGCTTTAACATTTAACTTGTTGTTATTATTTAATGTTTTGCATTCAAATGATTTATGACCTTTTTCATTACATTTGAAATAAGTTATATTACTTTGGTTGGCTTTTATAAAAATATTCTTTAACGATTTTTGTTTCCTTAATGTGTTATATCCTAAACCTGCTTTGTCAAAAACAGCTTTTTGACTATCTAGGATCATGTTAAGTTTAGTTGAACTTAAAGTGAATTTCTCAACAATGTCTTTATATTTTTAACATCTTTCTTAAGAGAGTCATTTTCTTTAACTTGCTGTTCTTTTTCTAAAGCTAAAGTTTTTAGTTGATCTTCTAAATCTTTTGTTGAGTTTTTAGTTTCAGATTTTAACAAATCTATTTCTTGATTAAGATTATCTCTTTCTTTGCTAAGTTCTTCTTTTTCATTAGTTAAGTTCTTAACTTCTAAAGCTAATTCATTTTTACTTTTAGCTAAGCTAATATTGTCATTTTTCAAAAACTTGTACTTCTTTTTCAAGGATTTAAAATCAATCATAAGTTCATTGAAAGCCTCAAACATTTCATCAAATGTAAAGTCATCATTTGAGTTTTCAGAACTTACCTCATTGTCGTTGTCGTCGTTGTTGGCCATGAAGCAGATATTAGCAACTTCTTTTTGTTCATCTTCTTCGGAAGAAGACTCTTCACTATCAGTCCAAGTTGCCATGTATGCTTTCTTCTTTTTCTTATAGGCCTTCTTAAGTAAAGGACAGTCATATCTAAAATGCCCTGGCTTTTTACATTCATAGCAAACTAAGGGCTCTTTCTCTTTGTCCTTTTCCTTTTTCTTATCCTTTTCTTTTTCTCCTTCCATTTTTGAAACAAATCTCTTTTTGTGGAAGGGCCTCCTTCTTTGCATAAATTTCTTGAATTTCCTTGCAAGGAGGGCTGACTCATCATCATCATCCTCTTCATCATCGCTGCTGCTTATTTCCTTTTCCGCAGCTTTGAGGGCGATGGTCTTCTTCTTTCTTGACTCATCCTCATTGACATGTTATTTGACTTGAAGCTCATGAGTCATCAGCGAACCGAGAAGCTCTTCCAATGGTAGGATGTTCAGGTCTTTGGCTTCTTGTATGGCGGTCACCTTGGCTTCCCAAGTCCTTAGAAGTGACCTAAGGATTTTGCGAACAAGCTCAGAGTTAGTATAAACTTTTCCAAGACTTTTTAAACCATTCACAATATCAGTGAATCTAGTGAACATGCATGTGATGGTTTCATTTTGTTCTATAGTAAATAGTTCATATTTGTGAACCAAAATATTTATCTTTGATTCTTTTACTTGGTTTGTTCCTTCATGAGTTATTTCCAACCTATCCCAAATTTCTTTTGCGGAATTACAAGTTGAGATTCGGTTGAATTCATTTGAGTCTAAGGAACAATATAAAATATTAATGGCCTTAGCATTTAGTTGTGCCATTCTCCTATCATTATCATTCCAATCCCTTTCGGGTTTAGGAACAATAGTGCCATCAATAAGGTGTGTGGGTGTACTAGGTCCGTTAATTATTACTCCCCATAATTCATAGTCCGAAGCTTGAATGAATATTCTCATTCTAGCTTTCCAATATGAATAGTTGGTTCCATTAAATAAAGGAGGTCGATTCGTAGAATGACCTTCAGCAAAACTTGAACCAATTTGTGTTGTCATATGGATCTTTAGCCCTTGATCGTGAGATCAAATTCTAAATGAGCACTTGCTCTGATACCAATTGTTGGCCCAGATGGCAACCCAAGAGGGGGGGGTGAATTGGGTTCTTAAAAATTTAAGACTTTTTGGAAGATTTAAACTGATTTGCTCAAGATGTGCAAGTGAGTGAAATTAACTAATAGGCAATGCACAAGCAATTAATAAAGAGAGATAGAGAGAGAGAAAATATAGCACGGCAAACACAAGATAATTTTATAGTGGTTCGGTGCAACCAACACCTACGTCCACTCCCAAGATTCACTTGGGTCCACACTATAATCTCTCTAGATTACAGCCGAGTTGTTTTCCAAGCTCACAACTCAAACTTGTTGTTTCCACGGGTGAACAACGAACCCAGCTGGTTTTAACTCGGGCTTACCAGCACAAAACCCTACACGTTGTTTTTCACGGGCTCACAACTAACCCAACACAAGCACTCCGGCTTGTAACGAGGTATACCAACCTCCACTGATTCAATCCACTGATTGAATCAGCAAACAATTAGAATAAAAGTGTTTGGATAATGAAATGCTCCCCTTGAGCAAATATACAAATGAAGTACAAAATAAAGAGTTAGAAAAGCCTGATTGTATTGCAGATGGTAGTGGCTTTGGCTTTCTTCCTTCTTCTCTTTAACTCCTCTTGAAATGTTGAATCACGCCTCAGCAAGATTCTTGACCGTTGAAGACTTTGGAGTTGAGATGAAGCTTTTTCTTCTTTTTGAAAATCCTCCGATTTGACCTTTGAAACGCTCTTGGATTTTCTTCTGACTTTTGTGGATTGAAGATCTGGAGCAGACGAAACTTCCTCTTGGATTTCACTCCTTTTGAATCACTCTCCTTTGAGCTGGAAGATTTTTCCAATATGCTCTGTTTTTCCCTCTTTTCAAAAGATATTCTATTCTCTCTTTGATTTTCAAAATCGATTCTTCTGAGTTGAAAAGAGCTCCTCTATTTATAGATTCTGCAAAAATATATCCGTTAGAGTCAAGGAAAAAATGGCCGTTATTCAAAATCTTACCGTTGGAGCTGAGTTGGCATCCGTAAAAATCGCGTCCAGATTTGCTGGAGTCGACTCATGCTTTTCTTGAGTCGGCTCGAGCTTGTCTTACCAAAAATAGAAATGTTTAAAAAGGTTAGGGGTCGACTCGCTAAAAGTGAAGTGTCGACTCCTGAAAGTCGAGAGTCGACTCGAGAAAGACTTGGGGTCGACTCGCGAAATGCTCAGAAAAACACTCTTCTGGTGTCTGAGCGGAGTCGACTCGCACAGTCCAGGAGTCGGCTTGACAGAATCAGGGGTCGACTCGACAATTTCATGGGTCGACTCGACACAGATGCACATTTCTGTACACTGAGCAGAGTCGACTCTGAAACTCAGGAGTCGGCTCTGGAACGTATCAAAAATCAGAAACTTTTCTGATTGACATTAAAATCGTTCCAGATTCATTTTAATTCATTGTTTTGACATGAAATCAATAAAATTAACATTTAGAATTGATTCAAGAACTAATCCAAAAACTTATTGAATAAAACATGAATTATAACATTTCTTTTTGAAAGTTTGAATATTGAGCTTAAAGTCACTTTTAAAATTGATTAAAGTTAAACTTGAGCATTCTCATTGATTGTTCAAAATAAGTTTGTTGCTCATTTACATAAACTCATTACATCCTTTAATAAACTCAATGGTTTTTAGTAATCATCAAAATCAAAAGGATTGGATCATATAATTTTTCCATAATCTTTCAACATCCTGTTCAAACAGACAGCTCGGTTGTACCGAGGATTGGTAAGCAGTATCTGTTTCTTCTTGCAATTTATAGCAATGCAGTGCATAATGATTCACGCGACAGGTTTTGAGGAAACAGATAAGCAGGAACGTGTAGTGAGGCATGTGAAGATGAATTCAGAGAGGACATACCCTATTGATAATATTTACGAAGGTTGTCCGCGTTCCAAGTCCGAGGAATGGACTTCCCATCCAGATCCTGCAGCTTGTAGGTTCCCGATCCAATAATCTCCGCTACCTGGTACGGGCCCTCCCAGTTTGGCGCCATCTTTCCTTGCTTTTAACCAGCATGTCGTCCACGTACACCTCCATATTCCGGCCGATCTGTTCCTTGAACACTTTGTTGACCAGCCTCTGGTAGGTGGCACCTGCATTTTTAAGACCAAAAGGCATTACACGGTAACAGTAAGTACCTCGATCGGTTATGAAGGCGTTCTTTTCTTCATCTTCAGGGGCCATTCAGATCTGATTGTAGCCAGAATAGGCGTCCATGAATGACAGCATCTGGTGGCCTGAGGTGGCGTCCACGAGCTGGTCAATCCGAGGGAGGGGGAAGCTGTCTTTCGGGCAGGCCTTGTTGAGGTCGGTGAAGTTGATGCAGATCCTCCATTTGTCGTTCGACTTTTTTACCATGATGACATTTGACAGCCAGCTCGGGTAATTTACCTCTCGGATAAAATTGGCCTTGATGAGTTTGTCCACCTCTTCCTCGATGGCCTTTTGTCGCTCTGGGGCGAAGCTTCTCTTCTTCTGCTTAACCGGACGGTGCATCTCGTCCACGTTGAGATGATGGACGAGAACCTCGGGGCTGCTCCCTGGCATGTCGGAGGCGGACCAGGCGAAGATGTCAGCATTGCTTCGGAGGAAATCGATCAATCTGTGTCGAGGCTCTCCTTTGAGCAGCGACCCGATCTTGATGGTTCGATCGGGTCGAACTTCGTCCAGCGGTACCTCCTCTAACTCCTCCGCCGGTTCTCCCCTTTGTTCGGCGAAGTCCTCGCGAGCGTCCAGCCCGTCGATCTCCGGCATTCTAGACTGAAGGCTTGTAACAAAGCACTGCCGAGCCATGGCCTGACTCCCTCGAACAACTCCAACTCCTCGCTCGGTGGAAAACTTCATGGATAGGTGCGGGATGGAGACCACTACCTTGAGGGACATCAGACCGGGCCTGCCGAATATTGCATTGTAGGGGGATCTGAGGTCGGTCACTAGAAAGTCTGTCTGAACAATGGTCACAAGGGGCCAGGTTCCTGCGCGGACCGTCAGGGTGACGACCCCTTCCGGGATAATGACGTCGCCGGTGAATCCCATCAGGGTGGAATCCACGGCTCGAAGGTTTTCCATGAGCAATTTCATCCTGGCAAACACACCGAGGTACAAAACATTTACTGAGCTTCCACTATCAACGAGGATTCGGCTTACATCATAATTGTTCAAATTAAGGGATACAACTAGTGCGTCATCGTGGGGGAGTTGTATCCCAAGAAGATCATCATCGGAGAAGGAGAGTTCGTCCGTCCGTGCCCTCTTTGGCATTGATCCATCTCTGTCGCCTCTGAGGCTCGATCCGCCGGCCTCTTCAATCATGTTAATACGACCGATCACAGGCGGATTTGGTGGAGGAGGGGTTGTTGGAGCTCGGGCTGGCGGTCACCTCCTTGTTGTTGTGGCTCGGGCGCCCTTCTGAACTAATCTAGTCGTCCCCGCCGAATCAGCCTTTCAATCTCATTCTTCAGCTGCCAGCATTCTTCAGTGTCATGACCGTGCTCCCTGTGGTAGCGGCAGTACTTGGCGGGATCTCTTCGGGTCGGGTTCCCTCGGAGAGGCACTGGCCGGGGGAGTTGGCGCTCTATCTCCATAAGGATTTGCGCTCGGGGCATAGTCAGCGGAGTATAGCGATCAAATCGCCTAGGAGGACTCTGGGAGCGATTCCTTGGCAGCAGCGGAGGGACTCTTTGGCGGTGGGGCGGACTTGGTCGACGGACGGGACGGTGCCTGTCGGGGACTTTAGGCTCCTTCTTCTTTGCTTGCTCAGCGCGGGCAACTCTCCGCGACTCCTCGACCCTAGCGTACTTGTCTGCAAGGGCCATCATATCAGATAGACATGGGGGGTAGCTGACCTCCATAGCTAGGTAGAAGTCGCTTTCCTTCGAGACTCCCCCCGCCAAAGCAGACATGGCCACCTCATGATTAAGGTGGTCCACCTCTAACATGGCCTTGTTGAAACGGCCAAGGTAATTCCTCAAGGACTCCCCCTCTCTCTGTTTGACTTCGGAGAGGGAGTCAGATCTTCGTCGGTGGCGGCGGCTGCTGACGAACTGACCAATAAAAAGGCGGCTCAGCTCGTCGAATGAATCAATGGAACCCGGCTTCAAGGCGTTGAACCAGGTTCGGGCGGATCCTCTGAGGGTGGAGGGGAATGCGCGGCAGAGGACCGCATCAGATGCTCCGTGGAACATCATTATTGACCGGAAGCTACTGAGATGGTCGTCCGGGTCGGTGGAGCCGTGATAGGGTTCGACGGCTGGCAGTTTGACATGGGAGGGAATCACTTCCTCCATGATTTCCTTAGAGAAAGGGATGCCCTGCTCCGCCTTGGGCTGGGGCAGATGGGTCTGCTTGGCGGCGTCCAGCTCCTGGCGCATCTCCTGGATCTGTCGGCGGATCTCTTCTTCGCCGGTCAGAGGAGGAGCTGGGCGTGAGAATCGCAAGGATGGCGTGAAATCATGGTGAGATGTCACCGGGGAGAGGGATTGGGCTCGCCGAGATCTGAGAGGATCTCTATCATAACCGGCTCGCGGGACTGGTTTGTCCCCCCTGGGCCGATGTGGGGGATCCGCTGATTCGTGCGGATCAGAGGAAGAGGTCGCCGGTGAAGAAGGAATTGCTGCCTCCTTCTGAAGGTGCGAAGTAGGAGGAGGCGCAAGGCGCTCTTGAACCAGGTGGGTAAGAGCCTGGACTTGTTGGACCAGTGTAGCGAACTGGTCCTGGGTCACCGGGATAGCGGGTGGTGACGAAGTTTCGACTGGTGGTGGCTGCAGCGCTACACCGCTCGTCAGATCTGGCCTCTGGGAAGCGGCCTGATCTTGGGCTTCCGATGCTGCTCTCCTCCGGTTGGACATTGAAGAGGTTCTTCTTCGGATTTAGATCCTTGTCTCCTTTCTTCAAGTTTTAATGGGACTTGAGGCCCTTCCTCTAGCGCCAATCTGTTGCCGCCGGGATCCGTCCTCCGACTCGGGCGCGGTCGATCTTCAGGAAGAGGGGGGCGGACCTGCACAAGAAGTCCACACGCGGGGGGACGCTGGGGGTGGCCCTCCGCGGAAGACCCTCCGACGCTCAAGTCAGTGGAGAAGAAATCGGCGATCAACCATACAATGGGGAGGTGGATCTCTCCGGGAAGCCTCTCCAGGGACGGCCAATCGGTAGCTCCAGAGGGCAGGAGCACCGACGAACTACCGGAGAGAGAGAGCAGTGGGGGTGCCCGTGCAAGAAGATGTGTGTATAGAGAGAGGCGCCTGCATAAGGAGATGCGTACCTGAGGGAATCTGGGGGTGTCCAATTTATAGACTATCACCTGGACCTTGAGCGTCTTCTGGAAGGTTCAGAGGTTGTTGGAACACAGAGGTGGATAGAATCAGGCCATTGTGGGGCCATGGAATCCGTATCCTATTTGTTAGGGGATCGACGGCTGGGAGAGCACCTTGATGTTTTGAGATCCGGTCGAGTAGACCTGGGGCGGTTACGATAGGTTTTAGGCCACGCCTCGACATGATCCCTTGCTTAGGGTGCTGTTTGGGTAAGCCTGGGCTCTCCCGCGCCAGGTTCCGCGGAGGTATGTATTAGGTCGCTCGATGAAGCCGAGCTACGGAGGCTCGGAAGGGCCGAGCTACGGAAGCCCGGAAGGGCCGAGCTATGGAAGCCCGGAAGGGCCGAGCTACGGAAGCCCGGAAGGACCGAGCTACGGAAGCTCGGAAGGGCCGAGCTATGGAAGCTCGGGGGAGCCGAGCTATGGAAGCCCGGGGGAGACGGAGGGAGGAGGTTAGCCTTAGCCGTCTCGCACAGATATTAATGTAATGATGATTTTACCCCCAACAATTATGTTCGCAACAATTCAACGAAATAGATGAATAAGAATAAAGAAGATGAAAGAGCGTAGGGAAAATAGACAAGAAAACAATTTTAATCATTTTTTTTGAAAGAAATTAATAGACTCGTGTCTTTTGATGTCCATTTTCATCAAATTAATCGACATTGGATGTTCATGTAAAAACCCATTCTTCAATTTGAAGTGTTCTATTTCTATCATATTTTTAGAATTTTTTTGTCTGTCACAATAAGTCTTTTGGATCTGGAGATATAGAATCAACCTTTTTATTTCAGGTCAAGAAAAATTGGATGAGATTATTGTTCTTTGTTGTAGATCTATACTGATAATTGGTTGGAAACGTGGCTTCTCTTCTAGCACTTTGGTATTCTTATATTTGATATAAAAAATAAGATTTATTTTAATAAATCTTTGTCTGATATCTTTTGTTTTAAGAAATTGAAATGTGAGATATTAAGGATACAAGAATCTGCTAATTTTTTGAAGAAAATTTGAGAAAATTGGTCTCCAATCATCTTCTTCAATCCTTTCGCTGATTCTTCCATCTTCATCATTTTTTTAAATCGTGACAAGTAAGATAGATAACGGTAGCAAACAGTAATGAGCATAACTAACCTGAATGCATTAAGGGATACATTTCAAATCATGGGTAAGCAAAGTAAAATCAAGCCTTACCTTGGAAAAGTAAAGTGTATTTATTCCAATAGAAAAAATAAAATTATAATTATTGTCTAGTTTGTTATTAAGCTAGATATTTGCTCAATTAATCGGATATGATTTAAATAAAAATGAGTGTTTCATTAGGATAAATTATCTTTCTTCTACCAGCTCAGCAATTCTGCAAGACAAATTTTATCTTATCCTCATGGACACAAACATTAGAAAGGATTAAAAGGACCTGATCCTTCTTCTAATTCAATGTTCTAACATGCACTCATGGCTTCTTCCACCATCTTTTGCATAATTAAGACTATCATAGTCTAAGCTTAATTAAAAAGAAATATCTAGATATTAGTCATCTGAATGCAGTCCCGAGCTGCACAACTAAAGTCTAAGATATGTAGGAATTTCTCACAATTATGTTGTAGAAGATTTGCAATTCGAAGTCCTAATTACCGTTATGCCTGAAAGAATGCTTCAAGCTCCTATATCTCATTCTTTAATCAAAATCTCTTAGCAACAAGCATAGCTTGAATTGTATTTACTACTACCATTGTGCAAACGTATATTTTGCCGTGCTCATATATATGTTCATGTTGTTAGGATGCCAATTAAGAAGTAGGTTTAATGGTTGGCGGACTCCATTTATCTTGGACAAAGTTGAATCTCTTAGACGATCTCTGAGCTTAGTGGGGAATGAATGAAGATGATTTCAGCCCACCTTCTACTGTTAAATGGGAGTAACATGCAACTGATGTTGCACTGCCTGAGGTGAAGTTTGTCTAGTTCTTTATGATGACAAAAATAAGTAAATGAATGCAAAATTAGGTAGGGTAGTTGAAATAAATAGGAGTTGCTAAATGACAAGCATGTCGTGAGGCCTTCAATGCTCATCCCTTCCCTCCGGAGTTCAGACATTTGGATGTTCATCTCCTTTAAGAGCACATGGATCCAATTATTACTTTGCTAGGAATGTTTGGAAAATTTAAGGGAGGGATCGATAATTCGAGATGGTCGAGGAGAAATCATGAAATTGGTGAGCCTTATTCATGCATTTACTAAAGGGTTGGCATGATGGTTGTTAGCCATGGTAGCCAAGATAGATTCCATGGACGGCATGTGGACTTGGAATGCCAAGGCAAAGAAGCTGTTCTTGTGGCTCTCTAACTCTCCTTTGGATTTCTTTGGTTGGAATAAGGCTTTTTTTTTGTTTTTTGTTTTGTTTTGTTTTTTTTTTTGGCTTGATTCTTGTGCTGATGTTCAATTTATAACCTAAGTAGCTGCTTTACACCATCTCTCTTGCCCGCATATTGTATCCTGCCTAGCAACAAATGATGACATTTGTCATGCAGCAAAATGAGTTTTTTCATCAAGGGTCCATGCATACATTATATGCATGTTGGTTTGAAATATTGCAGTGTTTTGATTCTTTGATTGGGCTTGTCATAGAAGAAATGTAAACATCTACTAGGAATAAGATGACTCGTGAACCAAATAGGAGGACTAGACCTTGTTATTAAAATTTATATTTATTTATATATTTTTCAGCCTTTTTTTTTATATTTGTAATATATTTTATAATGTTAGTTTTATATTTTATTTTTAATTATCAATACCTCTCCTACTCTATGGATTGTAGGTATCCTTTATTTGTGAGGTTAATCAACTTTAGCTAGGCTAATTGGCATTCTTTGAGTGGCTTAAGTTCAATTTTAAATATTAATAATAATTTCTTGATTGTGTTTCTCAAAAAAAAATTTAACAAAAAAAAAATTATGAATACCGATGTTGATAATATGTCAATGTGTGAAGCCAATGACACTATGTTAACTTAAGGTACAAGATAAATTGCACGTAACTCTTTTTTTCTTTTTTATTTTTTCCCTCTTGTTTACATGAGAAGAAATGGACTAGAATCTAAAATTAGGCTGGCAACATGATCTTAGCATTGTTTCAATAAAATATATAAATGATAAGTGTTGATTATTTATTTGATGATATACTTTTGGTTCTTAAACTCAACTCAACTCATCTAAGCCTTTTTCCAACTACATGGTGTCAGCTACATGAATCTGCTTCCTCCAAATTTGGTTCTTAAACTACATGAGATCGGCTACATGAAGATATACTTTTAGTTCCTAAACTATAACTCAAAATTCATTTTGGTTCTTAAATTTTTAGTTATTATAGTTTATTCTATTATACTCAACTCAACTCATCTAAGCCTTTCTCCCAACTACATAGGATTGGCTACATGAATCTGCTTCCTCCAATCTACTCTATTCAGGACCAAGTCGACATTCAAATACAAATAATATATCTTTTTTAATTATTTTATCCATATTAGTTTAGATCTACCTCTACCTCTATCCTTACCATGGATTGTTAAAAGATCACTCTTTCTAACTGGAGCATCAAAAGGTCTACATTGTATATATCCAAACCACTGCAATCAATTTTCTTCATTTTATCTTCAATTGGGGCTACTCCTCGTTTCTCTTATATATTTATTTCCGATTCTATCTTTTAAAGTTTTACCACATATCCATCTTAACATATGCATTATATTACACTTAATTTATTCACATATTGTTTCAATATTGCCTAACACTCTGTTCATATAACATAGCGGCCTAATAATGATTTTATAATTTTTTTTAATTTTATTGGGATGTATCGATCATATAATACTCCCGAAGCACTCATCCATTTAATCCATCATGCTTTAACTCTATGATTCACATCTTCACCTATTTCACCTTCTTGCTGGATAATTGATTCTAAATACCTAAATTTTTTACTCCTTGATATCTCTTGGCTTGCAATCTCCGCTGTTTCTTTATTTGTATTTCTGCTTCCATTCAAATTACATTTCATGTATTCAGTTTTAGTTCTACTAATCTTAAAACCTTTAGATTCTAAAGTCTCTCTCCAAATCTCTAGCTTAACATTTACTATAGATTTAGTTTCAACAATCAATACTATATCATCTGCAAATAACATACACCATAGGATATCATTTTGAATATATGTTTAATTCATCCATAACTAATACAAAAAGATATAGACTTAAGGCAGATCCTTAATATAAACTTGCAGTAATTGGAAACTCATTAGTTTCTCCTATTGCTGTTTTAACAATAGTTGTTGCTTTATCATACATATCTTTTATCAATTCTATGCACCTTTTGGTAACTCATATTTTCTTTAAAACCTACCATATTATTTCTCTAGGTACTATATCATATGCTTTCTCTAAATCAATAAAGACCATATGAAGGCCTTTTTTTTCTTTTCCCTATACCTCTCCATCGATCTTCTTAATAAATAAATAACTTTCATGATCGATCTTTCAGGCATAAATTCAAATTCATTATTTGACACTAAAGTTCAGCTCTTATTTGATTTTCTATTACTCTCTCCCATAATTTTATTGTATAACACATTATCTTAGTCCTTCTATAATTTACACAGTTTTGGATATCTTCTTTATTTTTGTATATGGGTATTAATATACTTTTTTTTCATCATCCGGCATTCTTTTAGTTGCTATAATCCTATTAAATAAATTAGTTAACAATATAACTCCAATTTCTCCTAAGCCTTTCCAAACTTCAATAGGGATCGCATCTGGTCCTAATGCCTTTGCATTTTTATTTTACTCAAAGCCTTTTTAACTTCAAGCATGCTAAATTTATAAAAAAATTATGTTCATTTGTTACTCCTAGGTTATCACATCCTTCTATCCTTAAATTTATTAAATTATTTTATTTAATAATTTTTTAAAATAACTTTTTTCATCGTTCTTTTATCTCTTCTTCTTTTACTAAGACTCTTTCATCTTCATCCTTAATACATTTATTATAGTCAATATCTTTTTTTTTTTTTATTTGTTTTGCTAGTATATATAGTCTTTTCACATTCTTTCGTATCGAGTCTATTATATAAATCATCATAGGCTTTAAGTTTAGCATTACTTATCGCTTTTTTAGCTTTTTTCTTAGCGTCCCTATACTTTTTAAGACTTTCTTCGTCCCTAACCTCTTGCCAAATTTTATAGTTTATCTTTTAAGCTTGATAACAGCTTAAGCTTTCTCGTTCCACCATCAACTTTCCTTTTCTACTAGTTCTATTCCTTTTGATTCTCCTAAAACTTCTTTTGCTATATTTTTTATGCATTTAGTTTCTTTTTTCCACATTAAATTAGAATTACTATTTATATTCATAGTCATTTCTCTTACTAACTTTTCTTTAAATAATTCTAGTTTTTCTCCTTTTTCAAATTCCACCATTTAATTTTTAGATTAATAATTTTACGTTTTACTCTAGATTACATTTTTATTCATATGTATGCTACCATTATCTTATGTTGTAAAGTTAAACTTTCTCCTAGAATAACTTTACAGTTTTTGCATGTTATTTTATCTATCTTTCTAGTTAAGAAAAAATCTATTTAATTTTTATTTGATCCACTTTTAAATGTTATTAAATATTTATCTATATTTTGAAACAAGTGTTTACTATTGTTAGATCATACGCTACTGCAAAATCTAATAAGCTCACGTCGGCTTTATTCTATCTTCAATCCATATCCTTTCTATACCGTTTCATATCCATTCATCTGTTTACCTACATATCCATTAAAATCTCCTCTCAAATATAACTTTCTTCTTGCGGTATTTCTTGCATTACTTGATCCATGTCTTTCCAAAATTATATCTTAGTTTGTTGGTCTAATCTTACTTGTGGTGCATATGTACTAATTATGTTAATTATATTATTCTTAATTATAAGTTTAGTGATATAATCAATTCTTCTTTTCTAGTTACCTTAATAACATTTCCTTAAAATTCTTGTCTACAATTATTCCTAATCCATTTTTATTTTTATGTTTTTCAATGTAATATAATTTATATCATGTATCTCTATTTCTCTAAATCTTTTACCTATCTATTTAGACTCTTGTAAGCATATTATATCTACTTTTCTCCTAATCATAGTGTCAACTATCTCTATAGCTTTACCTGTTAGTGTTCCCCTATATCAAGTTGCTATTCTAAGCTAACTATCATTGACTAACTTTTTTATCCATACTTGTCCGTAGTGCAGAAACCCTTGCTCACTTATAACCGCATTTGGACATCAGTATGACGCCCCTTGCCCATTTTTTGAAACATCCGAAGGCAGATACAACGCATCTCTTAAACGGAAAGTCCTACCCTTCGCATAGTTTGATTTAATAGATTTAACGAAGTTTTACGCTGGCTGTCAGCTTCCTAGCCCAACCCTTCTTCTTTATCCAAGCTTGGAACCAAAGTTTATTCTATTATATTTTAAAAATATTATATTTCTAGCATTTTATTATATAAGATTAATTAAAATTAATAAAATAGCTAATATATCATCATATTAGTTAATTTATGTTAAAATTTTAAATAAATTATTTTGTTAATTTTATTAATGTTATTTAGATGTAATATGCTTGAAATATGAAATATGATATATGTAATCAAAGTTTATGGGAAAGTCCAAGGACCAAATAAATTTTAGTCCGAAGCAAATGGTAGCTAGCTTGCACGATCACGTGTGCCTACCATCAAGTCCAAATCTCATGCAAACATGATGTACGTAAATCTCTTGCTTTTCAAAGAAGAATTTTGATGTCAGCTCCAACTTGCTCCAGTGGGTTACCTTTATTCTTAAAAAGCCCCTACGCTTTCAAATTTATTCACGCCATCAATGATCAAAACCAAGAATAAATTTATAAAAGGATCTGGATTTCCTACGCAAATTTTCAAAGTCACAACTGTCGACCGTTTTAAGTTTTTTTAAAAACAAAAAAGAAATTGAATTAAAAAAAAAAAAAACAACGCCCGTATAGCGCCAGCGGACGAACTCACGCCGCCAGCCGCGGGAGCCTTCCGGTCGCGTGAGGGGCGCTCGCGAGAGCGGAACGCGTGTTTGTGCGCGCGCCCGCATGAATGCAACGAAAACGATTTGATTAATTTGATTTTCGACCGTTTCTTACATGATTAAAAATAACATATCTAACCTTTAACTTTAAGACGGGTTATGTCATTTAGATTAATTAAACTAAATCTATTAATAAGCTCAAACATTCGACCTGAATCCTTTTTTTTTTTTTCTATCACACCAAAACTCTGCTTTGCTTGAGATCTGCTTGAGACTGTGCTACTTTTCTCTCTCTCTCTCTCTCTCTCTCTCTCTCTCTCTCTATATATATATATATATATATATATATATATATATATATATATATATATATATATATATATATATCAATGGAAAAAAACAGTCATAAATCTGAAACCAAGACTTGATAATGTATTAGTATTTTAATTTAATTTGTGTACATAATTAGTTGCATGTTTTATATAACTAGGTTTGTTTTCAACGTGCTTATCACAAAGTTAAGATTAAAGAGAAACACGAGTATTCTATGTTTGATGAAAGTGTTCGTGATAGATATGGCTTTTATCATTCGTGGCGCAGATGGTAGGTTGTTGGCGATGGAAGGGCTTGGCTTACTTGACTCCTCTATGCCTCTTGTACGCGGCTTGAATAGGTATATCCCATACCGTTCGGATTCTGGGCGCTCGTAGTCTTATTATTGAAGGTGATTCCATTACTGTTGTTCGTTGGATCCGGTAGGAGTTCACCATCCATTTGTCTTTTATTCCTTTAATGTGCGACATTCGTTTTATTCTTTTAGAAGCTTCTCACGTCCATATTGGCATGTCTACCATGAAGTCAATGCTGTTGCTGATTGAAGTGCTAATCAGATGGCCTCTCATTCTAATTTTTGAAGCTGAAAGCAGGATGATTCTTATCCTATTATTTTTTTTAATTATTATATTTTGGTATATAGAGTATGACTCATCTTAAAATATTATAATCATTCGTATGTAAGAGAGAGAGAGAGAGAGAGAGAGAGAGAGAGAAACACAGGTATCATAGTTCGGAACTTGTTGAAAATTTTTTAAGACAACAAGGACTAAAACGAGCTTAAAAGACATTGTCATGGATCACGTGCAGCAAAAAGCCTGCCAAATTCCAGCCTTGGATGTGCTGGGGACGGAGAGAAACAGCGGGATAAGGAGTAAGAAGTTTTTTATTTTTTTTTATTTTTAATTTTTGATGGTAGCAGGAGTGCGAGTTAGGTGGCCGTGGTTGATGAGATGAGAGACGGATGGGGGTGGCAGATAACTGCGACGGTGGGATGGACGCGTGCTTCTCTCCACACCCCTTTTTTTCTTAGCTACCCCTCCTCTCTCTCTCTCTCTCTCTCTCTCTCTCTCTCCCTCTCTCTCTCATCTCCCACCTACCACCCTTCTCTCTCCCTCTCCTCCATATTAATTGCACTCGTTTCCCTTTGGTTCTCAGTTCTCATCTGCTGCCCTTGGGAATCCCCTCTCTCTCTCTCTCTCTCTCTCCCGTCGAACTCTTGCTCGGATTTCCTTCTTATTTGCCCCTGTCTCTCTGTGCCAACGCATTTCAGTGGTTCCATTCTCAAGGAGGGGTGGTGGAAGGTTATAACTTTTTTTATTATTATTGCCTAAATCCTCGCCAAGCAAACAATATTAATTCGCTTATATGTTGTATTGATTTTTTATTTTTGGAAACGTTTTAATCCTTTCATTAAAGTCGACATTGTCTCTTGTCCCCGGGAATAAACACTGTTTCTCTTGTCCCTTGCTATTTTCTCTGCAGAGATTCCTTTGCTCTGCTTTTCCTCTGGTTTCTTTCTTCAAGGAACTGCTCCTCCTCCTACTCTTTTCCTCCGTTCGCTCCAAAAATTTTAAACACTGCCAGCCATGATCTCTCTTGCTTCCCCTGAAACCCAACCCCAAATCCCCGCCCAAGTCCACCAACAGGATGCTCCGCCACCGGAAACCACCATATTTCGATCGAGGCTCCCCGACATCCCCCTCTCCAACCACCTCTCCCTCCACGCCTACTGCTTCGAGAAGCTCTCCGAAGTAGCGGACGCCCCCTGTCTCATCTCCTCCGGCACCGGCGGCAAGACCTACACCTTCTCCGAGACCCACCTCCTCTGCCGTAGGGCCGCCGCCGGTTTCTCCAAGCTTGGCATCAAACAAGGAGATGTCATCATGCTTCTCATCCAGAACTCCCCGGAATTCGTCTTCACCTTCATGGGCGCCTCCATGCTCGGGGCAGCGACCACCGCCGCGAACCCCTTCTGCACTGCTTCGGAGATCTACAAACAGTTCAAGGCCTCGGGTACCAAGCTCATCATCACCCAATCCGTCTACGTCGACAAGCTCCGCAATGCCAGCGAGAGTTTCCCAAAGATCGGCGACGGGGTCTCCATCATCACCGTCGATGCCCCTCCCGAGGGATGCGTGTCGTTCTCCGAGGTGTTGGAGGCCGACGAGACGGCGATACCCGACGTCACCATCGATCCAGAGGACCCCGTTGCGCTCCCCTATTCCTCGGGGACCACGGGATTGCCCAAAGGAGTGATTTTGACGCACAAGAGCTTGGTATCGAGCGTGGCGCAGCAAGTCGACGGCGACAATCCGAACCTCTACTTGAAGAACGATGACGTGGTGCTGTGCGTGCTTCCCCTGTTATATTCTCGCTGAACTCTGTTTTGCTCTGTTCCTTGAGGGCAGGGCGGCGGTAATGATAATGCCCAGTTTGAGATCACGGCAATGCTGGAGGGGATAGAGAGGCACAGGGTATCGGTGGCGATGGTGGTGCCGCCGCTGGTCCTGGCCCTGGCGAAGAATCCGGTGGTTGAGAAGTACGACCTCAGCTCCATAAGGATCGTCCTCTCCGGGGCGGCGCCGCTGGGAAAGGAACTGGAGGAGGCTCTCAGAAACAGAGTCCCACAGGCTGTCTTCGGTCAGGTGGCTCCTCTCTCTCTCTCTCTCTCTCTCTCTCTCACGCGCGCGCGCGCGCGCGCACACACACGCAAACGCGCGCACACACGCAAACGTACGCATCGTGTCTCGTAGTCTCGCGCACTACCATACAACCGTGGGACCGTGCATCTTGGGCGGTGCCAACGGATCCGTTGCTATTTTCACGTACTGGTTTTTATTGATCGCCCTTTGAGAATTGGGGGTGCCAATCCTGGGCACAATTTAAATTACATCTATTTATTTAAAAGATCAAAAATTTAAGTTCAAACCTAAACGTTTTATTAAGTAATCTAACCAAATTTAAATTATTTTATTAAATATTAAATCAAGTTAAATGAATTAAACATATAAGCATTGTTAGATGAAGGAGTATCAATGGTGGCCAAAAATATTGTTCAATGGATTCAAGTCTAGATTTTAAATTGGGTTGAGCATCACTTAGAATCATTCCATAGATTAAGAGACAAGATTTGCCTACAGATTCGAGACAATTAGAGAAGAAGATGGTTTTTGATTATCTTCAATGCTAGCATTGCTTTATTAGCAAGTCCAAAAATTTTATGAGATGAAATGTTAGCTTGTCCCTAGTTCTTAATTCGTGAGGGCATAGAATATTTTACATGCAATTGTAAAATACTATTCTCTTGGAAGCAAACTTTTTAAACCTTTTAGAAGAATTTTTTAAGCATTTAAGATTTAGATTTCCTCTCATGTATGTAGATTTTTATATAGAGACCGTTTGGAATGAAAATTTCTATATAAAATTTTCAAATTGATCAGTTTCTGAAATTGCTATATTTGAGATACAATAAATTATTCTTTGAAATCTTATTAACACTCAATTTTAAGAATATAAGATTAATAGAGAAAGAGTATTAATCCTTGGTTTTTAAAAGTTTTTTATTTTAAAAACTATAAAATTATCATAAAAATTTGATCCAGCTCACTTCAAATAATCTTGTACAATGAAAATCTATTTTGAGCAGATGAAAATTGCTTTTCTAATTTGCAAGTAATGGATTTGATGATTTGAAATATTAGTTACAACTCTATGCTAATGAAGATCTGCCCTCCACCTCTTTCTTAATTTTTTTTTTTTAAATGTTAACTTTAATGCATATTTGAATAGAATTTTTGGAAGATACTTGGGAGGGGTAGGTGGTTCATTAAGAGGTTTGGCATCCATGTCGCCTTTAATTGTCCAGCACAAAATCAGGTCTTGAAAGATAAATTAGGAACATCAATACTTGCATTAAAATTAGGAACATGTATATTTGCATCACTCCAAAATATAATATTTATGTTTTCATATAATAAATGCATAAAAAGTTTGATGGGATTAGGTCCATCAATACAGAATGGTTTTTAAATAGTTATTGCTAATTATAGCAAATGACGAAATCTCGCTGCTATCCAAAAAAAAAAATCTTGCCTTTTTTTTTCATTTTTATTTTCATAAAAATAATAACCATCTATAAAGACAGATTTGAAGGTTAAAAATATTTTTTTTAAAAAAATAATTTTAAATTTTAAATATACAACAAAGAGAATAGAAATAAAATTTTAAAAACTAAAAAGCTTCTATTTTATTTTTTTTCTCTCTTTTAACTGAAGAATAAAATAAAAATAAAAATAAAAATAATATTCTTAAAAATCAATCATAATCCTATATATTTATTTTTGCAAATTACTTATACATATGAATAATTAATGCATACGATTGATGCATATTTGTTGCATCGAAGAAGAAGGATAGCATAATAATTTTTTTATAATAATAAATAAAAATTGATTCATCAATAATTATTCATAGAAAAAAAAAAGGGGGTCTTTCTAGACGGCGTTTGACGGCGGAGACCGAATTCTTGAATATTTGTTGCCTTAGTCTTACCTACCACGGCACGAGCTCTACCTCTCCCAAGTTTCACGAGCTACCGATCTCCATGCATGCCATTCAAAGTTCAAAGCACACCCTAGATCTCGTTGTCATGTCACAACCTCTTTAATTTGGCGTGGACGAAGTCCGATCAAGATGGAGAAACCTATGGTTGGTAAAAGCTAACAGAGAGGGAAATAACGGTCTTATTAGGCTGCCTGGTGGGACGCCAATAAGTTAGTAGTTGAGAAGATTGACACGAAAGAAAGAAGGTGACAAAACTCTAAAGAAGTAAAGTTCGATAGGTCCACTCTTGCTTGCACCTGAACCCCATCTGAATGAATCCAAATTTTATACTGCTGCAATGCTACTTTTTCTTATGCAATAAGGTAGTATTTGATAGAAAAAATATTATCCATGAATAAGTGTATGGGATAGAGTTTATCCCCTGACTATCCCTAGGGATATATTCCTTGGCTATCCCATTAATCATATCAAATGCAAAAAAGTAAATCCATAGGATAACCTTTTTTTACTTTTATTTGAAGGGATAACCAGCTATTCCTACATTCTCTAGGGAATAAATTGAGGGGATATCCCATGGTTAACCATGAATTATCCCTTTGGTTAACTTTATTCTCTGCTATCCCTTAAAGTTATGGCTTTTGAGAATAAGAGGGGATATCCCTTTGGATATCCCCTCTTATCCCCTATTTCAAACACTACCTCAAACTAGTTAATGCAACAATATTCGAAAGCATGTTGATTGATCAAATAACATAAGTAGATTGATTTAAGATTGTGTTTGATGCATCGCCAAATAATTATGAATGATAATATGGATTGCTTACAAGATAGATTACCAAAATTATTAATAATATCGATTATTTTGTTTGCTATACACTGTGTTTAGTATGACAAACAAATTATTAGTCATATAACATTAAATTTTTAAAGTGTTTTTAATTAAATATATTAAAAATTTATATACTATTATATATTTAATGCATTTGAGAAGGAAGCAGGAGTAATTTTGTCAACAAAGGTAATTTGGATTGCATTATGAGAAGTAATTTAAATTACCACCGATAGATTACAAAATAGATTATTATTAAAAATATATACTAAACATAGTTATTTGATGGGTCCAATTTAAATTACTAATACTTTGAATAGATTATCAACTACCAAATGCAACATAAAAATAAAAAAAATTTGAAGCAGATAACCAACTTTACTCCTAAAGTAGGCCTATTCCGATCCGAATTGGGCTTATTTAGTGGGTCTAATTTGGGCTCAGGTTTGAGATGGACTAAGCTAGGCTAATCCTCTGCTCAAGTTTGGTTCGAAGTTAAAACAAACTTCAATTGGAAATTTTTTTTGTATATCGTCCTCAGTGCAGGATGGCCTGCATCGGACGAGCGGTGATTCGCCCATGCGTAAGCCTATACCATGAGACCTGCTCGTAGGTTTCACGTTGCTGACCGTGAGTCTACGCATGGGCGAATCACTATGCCCGATGCAGGGTAGCTTGCACCAGGGCAGTGTACATAGACTTTTTCTGACTTCAATTGTAAACCTAAGTTTGACTTAAAAACTAAGAAAGCCCAGCTTATGGCCTGACCTGATATGTCTTGAGTCTTGACCGATCGGGACCCACCTCTAATCCTGTTAAAGGTAGAAATAATTGTATAAAGAATGGATAATGAAAAGTTTTATTTGAAAAAAATTAAATTTCTTCCACCCCAACCCAACTTTTTTCGTCCATTTGATTGAACACTTTTCCTTCATCATTCTGTCCACGGATCGTGAATTTTAGAAGGCAGTAGTTAGTTATTAAGCTATTTGCTGGCTCTCATACGTGGTGATAAACCATAAACGTGTATTATTATTTGTTTTAGCTCCACCATGGGCTGGATTAGCATTAAAATAAAAAATCCACTCCTCACAAGAATATAAGGTAGTGTTTGATAGAAAAAATATTATCCATGGATAAGTGTACGGGATAGAGTTTGTCTCCTGACTATCCATAGGGATATCCCTTGACTATCTCATTGATCATATCAAATGCAAAAAGGTAAATCCATAGAATAATTTTTTTTACTTTTATTTGGAGGGATAACCAGCTATTTCTGCATTCTCTAGGAAATAAATTGAGGGGATATCCCATGGTTAACCTTGGATTATCCCTTTGGTTAACTTTATTCCCAGCTATCCCTTATAGTTATGACTTTTGGGAATAAGAGGGGATATCCCCTGAATATCCACTCTTATCCCCTATTTCAAAATATTATCCATGGATAAGTGTACGGGATAGAGTTTGTCCCCTGACTATCCCTAGGGATATCCCTTGGCTATCACATTGCTCATATCAAATGCAAAAAGGTAAATCCATAGGATAACTTTTTTTTTTTACTCTTATTTGGAAGGATAACTAGCTATTCCTACATTCTCTAGGGAATAAATTGAGGGGATATCCCATGGTTAACCATGGATTATCCCTTTGCTTAACTTTATTCCCAGCTATCCCTTCTAGTTATAGCTTTTAGGAATAAGAAAGGATATCCCCTGGATATCCACTCTTATCCCCTATTTCAAACACTACCTAAAAGTTACTGGTCCTGCAATTGAATCAACTTGCTCTCAGTGCAAGCACTAAACTAGAGATTATGCATCAAGATTGAACTAAAAAACATATGCTCTTATATATATATTTCAGGGTTATGGAATGACCGAGGCTGGTCCGGTGCTATCGATGTGCCCTGCATTTGCCAAGCAACCGACGGCAGCCAAGTCCGGTTCGTGCGGCACCGTCGTGAGGAATGCTGATCTCCTGGTCGTCGATCCAGAGACCGGCTTCTCCCTCGGCCGGAACCAGCCCGGCGAGATATGCATTCGTGGACCTCAGATCATGAAAGGTATATATCGATAGACTTTACTCCTCTTTTATCAGCCCACTCTTTTCGTTCCAACCCAAATAAATATCAGCACAAGAAGTGGAATCTAAAATTTTATTTTCATATCATGACAGGCTATCTCAATGACCCGGATGCCACATCTACGACAATAGATGTGGAAGGATGGCTGCACACAGGTGACATTGGCTATGTGGATGATGATGACGAGGTCTTCATAGTGGATCGGGTCAAGGAGCTCATCAAATTCAAGGGCTTTCAGGTAAACACTATTTATTTATTTGTTTTTAACCCCCCCCCAAAAAAAAAAAAAAGTTTTACTGGTATACATACAGTATTACACCTATAAAAGCCTGCTTGTTTCGTATAATTCAGGTTCCACCAGCTGAACTCGAGGCTCTCCTCCTCAGCCACCCCTCCATTGCTGATGCTGCTGTGATCCCGTAATCTCGATGAACTCTTCTGTGAATTTGTTCGCTTTTAACTCCATTCTTATGATCAATTATTCCTTTATGGAAATTTGTCACTGATTGGAAGAAGGATTTGGCTGTCACGACAGGCAAAAGGATGAAGCAGCAGGTGAAGTTCCGGTTGCTTTTGTTGTGCGAGCCAAAGATACAGAGCTCACCGAGGAAGCTGTGAAAGAATTCGTAGCAAAAAAGGTTTGAGTTTATTGCCTTCTAGTTAGTTTTGCAAAGAATTCGTACGTAGTTGTCTGCCAAGGTGGTGGCTTGGTAGCGTCTGACTTTAAATTTTTTATGTGATACCAGGTGGTGTTTTATAAGAGATTGCACAAGGTTTACTTCATCCATTCCATTCCCAAATCCCCCTCTGGAAAGATTTTGAGGAAGGATTTGAGAGCCAAGCTTGCCGCTTCTTAACAGCTGCGTGGCCCAGGCTTGATTGGGGCTTTCAATATAATAGGGTTGCCTCATCAATGTCCTTTCAATTGTCTCCACTTTATCAATTGGTTTCACATTTTATTTTCAGCTTTGATGTTGTGTAACTCGATGAACCAGCCATTGAGACTTACTGTTTCGCATTTCCCATCCCTCTCCTTGGCACATTTTGGACCTTTGGGATGGCATTCCCAGCCGTATAAATAAATAAATAAAGAGCTGCTTAATTATTAAATTAGCGGCTATTCTTATACGTACCAATGATCTTTTGTCTGAGGAAAAGTCTTGCTGTATTAAAGATCGGTGTAGCAAGTGCACATCGATCATGCTGATTGACAGTCCATGCATGATAATATACGTGCAGTGGCTCAAGCCTTGTTGCACATCATACATGTGTTGACATGCACAATTATTCAATTTGCATGATCAATGCGTGCTTGCTGCATCGAAGGACATTGCAGCAAGTAGTCTTTTTCTTTGTTTGATGTTATAACATGGGCTAAATCTGCATGGCCCCCTATTGAGCATAGCCTGTGATCATTCTGACTCTTCTATGCCAAACTTGTCTCTTTAATTGCAAACCTTGTGCAGGATTTTTTACGCGCTTTTATGCTCCAAATCTCTCATGCTCTAATTTGGATGTCAACTTTCTTTGCTTGTATGGTATAAATATCATAATCCAATATCTTATCTAAAACATTGAGTCAAAAAAATGTTACTTGAACTCTTTGTTCTATTTAAAATATCTTTGATGCATAGTTGATGTAGATCTAAATATTCTAGCATGGGTTCTTACATTAAATTTTGATAGGATTAAAATAAAACATGCTACCATTTTGATTCATTCCCGACATGACTTTAGGCACATCGACTAAGAAGTTGGGAATGATGGCAAAATAATTTTATCCAATACTTAAGATGATAATCAATCTTGACGTACATCGTATGAGATGTGCGGTTGAAATTTGAAATCATATAAAATGCATTTCGAAAGGGGTGGACAAAAAAAAAAAAAGAAAAAAAGAAAGAAAAAAAAGTGAGATAGCTAGATAAAACATCCAAGAATATGCCCATCACAATTTTAAGCAAGCTTGGTGACTCCTTGATCCAATTGTCATTGGACCTAGAACTCTCACGTATCCCAGATCCTTCGTCTCCTCTCCTGGTAGCATGTGATGTCTCTCATAACATATGGGATACCATGCCATATAGTGGTGTGTTTCAATTCACGTTACCTTTGTATCCTTACGTGAAGCGCTGCTCTACTAACATTGTAACCACCAATTAAGCATATTGACCGAAGAGGTTATATAGCTTAATGCGCTCAATAAAAGTAGATCAGAAGAACCACCACACACACTCTCATCATGTTCCATTACATGATAATTCATAATAAGAACAACCAAGAATCCTAAACTTTTAATCTTCATTAAGCTTATTTTATTTATTGTTATTAATTTATTATTCTTGTTAAGATGAATATCAATATATAGGCCAAGAGATGCAATATTAGAGGAAGTGTGGCAAAGTCACCTTCGTATTTGGTTGCTACGAAAAACTTACTTTTCATAAAAATAAAGTTTTCAACAATCTGAATAGTAAAAAAAAATTAAAATAAAAGAATACTAGACTTTCTAAATTTAACTTTTTAAAAAAAATTATTTTTTGTTCAAGACACCCAAACATATGCTATGAGAAAATAATGCTAAAAAATTAAGATTATAGAACATTTATAATGAAAGTTTCAAGGAATCCTTGTTAATAGCTAGGATTAAAGTGAAAGAGTTGTACCCTAAAAGCCAATCATAATTTAATTGCGGTAGAATTTCTTTTATTCTTTCAAATCATGTACATTATATTTGCTTATAAATAAAAGGCATTATGTTTCATCATTCGCTGCTTCTTATAATTATGATGAACCCCATAGATTAGGGCAATGGTTTTAGAGCTATGATGAGATCATGCCAGTGAGACCTAAAATCCTAAAATCCTAATCTAAAATATTTTCAGTCGATGGTATATTGAGTCAGGGATCAATGCTACCAGAAAGACTGACACATCTTATGTGTGCTCGATGCAGAGTATGATTGATCTCACAATCACTTGTGTGAAACACTAATACAAAGATGTGGGTGCTCATTAGAGGAATGGGTTCACTAAATTGACCTACCAAGAGAACATCTTATGGATGCTTACTTATTTATCAAAAAATAATTTTCTAAGTGGGAGTTATGCAAGTGATCCTTAGACATGAGATCACCATAATACCTTGTGCATGTAAATCTATATTTTGGTTTACACTCATTCATGATATTAAATTGTGTACGAGGTATTCTGGATATGATGGATTGTGTACAAAGATGTGAGTAGATTAACAAGGAATCAATCACTTCTAGAAAGAGAAGCTTACATCCTACTTTGCTCTAATTTATGATGATTCATGAAGTCTTTGATCAAAGTCGAATGAAAATTAGAAAGAGTTTCTAATCTTTCATTATTGAATTATAATTAGAAGATTAAGAGAGACATGAATAAGTAATTGAGTTTGACATTGATCCATACTCATATTTATTCGGGATGCAGTACGATTGAAGGATTGAATTGCATGGTAACTTACCACTGAAGGGTATATTTGGTATATCCATCAAATTTTATATCTTTCGGATAGACATGATACGTTGCTAGACGTCAATCTTTGTCTTATAGGTTTGATTGGATTAAAGAGTTTGATTTGATCAATAATTAGAAAGGGTTCTAATTGTTAAGTTCGGAATCTCATTGATTGGACCTATAAGAATTAGAAATGTTCTAATCATGATACGTCAACTTGCACCCACACCTACTGCTAGCTAGATATAGAATCTAATGGGTCACACACAAAGAACTGATCAAGGGTCTAATTGGATTAGATCATGTTTGCAGGTTAGACATGCTAGCACGTGTTGCAAACCCTAGCTCCTTATTCGAATTAGATTCAAATCTTATTCTTGTATTAGGTTAATCTAATATGATTCAATCATGACCTAATATGGGTTGGTCAAGAGTTGGAACCCAATTGGCTTTATTTAGATCATTAGATGGCGTTCTGGATGAGGATTTGGATCATTTGTGAGGGTGTCTTAATCTAAACCATTGAATGATGTCTTAATCTGGATGATTGGATGATGTCTTCATTTGAACAATTGAATGGTGTCTTATTTTGGACATTATCATGAAATAAGTGTGGGAGGTTATCAACTTGAGAAGGGCATGGATAAGGCTTATTAGATAAGTCTTTTGAGCGAATACATCTTTCCGCTCTCTTCGTAGCGCCTCATCATGATAAGGCGCTATCCTTAGAACACGCCTCATATGATGAGGCGCGATGAGGCGTATGGATGGGATGCATCTGCATCCCTCCGGCTCTTATAAATAAGAAGGCCTTCCGTGGTTCATGATGCGTAGAATCTATCCGAAGAGAAATAAACTCACATCTCTCCTTAATTTCTCTTTAAGTCTTGTCTTGGACCAAGACAAGAAGGTTTTCTTCCGAACAAGAAGTTGTCTTGTCCTAAACTAAGACAAAGAGGTCTTCTTCAAGATAAGAGGCTGTCTTGTCTTAAACCAAGACAAGAAGGTCTTCGTCAGGACAAGAAGCTTTGAAGGATTTTTTGCAAGAGAAAAAAAATAGAAGGAAAAGAAAGTAAGCCAATCAAATCTTTTAAAAGGATTAAAGCATCAAGGATCAAAGTTTTGAAAGAGCCAGAGTCTTGAACCCAATTTCTGTGTTGATCAACATTGGAGGGTGAACATTTGGGCACCTGTAGATATTCCAACATATTGGATTTAGCGTTGCAGGTATTCTTCTTATCCTATATTTACTATTTATTCATTGATTGTTACCATTAAGGAAATCTTGACTATTAAGGGTTTTATGTAAATATATTTCATTGAGAAATTTATAAAATCCACATGCTTCCACTGCGCTGTTAGGCGTGCATGAAAACCTCAACAAAAAGTAAATCCGAGCCAGCTCAAGGCCCATCGAGTTGGGTTAGGTCATGATTTTCTAAACTTTGAACAAGGCATGGGCTTAGAATTAATGCCCATATTAATTTCGGGCCAGATTCGAGTAGATGATTGGCTTGACCTAGGCCCAAACTTGAGCCCAATATAGGCCCAGTTGCAAAGCTCGAATCAGGCCCGATTACGAGGCTCTTTATTGAATTGGTTGAGTCTTCATTTGATTTGGTTTTTACAGGATTGAGTCCATATATTTACTGTCCAAGAAAATAACCATTTTATATATTCTTTAATTCAGTCTAAGTAAATAACCTATATGTCTAAACAAATAAACAAATAATTTTGTAAAATAAATTATCAAATTAGATCAAAATAAGTTGGTTCAGTGTTTTAGTATAAATGGGCTAATTCAGGTTGGCCCAATAGATTTTGGGCTATGCTAAAGCTTGGCCTTGGTCAGGCTCGAACCTAAGTTTGGCAAAAATTTTGAGACATAGCTTGATAAAAAAACTTGAAGGAAAATCTTTGTGCACCAACCTCCAATGTACAAAACGTGCATTGGTCACATAGATTGACGACCCGCTCGTATCGGTGCATGTGCTGAGGCCCATTGGGTCTTCTTTCGCACCGCACGTGTGCTAGCATGCGTGGGCAGCTAACCCGCGTGGCCAGTGTGCTCTTTGTGCTCTTTGTGCACCGAAGTCCAATGCACAAAGGCTTTTTCAAACTTGAAAGAAAAAATTCGAGCTGGGTTGGGCATGGGGTCTGATCTGATCCAACTCGGCCCACTTTCAGCCCTATTTTTGAAACATAGCTTGATCAAAAACTTGAAAGAAAAATCTTTGTGCACCAACCTCCAATGTACAAAGCATGCATTGGTCATGCAGATTGACAACCCGCTCGTATCGACGTGTATGCTGAGGCCCATTGGGTCTTCTTTCGCACCGCTCGCATGCTAGCATGCGCAGGCGGCTAACTCGCGTGGCCAATGTGCTCTTTGTGCATCGGAGTCCATACACAAAGGCTTTTCAAACTTGAAAGAAAAAAATTCGAGCTGGGTTGGGCATGGGGTCTGATCTGATCCAGCTCGGCCCACTTTCAGCCCTATTAAGAGCCAGAGGCAGGGCCATGGTCTGAGTTGAGCTAGGATTTGATCGACTTGACTTGCTTTCAAGATAAGTTGGATTGGCTGTTGGAATATCTTTACAGGCATTGTTTGGTTCACCGATAGAACTGAGCTAGCGGTTGCCAATTCCATTCTGATGATGCTCGATCACCTCTCCTGGACGTCGGGAATGGAGGTGCTTCTCGAATCCTCGCTTCGCCAGGTTGCCTGCAAAGAAGTCCTGGATCGGAGGGGGTCTCCGGCAGGACCCTCCGACGGCCAAGTTAGTGACTGAGGTCACAGCTGAAGAAGGGCTCGAGTGAGCCCTATTTTGTGTGGAGAAGAGGGATCTCCGAGAGGAGAAATCCCTTTTGAGAGTAGAGATGGCAATTTGGGGGTTATCGCGCATACCTGTTTGGTGAGTGGGTTTACCTTTTTATAGGAGTTGACCCTGGCATGACCACGTGGGTGGCGTGAGGAAAAGATGGCGTAAAGTCAGAGCATCTGCTGAGCCCTTGCGTGAATTTGGGCTGGTTGGTGGGTTAAGTCCCATCAGCAGCGGGGCTGTTGGATGGCGCACGTCTAGCGTTATCGGGCGGCGCGCTCAGAGAGGCAGTTTCTTGAGCCGCTGGGGCTGATCTGGCGGGAACCGGGGAGTCCCATCTTGTCAGGGCCGAGCTGGGTCGACCCGAGATGGCTGGGGCCCGTCCCGCTGGCAAGGCAATGCCGGGGCAGGGCCGAATAGGCGGACTTGGAGATGCCGGGGCCGAGTCGGGCCGGCCTGGGATGGCCTTGGCCGACTCGGCGGGACTGGGGATGCCGGTGCCGAGTCGGGCCGGCCGGGGATGGCCTTGGCCGACTCGGCGGGACTGGGGAAGCCGGGGCTGAGTCGGCCGGCCTGGGATGGCCTTGGCGACTCAGCGGACAGGAGACGCCGGGGCCGAGTCGGGCCGGCCGGGGATGGCCTTGGCCAACTCAGCGAGACTGGACGCCGGGGCGAGTCGGGTCGGCCGGGGATGGCCTTGGCCGACTTCGGCGGAGCTGGAGACGCTGGGGCCGAGTCGGGCTGGCCGGGGATGGCCTTGACCGACTTCGGCGGAGCTAGAGATGCCGGGGCCGAGTCAGGCTGGCCTAGGATGGCCTTGGCCGACTCGGTGGAGCTGGAGACGCCGGGGCCGAGTCGGGCCGACCGGGGATGGCCTTGGCCGACTCGGCGGGACTGAAGACGCCGGGGCCGAGTCGGACCGGCTGGGGATGGCCTTGGCCGACTCGGCGGGACTGGAGACGCCGGGGCCGAGTCGGGCCGGCCGGGGATGGCCTTGGCCGACTCGGTGGAGCTGGAGACGCCGGGGCCGAGTCGGGCTGGCCTGGGATGGCCTTGGCCAACTCGGCGGAACAGGGGATGCCGGAGCCGAGTCGGGCCGGCCTGGGATGGCCTTGACCCACTCGGCGGGACTAGAGACGCCGGGGCCGAGTCGGGCCGCCGGGGATGGCCTTGGCCAACTCGGCGGGATTGGAGACGCCGGGGCCGAGTCATGCCGGCGGGACTGGAGATGCCGGGGCCGAGTCGGGCCGGCCGGGGATGGCCTTGGCCGACTCGGTGGAGCTGGAGATGCCGGGGCCGATTGGGAAGATGCCGGGGCCGCCTAGCTTGGAGACGGTGGGGCCGAGTCGGCTGACCGGGGATGGCCTTGGCCGACTCGGCGGAACTGGAGAGGCGGAGGAAGTGCCGGGTCGATGGAGTTGGGGACGCCGGGGCCGAGTCGGGATGGGCCCTGGCCGATACGGGTGTCGAGATGGGGCATGGCCGATGCCGAGGTCGGGATGGGCCCTGGCCAACACGGATGTCGAGATGGGGCATGGCCGATGTCGAGGTCGGGATGGGCCCTGGCTGACATGGATGTCGAGATGGGGCATGGCCGATGCCGAGGTCAGGATGGGCCCTGGCCGACATGGATGTCGAGATGGGCCATGGCCGATGCCGAGGTCGGGATGGGCCCTGATCGACACGGATGTCGAGATGGGCCGCGATCGACATGGAAGTCGGGGTAAGCCATGTCAAGCCCAATTGCCAAGGAATTGGCTCGCGTGTCCTTTGACCGATGGAGCCGTCGGTCTGGGAGATGTCAGCCTTTGGGGCCATCGGGTGTCGGCCTATGGGGCCGTCGGGCTTGGAGATGTCGGCCATTGGGGCCGGTCTTTGGAGCCGTAGGCCTTTGGGGTCGTCCAAAAAAATTTTTATTTTTCATGGGTCAACTGGCCCCATCAAATGCCTCCCACACTCCTTGAGCTTGCGCGCCCCGCATCAGCTATGCGAAAGGAGTGTAGAACTTTTACCTTGGCATCTTGCGCTGCCTTGGATGGACGTCTGCATGCCTTCTTTGGCTAGCTTAGGCGGCTAGTAATCCTTTCCAACGCGGAGTCTAGAAGTCTTTTGAACCCAGGAGGGTGACCTGAGAGCTGAGAGTTGTCAGTTCCTTTTGAACTGCCTCGGGGGTGTGGGAACCGCTGCGAGGGGCGACTTAGCCGGGTATGGAGCCTTTAGGGTCTTAACCTACTCGGGGGCACTGCCGTGCTGGGGCGGAGTGGTGTCCCGTGGGTCGCGATGCCAGTGAGCTCCTTTTAAACCATCTTGGGAGTTTGTGTGCCGCCTAAGTGGCGACTCAGCCGGGTACGGAGCCTTTAGGGTCTTAACCGACTCGAGGGCACTGTCGTGCCGAGGCCGAGTGGTGTCCCGTGGGCCACGATGCCAGTGAGCTCCTTTTGAACTAGCTTGGGGTTTGTGTGCCGCCCAAGTGGCGACTCAGCCGGGTATGGAGCCTTTAGGGTCTTGACCGACTCGGGGGCACTGCCGTGCCGGGGCCGAGTGGTGTCCTATGGGCCGCGATGCCAGTGAGCTCCTTTTGAACCAGCTTGGGGTTTGTGTGCCACCCATGTGGCGACTCAGCCGAGTACAGAGCCTTTAGGGTCTTGACCGACTCGGGGGCACCACCGTGCTGAGGCCGAGTGGTGTCCCATGGGCCGCGATGCCAGTGAGCTCCTTTTGAACCAGCTTGGGGGTTTGTGTGCCGCCCACATGGTGACTCAGCCGTGTACAGAGCCTTTAGGGTCTTGACCGACTTGGAGGCACCGCCGTGCCGGGGCCGAGTGGTGTCCCATGGGCCGCGATGCCAGTGAGCTCCTTTTGAACCAGCTTGGGGGTTTGTGCCGCCCAAGTGGTGACTCAGCTGGGTATGGAGCCTTTAGGGTCTTGACTGACTTGGGGGCACCGCCGTGCCGGGGCCGAGTGGTGTCCCGTGGGCCGCGATGCCAGTGAGCTCCTTTTGAACTAGCTTGGGGGTTTGTGTTCCGCCCAAGTGGTGACTCAGCCGGGTACGGAGCCTTTAGGGTCTTGACCGACTCGGGGGCACCGCTGTGCCGGGGCCGAGTGGTGTCCTGTGGGCTGCGATGCTAGTGAGCTCCTTTTGAATCAGCCTGGGGTTTGTGTGCCACCCAGGTGGCGACTCAGTCGGGTACGGAGCCTTTAGGATATTGACCGACTCGGGGGCACCGCCGTGCTAGGGCCGAGTGGTGTCCCATGGGCCGCGATGCCAGTGAGCTCCTTTTGAACCAGCCTGGGGGTTTGTGTTTCGCCCAGGTGGCGACTCAGCCGGGTACGGAGCCTTTAGGGTCTTGACCGACTCGGGGGCACCGCCGTGTTGGGCCGAGTGGTGTCCCATGGGCCGCGATGCCAGTGAGCTCCTTTTGAACCAGCCTGGGGGTTTGTGTTCCGTCCAAGTGGCGACTCAGCCGGGTACGAAGCTTTAGGGTCTTGACCGACTTGGGGGCACTGCCGTGCCGGGGCCGAGTGGTGTCCTGTGGGCCGCGATGCCGGTGAGCTCCTTTTGAGAGATTTGGCGCAAGGGAGAACAAGCCGTGGCGTTAGAAAGGGTCTTCTTTATTACTCATGCTTCTGGGAGTACATTGGTAATACTGGCGGAGGTCGTCCGCATTCCAGGCACGTGGAATGGGCTTCCCGTCAAGCTCTTCTAGTTTGCATGCCCCCTGATGGAGTGTTTCGGTGATGCGGTAGGGACCCTCTCAGGAAGTGCGTTACCCGGCCACTCCTCCCCCCTCGGCCGTTTTAGGTGCAGAAGTTGATCCCCAGGACACCATCCCGATCGTCCGCTCTGTGGGAGTGTTGTCGATGGTGGCTTGAGCTGGTGGAGGCCCCATGATGGCCGACAGCGGCTGTTGCATCTTCTGGACATACTTGCCGAGATAGCCCCGCTGGATGAGCTCCTCGATGGCCCGCTTCAAGCTGTAATAGCTGTCGGTGTCGTGGCCATAATCCCGGTGGAAACGGCAGTAGCGGCTCGCGTCACGTGGTGCACTTTTCTTCAAGGATGGAGGACGTTGGAGGTAAGGCTCGCCCTCGATCTCCATCAGAATGTGGGATCGAGGGGCAAGGAGAGGAGTGAGCTTACCCTCGTCGGGGATAGGGCTTCGGTGCCTGTTGTCGGACCGGCGAGGTGAGTCGGATCGGCGATGTCGGGGAGGTCCGCTCGAGTTTCTTGAAGATTCCCGGCGGGTGAAGTCGGCTTCATCCGTGCAGATATATTTGAGCTTGGAGGAGGAGATCAGAATAAGAGCTTGGGGGCTTCTTATCCAGGGAGAAGGTGAAGCGGGACGGAAGGAGTCCCCGCTTCAGCGCCAGGGCCGCCACCATGTCGTCGAGATGGTAGACCTCGAGGGCGGCAATTTTGAATCGGGACACGAAGTCCCGTAGTGACTCTCCTTCCTTCTGGCGGATGGAAAAAAGGATGTCTACCACCTTTGGGATCCGGCAACAGGCGTCAAAGTGGGCCAAGAATGCCCTCTCCAGCTTCCGGAAGGAGTCGATGCTGTGAGGGGGCAGGCGTGAGTGCCATGCACGAGCGGCCTTCCGTAGAGTTACGGGGAAGGCCTTGCAGAGGAGGGCATCTGAGGCGCCCTGGACTTGCATCATAGCTTGTAACTCTCGAGGTGGTCGAGGGGGTCGGTCGTACCATCGTACGGGTCCACGTGGGGGAAGCGGAACCTCGAGGGAACCGGTTCCTCCAGTATGCGGCGAGTGTAGGGAGGACGAGTGTCGAACTCTTCCTCCGGCTGATGGTTAATTTTCTTGGCGAGCTCGTCAAGGCGCCTGTTGTACTCCTCCAGGCGTTCCTCCGCCTGGTGGCTGATCGTCGGGGCCCTCCGAGGTGGCTCGGAGGAAGAAGAAGAAGAGGAGGCAGACGGAGATGGAGACGGAAGTCGGGGCTTCCGCCTGGGTTCCTCGTGATGATGTGGCTTGGGCGGAAATTTGTTGGGGCCGCGGTCAGAGGACCGTGGCCGCTTGGAGGGCTCGCGTCGAGGCTTCCTAGGGGAAACTTGACGTCGGCCGTCTCTTGCCGACCGGCCTCCCGTCGAGGGGAGCCTCCCCTCGCCGACTGCTGGCTGGCGGGGGGAGCGGTCTGGTGCTGGGTGGCCACGGACTACTGCTGCTAGAGCCCATGGATCATGGCGGTGAGATTCTGGACCTGCTGGGAGAGGGTTGCCAGCTGCTCCGCTGTTTGGACAGCGGCGTCCAGCGGCGGGCCGGCAACCGAAGGGTTGGTAGCAGGGGGACCGGCCTCATGCTGCCTAGCTGGCGGGATGAGCCCCGCCGGATAGCTGACAGAGGCATCCTGAGCTCGCGTCACCACCATGGCTTCTGGAAGAAGAGAGGGGACCAAAGATGTAGCTCAGGGAGAACGTTCGCTACTTTTTATTATACCCCCCCTTCCTGGCGCGCCAATCTGATGACGCTCGATCACCTCTCCTGGACGTCGGGAACAGAGGTGCTTCTCGAATCCTCGCTTCACCGGGTTGCCTGCAAAGAAGTCCCGGTAACGGAGGGGGTCTCCGACGGGACCCTCCGACGGCCAAGTTAGTGACTGAGGTCACAGCTGAAGAAGGGCTCGAGTGAGCCCTGTTTTGTGTAGAGAAGAGGGATCTCCGAGAGGAGGAATCCCTTTTAAGAGTAGAGATGGCGATTTTGGGGGTTATCGCGCATACCTGTTTGATGAGTGGGTTCACCTTTTTATAGGAGTTGACCCTGGCATGACCATGTGGGGTGGCGTGAGGAAGAGATGGCGTGAAGTCAGAGCGTCTGCTGAGCCCTTGCATGAATCTGGGCTGGTTGGTGGGTTAAGTCCCATCAGCAGCGAGGTTGTTGGGCAGTGCGCGTCTGGCGTTGTCGGGCGGTGCGCGTCAAGAGGCGGTTTCTTGAGCCGCTGGGGCTGATCTGGCGAGAATCGGGGAGTCCCGTCTTGTTAGGGCCGAGCTGGGTCGACCCGAGATGGCTGGGGCCCGTCCCGCTGGCAAGGCAGTGCCAGGGCGGAGCCGAATAGGCGGACTTGGAGACGCCGGGGCCGAGTCGGGCCGGCCTGGGATGGCCTTGGCCGACTCGGTGGGACTGGGGACGCCGGGGCCGAGTTGGGCCTGCCGGGGATGGCCTTGGCCGACTCGGCGGGACTGGGGATGCCGGAGTCGAGTCGGGCCGACCTGGGATGGCCTTGGCCGACTCGGCGAGACTGGAGATGCCGGGGCCGAGTCGGGCCGGTCGGGGATGGCCTTGGCCGACTCGGCGGGACAGGAGACACCGGGGCCGAGTCGGGCCGGCCGGGGATGGCCTTGGCCGACTCGGCGGGACTAGAGACGCCGGGGCTAAGTCGGGCCGACCGGGGATGGCCTTGGCCGACTTCGATGGAGCTGGAGACGCCGGGGCCGAGTCGGGCTGGCCGGGGATGGCCTTGGCTGACTTCGGCGGAGCTGGAGACGTCGGGGCCGAGTCGGGCTGGCCTAGGATGGCCTTGGCCGACTCGATGGAGCTGGAGACGCCGGGGCCGAGTCGGGCTGGCCTGGGATGGCCTTGGCCGACTCGGCGGAACAGGGGATGCTGGGGCCGAGTCGGACCTATCGGGGATGGCCTTCACCGACTCGGCGGGACGGAGATGCCGGGGCGAGTCGGGCCGGCCGGGGATGGCCTTGGCCGACTCGGCGGGACTGGAGACACCGGGATGGAATCGGGCCAGTCGGGATGGCCTTGGCTGACTCGGTGGAGCTGGAGACGCCGGGGCCGAGTCGGGCTGGCCTGGGATGGCCTTGACCGACTCGGCGGAACAGGGGACGCCGGGGCCAAGTCGGGCCGGCCTGGGATGGCCTTGACCGACTCCGTGGGATTGGAGACGCCGGAGCTGAGTCGGGCCGGCCGGGGATGGCCTTGGCCGACTCGGCAAGACTGGAGACGCCGAGGCCGAGTCGTGCCAGCCTGGGATGGCCTTGGCCGACTCGGTGGGACTGGAGACGCCAGGGCCGAGTCGGGCCGGCCGGGGATGGCCTTGGCCGACTCGGTGGAGCTGGAGACGCCGGGGCCGGCTGGGAAGATGCCGGGGCCGCCTAGCTTAGAGACGGCGGGGCCGAGTCGGGCTGGCTGGGGATGGCCTTGGCCGACTTGGCGGAACTGGAGAGGTGGAGGAAGTGCTGGGTCGGTGGAGCTGGGGACGCCGGGGCCGAGTCGGGATGGGCCCTAGCCGACCGGGTGTCGAGATGGGGCATGGCCGATGCCGAGGTCGGGATGGGCCTTGGCCGACATGGATATCGAGATGGGCCATGGCCGACGTCGAGGTCGGGATGAGCCCTGATCGATACGGATGTCGAGATGGGCCGCGACCGACACGGGAGTTTGGGTAAGCCATGTCAAGCCCAATTGCCAAGGAATTGGCTCGCGTGTCCTTTGACCCGATGGAGCCGTCAGTCTTGAGCCATCGGTCTGGGGGAGTCGGCCTTTGGGGCCATCGGGTGTCGGCCATTGGGGCCATCGGGCTTGGAGATGTCGGCCATTGGGGCCAGTCTTTGGAGCCGTAGGCCTTTGGGGCCGTCCAAATTTTTTTTTATTTTCATGGGGTTAACTGGCCCCATCACATTCCATTAAATTTGGAAATATGGGTCGCATTATATTACCAATCCCATAATTCTTTTTTAGCATGGATTACTTATGAAATAATAGGATTCATTATGAAATGATTATTTACCAATCCAGCCTTGCTCATCCAAACGCACTCTATATAAAATGAGATTGTCAATTCCAACCAATTTCATCAATGAATCAAATACACTTAAATGTTTGTTTTCTAAGAGCTAGATGGGATAGCTAGGCCGACTCTTGTCCCAAAACAAGCCCTAAGACCCAAACAATTAATGGAGAAGAAAAGTTTAAGAAAAAGCCTTTGTGCATAGTAGGTAATGCAAGATGTGCATACCGTGTATATCATATATAGGGCTATAATCGAGCCGAGCTTTTCAATGCTCAAACTCAGCTTGTTAACAAATACTTAAGCTCGAGCTTATTTAAATTTAAAAAATCTTGTTCAACTCGGCTTGAGCTCGATTACAAAAAGCTCGGACTCAACTCAAGCTCACTCATTTGGTATGATTAAAAAGCCCAATTTTAAAAAAGCTTGTTTCAAGCTCGAGCTTGAATTGAGCTCGTTTCAAGTTCGACTCAAATTAAGCTTGTTTAAAGCTCGGCTTGAGAATTATAAAAAAAAAAGTTGATTATTAAACCCAAAGATGAAAAGACAGAGAAGATGAAAGAACATCTTGTTCATGAGTTCCTAATCGAGCTAGCTCGTGAGCTTCTAATTGAGCTATCTTATGAGCTTTTAATTGAGCTGTCTCACGAGCTCCTCATCAATATGCTTCCATGCTCAAGCTCGACTCATTTATCAAACGAGCTTTAAAATGAAGCTCAATTTGGCTTATTTATATGACGAGCTAAACATGAACAAACTTTTATCGAGTCGAACCTCAAGTAACTTATTAGCGGCTTCGCTCAATACAGCACTAATCATATACAGTAATTAATCTTAATCATGCGCATAATCATACGTGCATCATTTTTTTTTAATTTCGTATTGCATTAGCGGTGACACGCGTGCGCCTTCCAGAGTTTACTGTTGTTGGTGCTCCCAGCGACGATATAAATCCAAAACTAATAAACTTTGCGGCTTGGCACGTGCAACGCGCATGATTATACCACCACAAATCTCCAAAGCCTGCCGATATTCCAGAACTTGGATGCCAAAGAAAACCCTCCTTTCTTCGCTTCCTTTCCCATTTTCTTGGCCCTGTCCGCTCCCCCTCCTCCTCCCGGAAACACCACCACCACCAGCGTCCGCGGTGGTGCTCGTCCCACTTCCTTTTCTTTCACGCGGCGGAACCGGCAACGGTGGCCTCTTGCCCTATAGTCAGCAGCGGTCGCCTCCTCCTCTTCTCGTTCTCGTCTGGCCAGGGTTGTAGAGGTTCACGATTCACCAGATTTCCGTTTCTTTTCTGTGTTTTGATGGTCTTTTCTTCACCTTGTTTCCATCTAGACTACTTGTTGAGGGTTTCTGGAATGATTTATGTGCTATTTTCTTGATATGTAGTTGTTGCATCCTACTCTTCTCTTTTTTCACCTTCGAAAGATTTAGCATGATGTCGAGATTAAAAATAACTTTTCTTGCATGTGTAATCTATGCGTGGATGATAAAATATACATCCTTCCATGTCAAATGATAAAGCTGTGAGATGCTTTGGAAATTATACTTTTTTGACAGCTATGCTGACAATTCAAGTAGGAAACCCTAAATTATAGAAATTCTCCCCCCTTTCTGTAGGTGGGTGGAAAGATGAATTGTTGTCGATTTGATATAGCCTTCATTGAATTTCTGGCACGCTTTATGATGGAGAAAAACTAAATACCGTGATTAGATTAGGAAGACCTCAAAGGAGTGTCTCTTTTTTAATTTTTAATTAAAATTTTCATTTGACTAAGCCCAAATATGTAGTCACTTATGGCTTTAATTTATGCATTTTGCCTATATTTTTCTAATGCAAACTGTGGCATATTCATGGTAGATTGTTTGGTCTATGATGATGTGGTACACTTAGTCTGTTGCAAATTATGCCTGATAGTTGGAGAGAGTAAACATAGGGAGTCCAATTCTAGTAGTCTTTATAACGAATGCAATGTGAAAAATGTGAATCTCATGGTTGCAAGGTAATCTGTTGAAATGGCTGATACATATTTCAGATACCCATGTTGTATCTGTTATAAAAACATTTTTCAAAAAAAAAAAATGATTGTTTCCTGAGAATTGAAGAAGATGGATGGATTTTATGATAAAAATATTAACATCCTATGTGAATTTGCAAATGATCTATTTATTGCAGCAGGAACATGACGATTTATGCCCCCCCTCTCTTTTCTTTTTTAGCTTTTTTGACACAATTTATTTTGGACACAAAAAAAGTTGTCAGTGGTTCTGTTTCAGTTCATTCTCATCTGACGGTTCATAAGCTTTCTTCTATAAGTTGCCTTCACAGGTATCCACTTTTTTCCTGTAACTATATATAAGGATATGATTGGGCAAGGTGGTACCTATTGGTGGATCATGAAATCTAAGCTCTTAAATCTCAACCTGATGGTTGAGTGCAGTTAAGGATGAATCATTAAAATAAAGGATGATAGATAGAAAAGGAGTGGCTGCTAAAATATAAATATGTGATGCCGTAGACAACAGATAATAGATTAACCGCCATAACTGAGGAGAGATGTATCCCTTCCTAAATAAGATACTGCAACTAGAAGAATGAAATGAGGGCTAGATCTTACTTTCTAAACAATTACTTTTCAATTTTATGTTAACCTCTTCCTGTTTTTCTGCAACAATATTGTAATAACAATAATCAACTCTCCTTTTCTTTTAATATTCACGAGGACATCTTGTATTCAAGCATGAAGTTAAAGGTTATGTGCCAACATATGGTACTTTATGAAATGCAAACAGGTAAGCATAAAGGTAGTGCATGGTTTCTTTCACCAAACACAAGGAACATTTGCACATTAATTGCTGAGTCTTCCTACCGTGCTGTGAGAGCCTGCTGGTGATAGCACTCACAACAACATGACAGTAGAAATCATTTGTTCAGAATGATACATCACTATTTTTATTTCTTCAATTATGTTTTAATTGAATTTTTATCACTACTATAACTATTAATCAGAGTTCTTGTCTTCAAATTTTGCCCCCAGGAATACATAAGTAGAGGGAATTTCCTTTGTTCACGTGTTTCAAGTTGAGTAGCAGAAAATGGTTACAGGGTTGATCAATGCCAACCCTACAGTGTATGAAAGAAAAGAGAGGCGGATTAGAAGTTCACCAATTGATGTAGATGAGTATGCTGAAGAGCCTATAGATCAGCAAGAGATCTTTGATATCCTTCCAGTGTATTAAGTTTTTACTAATGATTCTCTGGTAGTCTTCTTTCTGATTTCCTTCTTATTTATTTCTTTTGTTTGCTTTTTTATTGTTTAAGCAGATCACTCATTTTTTATCTCAACTTGTTGTTTTTTTTTTTCCATTATCAATATTTTGCCTTTTTGATATATCTGCCATATGATTGTTTAAAACTTTTGCCTTTTGTTTTTCCCACTAAATACTGACCTGAATATTTGGAGCAATAAAAACATAAGAGATGTGCAATGCATCTTTTGTGCGCGCGCGCGTACATATATGCGTGTGCACATACATGTGCGTATACATACATATATGCGTATGCATGTGCGTGTGTAGAGAGAGAGAGAGAGAGAGAGACGACTTGAGGAATGACTTAAAGACGGTCACAGCGAAAAGCTGATCTTTGACTTGGTCTACTAATTCTTAAAGGCAACTTATTTTCAGAACTTCAGAAAAATGACCATTCTGTCTTTTGTTAAAGAAATCTTTTCCTCCTGCACATTCTGAAGGTGATATTAGTTTTTGTCTACCCTTGTCTATCACATTATATCTGGTTTTTTAGATTTTAGTGTGTTTTAGAACGTGTTGTGGAAGATCATAGGCTCAAGTTGAATTATGATAATGCCTATAATCCATCAACATATATTCAGAAGCAAATGGTCAAGCCTTAGAGAATTCACCAGGGCACTATGTGGTCAACCATGTTATAACTGGTATGTGGTTGTTTATAACAGATCAGCCAATTGCATTAGGAGACATACCCTGCCTGAATATGCTTTTGGGAGGATGGCACAGAATGCAAGGATGAGGTTACTTGTGGACTCATCAAGGCCCTAAACAGCTTTTTATGATCGAAAGCCATGGGTACATTTTCAAATATTAATCTTAAGGGGATAAAAATATATTTTGTATTTGATCTTATTATATTTCATGAAAAAAACTATGTTTCCTGCAGTATCTGGAACAAGTTTAGACCAAAAATCCATACAGACAAAAGTATTCTGGTTCTGGGACCTGCAATTATATAATTAGTGGCTGAACTTGAACCCTTTCTCTTATTGTCAGAATTAGATTTTAGTGCTTGGAATTTTTTTTTGTTCCCATTGCCTGTGGTAAAAATGGTGATGATGCACTTTGTTACAGGAAATGGCCAACTTATAGCTCATAATGTGGCACTGATTACTGCGACTTCATTGTTATGTTTGACAAGCCTGTCATTGTGACTACCTGTCATTAGTGAAATGTTTGGCATGCATCAGGGTCCATGATCAATATAACAAAAGATTTTCTTGTTGCAGCAAAAATTTTTTCCAATATGGGCAACATGATATAGGGCTTGCAGCTGATTAGAAAAATGAATGGTTCTGCTTATCTAAATCATGAACCAAAGTTCCTGTAGTGAAGGCTTTACTGGACCAGTTTAACCAGCTCACCATTTTAACCTGCTAGGCTCATACAGGTCCTTCCAGAGGCAGCTTTGACCAGGTAACCTGGGTGCTATGGACTAATTCTGATGGACGGTAATCTCCCTTGACTATTGTTTTTGCAGTTTTAGGAGTCTAGTTGGTAAGGTATACTAATAAAGGACAGTGGATAACACGTAGAGCTCACTTGAATGTTGTGCAAACATTGACGATTTTTGTGATTGTGCATGGTTTTCAGGATAACAATTGTTATGTTTTAACAAATAAGGGTTTTTGATGCTTATTTCTTTCCCTGTTTCATGCTTCCTTTTTTGAATCGTTAGCAAAATCTTTCTCAAAAATTTCTATCTAAACATGTTAGAATTCTCAACAAAGAAAGACAGAATTATATTGATGGGTGGAAACCCATTTGGCTTTACCTTTTTTTTGAGAGTTTCCACAATTACTGTATATAGAAATCTTGATTGTGATAAAACATGAAGTTAATACTTATTCCTGCTGATTAATGCTGGAAAATTTTCAGTTATCCAGATTCTATGAGAAATTTCTGGATTCCTTAATATTCTTAAATCATATCAGAGATATAAAGGACCCAGAACACCCTTATTCATTGGAAGAATTGAAAGTGGTCACAGAAGATTCGATTGAAGTTAATGACAAGCAAAGTTATGTTAGGTAAATACATATCTTTTATTAATTCTGAACTGTACTTGGTTGTTCGAATCCAACTTGCTATCTTGTTTTCTACATCAAGAATTATTTCTTTGGTTCAGGGTCACTTTTACTCCAACAGTCGAGCATTGCAGTATGGCAACTGTTATTGGACTTTGCGTACGTGTGAAACTTATGCGCAGTCTTCCTTCTCGTTACAAGGTAAAGCTAGACATTTGGTACAAGCATATAACTCAAACTTATTGTGGCAATACATTATCCAAGAAGTATAATGTTGTGCATTTTCAATATGAGACTACATATATTTGTTAAAAATTAAAGTTAACTATTTCTTATTCTTTACAAGTGGGATGGATGATCAAGCATTTTGTGTCATATTCTAGACTAGTTGTTTCCATCAGCTGTAAGTCTAGAAGGATGTGTTTTGCCCCTTGAAAAATACTTACAAAGTAATGTGTGTATGTGTGTGGAATAGAAGCTTCATGTACCATTTCAGCATTTGCTATATTCAGTTTGATCCAAAGAGCTTGCATCTGTTATGTGAAATCAATCAAAAATAATGTTGTGTCAAATTAGTGGAGGTCCAACTTGGATGAAGGTAAATAGTGGTAGGAAGTTTATGTTTAGCATTTCTCTAAATTTTCTTCTTGGGAGTTGGGACCAGAAGCTTGGGGCTTAGAAATACATACTAGGAGGTCAAGGAAGGCCCTTTTTTGGTCAAGAAAGGGATTCTAGATATGTCCTCACACCACAAAGAAACTGAGGTAATCATTAAAGTTTAGCTTATCATGATTTTTTTCCCTGTTTGTTGCCAATATTTTTATCATGGGATTTTGCAACATCAATTTTGAAACTTTCGTATCTCAATTTTGATGCATATGTTTTGTTTTGATGAATCTTATGGGTCACACAGTTGCATAACAAGTTTAATGTGTTATTACTTGGGCGCCTAAATAAGCTCTCTTGATTATAGAGTTGTTTATTGTCAGTATCATTTGTAACATGGTGAAGGTATCAAGAATCAGTTTTCTCCACTTCACATGGCTATGGAACACATGTACCCATCTGTTTGTTTTGGTAATTTAGTGGAGTAATACGCATATGATTGATTCTAGTAATGCAAGAACCTGTGCATGTGTGTGCTTGGTAACGTGGGATGTGCATTGGGGAGGTCTTTGGTACTGAAGCAGGGCCTTGGTTCCAATTAATGACTTGATTAGCCTTTTTGGATGAGATACTGGGTCAGTAGACATGGTGTTAAAGCAAACCTAGCCCATGATCCATATGTGGTGAGGACATTGTGCCATGGCCTTGTGGGGGCGGATTGTGAGTTAGTCATTGCATTTTGTTTCTGATTAGACCTTCCCTAGTGAGAATGCTGAAGGCTTAAATAGGAAGGTGTGTAAGGATCAAGATGGGTTTTTTGGTCAGTCCCACACTAAATATGCATTGGAAAGGTTTTGGGTACTTTAGCAGGGTCAAGGACTCCAGATTATATCTTATTAATAGCTCTATTTGGTTGAGGTCTTGTGTTATTATAAATGGTATTAAAGTTGACCTGACTCATGGCCTATGTGTGGCTAGAGGATAATGTAGCATGGACCCTTCTATAGTTGATCATGAGTTGATCGCGATATTTTATGTTTTTGATTGGACCTTTCCTAGTGAGAATGCTAGGGCTTGAAAAAGAAAAGTGTGTAAAACTCTCATTGGTGTTTGTTTAGTCGTAGCAGAGGTCTTGGAGATGTCAAGGACTCTAAAATAATAACTTTTTATTAGGGCTACAACTTAGGCATTAGGTGGAGGGCAAATCCTCAACTAACCCTACCTATGTATCTCCTAACTCTAACCAACCCAATGTAGGCTCGGTTGGGGATTTATTTAATCCAGCCTAATTGGTTGTCCCCATTTTAAGATGAAGTTCTAGGTTGGATCGAGTTAAGTGAGTGGGTCGGTCAAAGTTGTGTTATACCGTGTTAATCGGGTCAAATCCAATTGGATATGAATTCTAAGATGGTGGAAAGGTTTGCAGGATATTAGTTTAATTTGGCTGTGACTATTCATTAACTTTAGTGGTACACTTATATAACAAGATAGATATAATCATATAAATATTTAAATTATATATATGAAACATAATTATGAATTTTGTCCCTTTAATCGTACATCAGTTTGTGTCAGTTTTATCTTGAGTTCAAGGTGTTAAGGTCAAGCCCTAGCCTTGCTATTCTCAAGGTTGGGTTAGAATTTTTGAGTCCATGCCCAACTCAAATTTATAAAACCTCAATCCAATTTCAACCTCAATGGAACCCTACTTCTGGCTAGCATTCTTAGGTGAGGTCTTGAGTTGTTCGCTAATTGCAGATATCAAACTTTTTCTTTCTCATTTAGAAGTTAGAATTAGTTTAAGGATTCTGAAACCTATTGGCGTAGAGTTCCTTCTTTGCATCTTGACTTTCTCTTGGGTTCTTATCATGGCAACAGGACAAAGATCCTTTGGATTACATATAAGTGCTTTTAGTGCATTCAATGATGATGGATATTCTTTTTAAATTCATTGAAAAATTTTACCAAATGATCTCACACCATTTGCTTTAGATGGGAGAGAGGGTCACAAGGTTGTCAAGGTGGCTAGGTAATCCCTAGCCTGCTAGGACCCTTACTTTGTAGGCACTGCCTAGACATTTAGGCAATCCATCTTTTAAAGAAGCACGAAAATATAAAAACCTACTATTAACACAGGTAACTTCATTTTTTTAGGTCTTATATATCATGATCAAATACACCCTTATGGTATGCTAGTAGTTTAGATTAATCAAAACCTTGCCATGATGTCAAGTATGAGTGTGATAAGTGACACCAAAGGTAAATTAGTATAAGTTAAAATAAGAATTCCACGTGTCTTAAAGAAAAACCTAAAGCTCATAAATTATATAATTTAATTCCGACATCTGCATTCTGAAAAAGAACAAATAGAACAAGAGAAAACCAGGGAATAGGGGGAAAAAGATGGATGAAAGGAGAAAAGAGGAAGCAGAGGAGATAAGAAGGAACAATCTTTCAAATGAGAAGTGAAAGGAGGAGACAAATGACATGGAAAAGTAGAGGAAGAAAAAGGAAAAAATATTAAAACCGACTTTTTAGAAGAAATGAAACTCTGGGGATTCTTTAGGCAGTCAAACAACCGTCCAGAGGCTATTTGAGGGCTGCTGGCTGTTGGAGGGCTCCACAAGAATCTCCTGTTGGAGATTCATGGTGGATGATTGGATGACAACTAGTGGAGTGCTGTTTGCACTAATGTTGGGAGATGAGGGAGGCATTGTGTTGGGAGAGAGGGGGAATTGAATGAGGAAAGTTAAAACATATCTGAAGTTATGCTATTTTCAATTCTATTTTACTTGAAATAAATTTGGAATTCATAATAGTAAAAATAAAGTAGCAAGAAAGTAGAAGTGAATGGAATAAATTATTTCAAGTTCTGAGATGATCGAGGGACCGCCTAGGAGCTTTTGGCACTTTTGGCAACATTAGAGTGTCATGCTACTCCATTGCTACTGATCATTGTCACATATTTTTATATTTTAAAAATCTTGTGCATCATTAGCAACAGTATGCACCATCACCCCTTGTTGAAGTAAATTTTGTGTTACACATTCTGCTTAAGGCAGTGTGCTATTTTTCGGAACATGGCCATATTTCCTTTCAATAAGTAAATGAATAAAAGTGTTTTGGAACATTTATGTAGATTAGATGTGCCTTGTAAAAGTTGAATGATGAAGATGGTGTTATGCCACATAGATTCAATAGTCAATGGATCTGTCCGTAATAAATGAGTTGCAAGGACATTGATTGGAGTAATAATTTGCAAATTCTATTTTTCAAATCAAACAGATAATCTTAGCATTAACTGACAGCTGAATATTTTGTCTTAATATAGAAAATCACATTGATTATCAGAACAAAGCTAAAGCACTAGAACTGTCTTTTTCACAAATAGGTGTTGTAATGAAGACAATAAGCTTGATTCATAAAGCTGCCATTCTGATAGGTGGGATGAGGCTTGATGATAATGGTTATGGACTAGAGTTACAAGTGAACTGAATTGACTTGTTTCCATTTTGGAACTGATCCAAAATTAATCGGGCCCAACCTGAAACAACGGTATTTGGATTTGGCTTGGATTCATAAAAATGTCCCTTGGATTTGGATCTTTAAATTCCCAATATGAACCTGAACTGACATGAACCAAGCTGAAGCTCGTTAGTATATATTCAAAACCCTCTTTGGATAAGAAATCAGTCTTCTTTTCATGATATAATTCGTCAATAATTTATGTTATTGATTATAATTATGTGCAATTATCAATCAAATCTTTTGTATTGTATGTTTTCGATAATATTTACATGTTTTTTACTGTTATTTTATTGCATAACTAGTTTATGATATAATTAGATAAGCTTTTTATTTATGTTTATCATGATTTGTGTTTGGATTATTTTAACCATCTGATGGATTTAAAAATTATATTAATTCCGATCTGACCTAATCCAATCTGATGGTAATTGGATTACCTTTGTGTTCATTTTTTTTCTAACCCAATTCGAAAATAGATTGGATGTGGCTTTGTGCCTATCCCCAACCCAACCTGATCTGCTTGCAGCCTTAGCTATGGTAGAAGCCAGCGAACCGGTCATAACAATCATACAGAAATTGATGAGAGGCATTGCTTTGTGTGTCTTTTGCTCTTCTAGTTGGCTAGCTTCATTTGTATCATCTGAAATGTTAGTTGGAGTATTATTTGCCACATAAATAGATTGAATATATAAAATCTAAACTTACATGGTTTTCTGCCAATCACTGGAGGCTCAGAGTTCATATGATATCATTGGAGTGTCCGGGAGATTTTTTGAGTGGCTAAAATCTTCAGTCATAACTAAGTGGTATTTTTGTTCCTTGGAGTTTGATGAGGGCTTTATGAGTTATGAGAAGGTGACATGCATATTCTATAGTGTGAAATTATGGAGGAGAGGATTGCATTAATTGGATTCATGTCAAAGGGTGTGACTATAGTTTTATGTTGGCCATCAACTTATCACAACTCTCATCCTTTATCCAGGCTTGGGATTGGATATATATAAAAATTTTATAATTAGCTGACCCCAACTAGTTTGGGACCTGTTGTTGTTGTTGTTGTTGTTGTAGGTGGTGGTGGTGGTGGTGTTGTTTGTAGGACTGCATTAATGTAATCGGACTATGGTATATGTTGGATTGCTTAGCATTTAGAAGGGGAATCTAATAGAGACCTTGCTATGAGAAAAAGGAAAGGAAAAAAGAAAATTACTAAAGTATCATAAAGGCTTCTTGTTTGACTTTTGGTTTGGTCTACTTGCAAAGTAGATAGATATTCACCCTTCTCCATATAGTTCATCCGTGCTTAATAAAATGGAACTTGTTGAAGAATGGTATCCATATTTTAACTCTTCTTCTAGGGCCCATGTGATTCTCTGAGTTTTCTTTTCCATGCTGGGCTGTTAATGCCAGTTTAGCCCTGCAGGCCGGGCAGTTTTTAGCTGCCACCAGAACGAAGGAAAGGAAGTGACTTAGAAGAGAGCACCATGTTTTTTTTTTTCCTCAAAAGAATTATTATTATTATTATTTGATAATCTATGTTGATTTTCCCATATTTGTTTTTGTGTGATCAGCAACTTTGGTATTGTATTGTTGTCTTATTGTCTTAAACTATGGTAGTTACCAAGCCTTCATGTCTGATTAAGATTTGACTGATCCCATGATTGGTGTATTTTGTACAGGTCGATGTTAGGGTAGCCCCGGGAACACATGCGACTGAAGCTGCTGGTACTTTTATCATCGTACTTATTACTGTCTTTTGTACTAATCGCCAGCATTTCTTCTGCTGGTCGCACAATATGTAAATGCATTTCTAATCTCATTTTATTTCTCAATTGTCGTAGTAAATAAGCAGTTGAACGACAAGGAACGTGTAGCAGCAGCATTAGAGAATCCCAGCCTGTTGGAAATGGTTGATGAGTGTTTAGCACCCACCTTGTAAATGTATTTCTAATCTCATTTTATTTCTCAATTGTTGTAGTAAATAAGCAGTTGAACGACAAGGAACGTGTAGCAGCAGCATTAGAGAATCCCAACCTGTTGGAAATGGTTGATGAGTGTTTAGCACCCACCTTTGCATGATACATGTGTTCAGAATTATAGGGAATGGATGATTTAATTTGTTTGCACGGTTGTACAAGGAAGATATGGTATGATTACCGTCAGTTCCTTTGGATGATGCCATATTATTTGAGCTATGTTAATGTCAACGGCAGGTAGTTCCAATTACTTTTCTTGTTGGTGTCTTGTATATGCAGTGACGAAGATTTGTGGTATGAATTCTTAATTTACACAGAAGAAGTAAACTAGTTGGTTAGATTTTTAGTACCCTACTTAGTTACTTGAAGGCTATTAGCACTCACAATTACACATGCACATTGACAAGGCAAAGTTGGTGTGAATTCAATTGTCACTGCAAACTGGTAATTATTATACATCCCAATCAAAGAATTTAAATTAAAAAAAAAAGCTATCCGCATAAAATAGAAGTATAAAATATAAAGTATATGTGGATTGCCTTAAGCTTAGTAATTGGGACTAGTCGCTTCAGAAAGTGATGCGGTTTGCACTAAATGCTGAAGGAAAAGTCAGCATAAGTGGTTGAAGAGAAGAGCTCCTTAAGCCACACATGCGTATGGCCTCTACCTGATCAAATCCTTCGGAGTGCTAGCTCTTAGGATCCATGAAGGCTGATCTTCTTCTTCCTTTGGACAGCAAGATAGTCTTATAACAAAGGAGAACTAGCAGATGTAGAAGAGGAATCTTTTCCCAAACTAGAACTAGCATATGTAGAAGAGGAATCTTTTCCCAAACTACTTTCTACTCACCCGAAAACTTAATCTTCACAATATCCCATAAACCTTTTTCTAAGGTAGAAACCTTTTTCTAAGGTAAAAAACCCCAAAATCAATTCTTTTTGGCTACCAGCTATTATAACCCTATATATAGAGGCTATCATGAGGTAAAGTGGTTTAGAAGGTGGAAGGATTTGTGGAAATTGGAAGAGGTTTGGAAGATGAAGGGATTTGAGGAGAGGTTTTAGGTTCAGAAGGTGGAGGGACTTGAGGAGAGGGTCAAGGAGAAAACTATATTTAGCTTTAGGTGTTTCAAATTAGTTCTAGGTTTAAATTTTGAACTCCAACCGTAATAGGATTAATCTAAATTCTAAATTCAGATTTAAAAAAAATTTAAATTTAAACTCAAAACTAATTTCAGCAAAAATTCAAATTTGAATTTGAAATTTAAATTCGAATGCAATAAAAGGAAAGAAAGAGTGCATGGTTAAGTCCAATCCAATTGGACCCCAAACCAAAACATATTTGGCTTAACTCAATCATCGACTAGCCTTTAGATCAGAAGAAAACTCTATGTGACCCCGTAGGTTTGAACACTAAGCCGGTAGTACTCAAAATATTTCTAGCACTAATCGAAGTTGCCATTTAGCAATGACACCGGCATCTGGATAGGTCGAAGATTACAGAGCAATAATCTAAATCCTCTGGCATATGGTTACCATATAATTCATCCATTTGACCTCATAATGCTTAGGATGACTCAGGATTTAACTACCAACCCTTAATCAACGTATCCATAATGGGCCTCAACCTTACAAGTCTTGTGACTCCTCACAAGAACTACCTTGGCTAAGGTTTTGCTAAATTGAGACATAGTGAGACATTTACTCCAAACTATTTAGAGGGGTCAATCCCATCTTGATCACCACTGCTCCACAAGTACTTGATTGTACCCAGATACCTTCCGTCACTAAATTAGAAATCTAGGTAGTCCCGCACCAAGGCATAGTGAGTTGCTTGCAAGCTACCATGGTGATCTCAGGTTTGAGGGACACTTATATCTATATCCCTTCGCGAGCAACCCTTGGCAGAAGGGAGCTCCATAGGTGAATCACGTTCAATAAAATGTCATACACTTCACAGTATGCCATACAAGTATCTTCACACTCCTTGGTTAAGAGGACAACCAACCTAGATGACATACATCAACCTATACTTGATATGTTGTCGTCCTATAACAATGTATCCTTTAGTTGCAAACAGTTTTAAGAACTACTTGATATATCCTCTTTATATCGAATGTAAGGTAGTTCTAAGGACTCCATCACACAAGAGCTTTTTACAGGAAAATATAAATGTGATGAACTGTCAAAAATATTTTTATTTATTATAAAGTTTATATACAATTACAATGAGCATAATCGTCTATAGCCTAGACGATTGGCTTTGGGACACATTTCCCAACAACTCTCACTTGGACTAAAGCCAATCGAAACAGAATCTAATTCCCATTTTCCATTTACAATCATTGAACTCTTGAATTCCAACGGCTTTAGTGAATGGGTCAGCTACGTTCTCCTTTCCATCGATCTTCTGAAGGTCCATGTCACCTCGCTCCATAATTTCTCGCACAAGGTGATAGTGGCGCAAAATATGTTTGGTGCATTTCTGGGACTTTGGCTCTTTGGCTTGAGCAATGGCTCCGGTGTTGTCACAGTACACCAAAATGGGACCATCCAGAGAAGGTGTCACTCCCAGTTTGCCTAGAAACTTTTGCAACCATACAGCTTCTTTTGCTGCATCCGATGCCGCAATATATTCTACCTCGCAAACTGAATCCGCCACAGTCTGCTGCTTAGAACTTTTCAGCAAATCGCTCCTCCATTTAGGATAAAAATAAATCCTGACATACTCTTGCTATCATCCCTATCTAACTGAAAACTGGAGGCAGTATACCCTACAAGTTTTAAATCAGGTTCTCCAAAAATTAGCCATTGGTCCTTAATATTTCTCAAATACTTAAGAATTGTCTTCACTACTTTCTAATGAGCTTCACCTGGGTCAAACTGGTGTCTACTCACTACCTCTAGTGAGTATGTCACGTCTGGTCTAGTACATGTCATAGCATACATGATAGAACCCACTGCCGAAGTATATGGAATCCTACTCATATGCTCTCTTTTCTCAGGAGTTATCGCACAATCCTTTTTGGAGAAAAATTTCTTAGCCTATTGAAAGATAGCCTTTCTTGAAATTCTTCATGCTGAACCATTTTAGCATAGTATCTATGTACGTAGATTAGGATAATTCCAAAAACCTGCTAAATCTATCTATATAGATCTTCATACCAAGTATATAAGAGGCTTCACCCAAGTCCATAGAAAACTAAGATGATAACCAACCTTTATTTCCTATAGTGTTGGGATGTCATTCTCGATTAAAAGAATGCCATCCACATACAATACAAGGAATACAATCATAGAACCATTAAACAATTTATAAATGCAAGGTTCTTCTCTATTCCTAATAAAACCATACGTCTTGATACATTTATCAAAACGCATATTCCAACTCCGAGATGCCTACTTCAGTCCATAAATGGATCTTTGAAGTTTGCACACTTTTGACTCATCTATGGATGTGAACCCTTCAGGTTGTATCATATACACCTCCTCTTCTAGCTCACCATTCAGGAAAGCTGTTCGGATATCCATTTGTTAGATTTTATAATCAAAGTGTGCTATTAAAGCAAGTATAATCCGACTAGATTTAAGCATTTCAATAGGAGAAAATATCTCGTCATAGTCTATACCATAACGTTGATGATATCCCTTGGCAATCAGATGAGCTTTATAGGTCTCTACCTGCCCATCTATGCCTCTTTTCCTTTTGAAAATTCATTTACATCCAATAGGTTTTATCCTCTCAGGTGGATCAACCAATGTCCATACATTGTTGATTTCCATGGATTTCATTTTGGATTTCATGGCTTCTAGCCATTTCTTAGAGTCAAACCTCTGCATTGTATCCATATAGGTGATCGGATCCTCATTGTTCTCATCAGGTTCAATAGGATTGCCGTCCCAGATCAAGAAACCATAGCATCTGTCCGGTTGATGCAGTATCCTATCGGATCTCCTTTATTGACCTCGTATTTGATTTTGATGAATACAAAACAATTAAGTATAGTACTAAGAATTTTATTGAGACAATGATTTCAGGGAATCTATCATGAAGAAATGTATCACTTCAAATTAAAGTATCCCATGTATCAAAGGTAATACAGGTAAAGAAAAATGATGGTGAATCATGTATCAAAGGTAATATAGCTAAAGAAAAATGATGTTCAATAATTTTTAAAGCCAAAAATAATTTCAAATAATTTTTTTAATTCTAAACTGCATAAGTAATTTTATATTTCAAATTGCTTTCATTTTTGAAACATATCGAACTCTGGCTTTGGATATTCTTAACGTGAAACCTGTTTTCCTAAGCATCCTTGTTTAACTGAATTTTTATTTTGTCTTGCACTAGACTCCAATGTTTTACTATTTATTTCTCAAATGGCTAAATATCTTTGATGATTTATCATGGAAAAATTATTTTTCAAAGCATTACATGACACTTTTCCAAATTCCACTAAATTCAGTCAATGGCAATCCTATAAATCCTATTGAAAGAGTCGTAGCAGAACTGTAAAATTCCAGTGGCAAAACTACAATTCCCATTAAAAATTAACAAGATGCCTAATAGGTCTGGGGCTCTCTGGCATTCGACTGTTCTTCCCGCAATTTTGCAGAACTCTATTTTTCCATTGTTGATCAAATTGATTTTTTTGAAGTCTTTAATCGCTGAAATTGGATTGCAATATGGAAGGATTGATGCTTGCTCATTAAATGGTATCTTAATTACTGCCGGTTTCATTGAAAATTGAGGGAATTTTTGAATCAAAGCGTGCTCTATTTTGAAAACTTCATCTTCCTGACATCGTCTTCTTCAACGCATCGTAAACTGATTTTTGTCTGGGATTGGTTTTTCAAACGAAGATTTCAGCTTGTCGTTTTTCTCTGATATGAGCAAGGATTTTTCAAAGCTTACCTTAATTACTTGAGAATCGATTGTCAAGGATTGCATAAAACCATCATCTTCTTCAACAAAAGCCTGACAGCTTGGTTAAAATTTTCAAACATTTGTAATGGCCGAGAAAAATTTCTTCAATGCATGCCTGCTGCCTAGGAAGGATTTTCAAACCTTACCTGCTTCCATTAATTGCTAAGCATTCAATGCCCCAGCTCCTCTCAACGGCTTCTTCAGCCTCATTGCCTATAAATAGGCCCTTAATCCATGTAATGCATGCAAGCAAGTGAGCCAGCAATCCGAGCAAAGCATCCGAGTGAGTGAAAGAAAAAATTAAATAAGGGGAAGGATAGGCTGAGAGAAGTTCTGAGAGAATTTTCTATAGAGTGCCACGTCAAGAAATTTTATTCCTTCATCGGTGGAAGTGACATCAAATCTTTAGCCACATTCTGAAAAGCAATCAAAGCTTCATTCATTCCTCCAACATGCTCAAAGGAATAATCCATTCCGTGGAGTGGTCTTCAAATTTTGTAAAGTATTTCTTTTTGAATATCTGCTATCTAAGGAGCTTTCTGTATAAACTACTGAAATTACTATGCTCGGTGTTTAAGTTTCATGGTGGTGAAACTTATGAGGGTAGAGATCTACCCGTGTAAGGCTTCCTTGTAACTGAAAATAAGAGGCTAGCTCGGAAGGCTAGGTGTAAGGCTCCCTTGTGCCTGTAAATAAGTAGCTAGTCAGGTTGGCTAGGGTGGTTAGTAAAAATTTTTAAGGGATTCTTGGGGAGTGGATGTAGGTGCAAGGTTGGCACTGAGCCACTATAAATTGCTTGTCTATGTGATTTAAATTTTTTTGGTGCTTGAATATTTTCTCTACACTTCATGTTACTTTTTGTTAATTCAAAATTTTCTAAAGGCACATATTTGCTAATTATTAATATTTTTAAAAAAGAACACAATTCATCCCTCCTTTTGGGTTGCAATATCTGGGCAACAAGTGGTATCAGAGCTGGTGCTCTTGTTACTAAGCCTTAAAAAGCTTTGAGCCAAAGATCATAGCAGCTCAAGTGAGTTCACTATTAAGTGAGGGGCAATCCACAAATAGACCACCTCTGTTTAATGGCACTAATTACACTTATTGAAAAGCTAGAATGAAAATCTTCATTCAAGCACTTGACTATGATCTACGGAATATCATATTGCATGGTCCTCACACATCCACAACAAGATTAAATGGCGTAGACATTTTCAAACCGAAAACAGAATGTGATGAACATAATAAGAAGATGGCTCAGCTCAATGCTAAAGCTATGAGTATCTTATATTGTTCATTGGATGCTAATGAGTTTAATCGTATTTTTACTTGCTGTTCTGCTAAAGAAATATAGGATAGATTAGAAGTTACTCATGAAGGTACTAATCAAGTTAAAGAATCCAAAATAAATATGCTTGTGCATAAAATGAATTGTTTAAAATGGATTCTACTAAAATATTACTGATATGTTTACAAGGTTTACCGATATCATTAATGGGCTGAAAAACCTTGAAAAATCTTATACTAATGGTAAACTTGTTAAAAAAAATTTAAGATCCTTGCCCAGGTCTTGGGAAGCTAAGGTTACTGCAGTACAAGAAGCCAAGGACCTCAACATCTATCATTAGAAGAACTGGTTGGGTCACTAATGACTCATGAGCTACAACAGCGATAACATCTTGATGAGGATGAGTTTAAGAAGAAAAGAACAATGGCACTAAAGAGTGCTACACTAAATGAAGAAAGTGAGGAAAGCATAAGTGATAGTGAGGAAGATGAGGAGATGGCTCTTATCACTCGAAAATTTAAGAAATTCATAAGGAAGAAAAAATTTGGAGGAAAAAGGAGACAATTTATGAAGGAGAGCATAGTAAAGAAAGAATAAAGATCAGCCCCTTATATGTTATGAATGTAAAAAGCCGGGTCATTTTAGATCTGAATGCCCTTTATTAAAGAAATGTCCCAAGAAATTTAAGAAGAAAGCAATGATTACCACTTAGAGTGATAGTGACGAATCAAGCTCTGAGAAAGATAAAAAGAATGAGAAAGCCAAGCTATGATTCATGGCAGATAATGAAGAGGTAAGCCCTAGTTTACTAGATGATTTTACTTTTGAAGAACTGCAAAGCGCATATTATGAATTAGTTGATGATTTTGCTAACTTAAGTTCTAAAAACAAAGAATTGAAAAATCAAGTCTAAAACTTAAGTTTTGAAAAACAAAAACTTTCAAAGGAAAATAAATCTTTGCTTCAAGAAAATAAAGACTTGAAAAATGAAATAGATAGATTAAAACTTATAGTAGAGAAGTCTATGAGCTCAAATAAATTAGAAATGATTTGAATAATCAAAGAGCAATTTACAACAAAGCCAGTCTTGGATATGATACTATAAAGAAACAAAAATTCTTAAAAAATATTTTCATGCATGCTAGTGATTCTACAAAAATTACATGTTTTAAATGTGAAAAACCTGGTCATAAAGCATATTCATGTCACACACACAATGTTAAAAAATATGGGTTCCAAAAAGAACCAGACCGATTAACCCCAAAGGACCCAAGAAAGCTTGGGTACCTAAAACGAAGACTTGACATTATGGATGCAGGTGTGTCTTGCAACCCGAGCAACTAAAAAAAATGGTATTTAGATAGTGGGTGTTCAAGACACATGACTGATGATGAATCCCAATTCATCACTTTGGAAAAAAAGATGGAGGAGTAGTTACCTTTGGTGATAATGGCTAAGGCAAAATTGTTGGTATTGGTAAAATTGGTATAACTCCTTATGCATTTATTGATAATATCTTTCTTGTAAATGGTTTGAAACATAATTTATTAAGTATTAGCCAATTGTGTGATAAAGGTTTTAAAGTTATTTTCGAATCATCTTTATGCATTGTTACTAATCCTGTTGATAATTGCATGAAACTTATTGGTCATAGGTATGGTAATGTTTACATTGCTGATTTGAATAATTTGAATGACCAAAAGTTTGATTGTCTAGTTGTCATTAATGCTAAAATTAATGAAACTAGTTGGTTATGGCATCGTAGGCTTGCACATGTCAGCATAGACTTGATTTCAAAATTAATCAAAAAAGATTTAGTTAGAGGTTTGCCAAAATTAAATTTTAAAAAAGATAAGATTTATGATGCATGTCATTTTGGAAAGCAAGCAAGAGTTTCATTCAAATCTAAAAATATGATTTCAACCTCTAAACCTTTAGAGCTTTTGCATATGGATTTAGTTGGACTGACTAGAACCACAAGTCTAGACGGTAAATGTTCTAGTTTTGTGATTATCGATGATTTCTCGCATTTTACTTGGGTTTTATTTTTAACAAGTAAAGATGAGGCATTTGCAGTTTTTCTAAAACTCTTTAAAAAAATAACAAATGAAAAAGGTTTTCAAGTCTTATCAATTAGAAGTGATCATGGAAAGGAGTTTGAAAACCAACACTTTGAAAACTTTTGTAATGAATATGGAATTGACCATAATTTCTTTGCTCCTAGGAGTCCTCAACAAAATGATATTATTGAGAGAAAGAATAGAACTCTTGAAGAAATGGCCAGAACCATGATGTGTGAAAGTTATCTCTCAAAATATTTTTGGGCTAAAGCTATTAATACATCATGTATGTTTTAAATCGTGCTTTGATTAGACTGATTTTGAAAAAGACCCCTACAAACTTTGAAAAGGAAAAAAATCCAACATTAGATATTTTCATATTTTTGGTTGTCAATATTTTATTTTAAATAATGATAAATCTAATCTTGATAAATTTGATGCTAAATCAGATGAAGGAATATTTAGTTACTTAACTTCTAGTAAAGCATATAGAGTTTTTAACAAGAAAACCTTAGTAGTAGAAGAATCAATTCATGTTGTTTTTTATGAGACTAATGATCTTCCATCAAGGAAGAGAGAGGTAACCGATGATGCAGATATCCTTGAAAATGGAGTAAGAGAGCTTATAATAAATAAGAAGAAAACAGAAGATGATCATATCAACCAAGAAAATGGCACTGATCCAATTTAACAAACTAAACTTCAAGGTAATCATGGACTCGATAAGGAATGGAGGTATGCTCATAATCACCCTAAAGAACTAATCTTAGGTGATTCATCACATGGTGTTAGAACTAGGTCATCATTTAGAGATGCTTGTATTAATTTAGCTTTTGTTTCACAAATAGATCCTAAATGTTATGAAGATGCTTAAAAAGATGTAGACTGGATAAATGATATGCATGAGGAACTTAATCAATTTGAACGGAATAATGTTTGGACACTAGTTGATAGACCAAATGATCATCCTATTATATGAACTAAATGGGTATTTAGAAATAAATTAGATAAGCATAGCAATGTCATTATAAATAAAGCAAGATTAGTAGCAAAAGGATATAGTCAAGAAGAAGAATTGATTTTGATGAAACATTTGCCTCTGTTACTAGATTAGAAGCAATTAGATTACTTCTTGCATTTGCATATTTCATGGACTTTAAATTATATCAAATGGATGTTAAGAGTGCATTCCTTAATGGATATATTGCTGAACAAGTATTTGTTGAATACCACCAACTGGTTTTGAAAATCACTTGCTTCAAAACCATGTATTCAAACTGAACAAGGCTTTATATGGTTTGAAACAAGCACCCAGTGCTTGGTATGATAGGTTGAGCAAATTCTTGATTAGCAATAACTTCATTAGAGGAAATATTAATACAACATTGTTTATTAAAGGAAAAAATGAAAACATGCTGATTGTACAAATATATGTTGATGATATAATTTTTGGTGCTACTAATGACTCTTTGTGCCAAGACTTTGCTAAGTTTGTGTAGGAAGAATTCGAGATGAACGTGATGAAAGAATTAAACTACTTTTTTGGACTTCAAATTAAGCAAAGTAAAGAAGGGATCTTTATTAGCTAAACCAAGTATAAAAAAAAAAATTTAAAGAAATTTGGCATGGAGACCTCAAAAAGTATTGGTACCCCTATGAGCTCTTCTTGTAAATTAGATTCTAGTGGTACTGATAAATTAGTTAATATGAAACATTATAGAGGCATGATAGGATCTCTATTGTACTTAACTGCTAGCAGACCAGACATATTGTTTAGTATTTGTATGTGTGCTAGGTTCCAAGCTAATCCTGAAGAATCTCACCTAATTGTAGTTAAAAGAATCCTTAAATATTTAAATAGTACTAAGAACTTAGGATTATGGTATGATAAACAATCTAGCATAGACTTAATAGGTTACACTGATTCTGATATTGCTAGATGTAAATTGGATAGAAAATCTACCAGTGAAACTTGCCAATTTCTAGGGGTTAACTTAATCTCTTGGTTTAGCAAGAAATAAACTTCTATACATTGTTCACTGTTGAGGCTGAATACATTTTTGTTGGAAGTTGTTGTGCTCAAATCTTGTGGATTAAGCAATAACTAGAAGATTATGCCATCAAACTTAAAGGCATTCCCATAAAGTGTGATAATACTAGCGCTATAAATTTAACTAAAAATCCTATCCAACACTCTAGGACAAAACATATAGAAATTAGACATCACTTCATTAGAGATCATGTTAATAATGGTGATGTTGTGCTTGAGCATGTATGTACTGATAAGCAACTTGCTGATATTTTTATAAAATCCCTTGATGAATCTAAGTTTTGTGAAATTAGAAGGGAGTTAGGTATGCTAGACCCTTCAATTTAGCAAGCTACTATTGTTTGATTCTTATACTCTTCTATACTTATGATCTTTGCATGAAATTTGATCCATATGAAACCTTATCGACTTATCTTCAGCATCCATATTTTTTTGGACTATCAAGATCATCTATAAATTATTCGGCCATGATATTTGAATGCCTATTCCTTTTTATGCACTTTTAATCCTGAACTTGTGAGAGAATTTTATCACTATCTCAGTTTTAGTGGAGGCATAATTTCCTCTAGTGTAAAAGGAGTAAGGATTGGCCTTAATTTAAATACTATAGGAACCATTCTAAAAGTCCCAACTAAAGGTTCCTTTGAAGATTCATATGAAAATAGATATACTAGAATAATAGTTGTTGTCGGTTCTGAGGAAGCTACAAACTATGATAAAATCTTTGGAAGACATCTTAATCCTGAAATGCGGTTGCTACACCACATTTCATCTAGAATTTTGGCATATATGAGTGGTAGCCTTGACCATGTTACTAATAGAGATCTTAACATTATGTATCATGTTGTTAGTCAAATTCCCATGAATTTTCCTTTATTAATGTGCTATGTGATGAGAGAAACTATAGGAAGACCAAGAGCGGCCCTGCCCTATGGCCTTCTTCTTACCCATGTGTTCAAACATTTTAGTGTCAAGCTTAAGGGTGAGAGTGTAACTAAACTTAGGAAAATAGACTACCGTGATGAGCACACCCTTGGTCGTATGGGGTTAGTAAAAATAGATGGTCAGTGGTCAAGGAACAAGCAGAAGGTGCAAGAACCTGTGCACCTACTCAGGGAGAGGAACCCTCTTCATTCCAAGCTTATCATCCTTCACCTCCTACAAATATTTTTTTTTAATATTGATGAATACATAATGTTGATCCATCGTCTGCACCAGAATCCCATCCACCACCCACTCAACCAAATCCTATTCTCTTAAATGATGAAACCATTGAGCATTTGGTTAATAAAATTTCTGATGTTGTGACCCTTAAAAGCTCCGGAGGGAGTTCATCATCCTCTACTGATACTTCTTTGGTCCCCCACTCTTCATCCATCTATGCTTGTCTTGCTAATTTGAATAATGTATGGAAGCATTAGAGCATCAATTCAAAATATTTACTGTAAAGATGCCCGAAAAGAAAGAAGTAGTAGATGATCAAAAGATTTTTAAGGAGATTATTCGGTTGCGGGATGATCTGAACATGTTAATTGAATCAACAAATTTTACAAGTTCTGAGATGGCATCAACCAAGCACAAAGCCCACAGTGCTGAAGAACAATTGGCATCTCTCACGAATCTCATCTACCATTCTTACAATATGATCCAGGAGATGCATCAAGTTATGCAGCAGCCCCTACCTGATATGTTCTATAGTTCAGCTCCACATCTATCTGCTCGGCCTTCGTCCTCCCATCCGGACTTCAACATATGATCCTCTATTTCTTTTTGTTTGTATGATATGACTTTATTGGCTTATATGGTTTGTAAGACTTTATTAGCTTGTATGGTTTGTTGGCTTGTATGGCTTGTATTAATTTGGCTTATATGATGCTTATGACTCTATTATGGTTTGTATCAATTTAACTTATATGGTGTGTATGAATTGTATCAACTGCTTAATCTATGTGAGATTGCATTCATTTATGTGCTCCTTATGCTATTTTATCTGATTTATTCCTTGAAGAAAAGACATACAGTAAAAAATATGCATATCCTTTCATCTTTTTTTTATTAATAACAAAAAGGAAAAGAAAAGGTAAAGGCATACATCCTGATTTATCATATTTTTTTATTTTAGAAAAATTAAAAAGCATATGTACTAATTTGACACACGCACAGTGTATTTGAAAAAGGGAAAGAAATATTTTATGATATATATTTTGAAACCCTATCTTTGACTTCAACTTGCCAAGGAATAATTAGATCTGAAATGTTCTTTATATATTAAATACTTAATGATTTTATCATCATTCAAAAGGGGAGATTGTTGACCTCGTATTTGATTTTGATAAATACAAAATCATTAAGTATAGTACTAAGAATTTTGTTGAGACAATGATTTTAGGGAATCCATCATGAAGAAAGGTGTTACTTCAAATTAAGGTATCTCATGTATCAAAGGTAATACAGGTAAAAAAAATGATGGTGAATCATGTATCAAAGGTAATACAGGTAAAGAAAAATGATGGTGAATAATTTTTAAAGCCAAAAATAATTTTAAATAAATTTACTAATTCTAAACTACATAAGTAATTTCATGTTTCAAATTGCTTCTATTTTTCGAAACGTACCAAAGTGGCTTTGGATATTCTTAACGTGAAACCTATTTTCCTAAGCATCCTTGTCTAATTGAATTTTTATTTTATCTTGCACTCGACTCCAATGTTTTACCATTCATTTCTCAAATGACTAAATTATCTTTGATGATTTATCATGAAAAAATTATTCTTCAAAGCATTGCATGACACTTGTCTAAATTCCACTAAATGCATCAATGGCAATCCTGTAAATCCTATTGAAAGCAATCAGTGGCAAAATTATAAAATCCTAGTGGCAAAACTGTAATTCCAATTAAAAATTAACAAGATGTCCAAGAGGTTTGGAGCTCTCTGGCATTTTCTTCTCTTCGAAATTCTGTAGAACTCTGTTTTCCATTATTGTTCAAATTTATTTTTTTGAAGTCTTTAATAGTTGAAATTGGATTGCAATGTGGAAGGATTGATGCTTGCTCATTAAATGGTATCTTAATTACTGCCGGTTTCATTAACAATTGAGGAAATTTTTGAATCAAAGCATGATCTATTTTGAAAACTTTGTCTTCCCGACATCGTCTTCTTTAACGCATCGATTTTTTGTCTAGGATTGGTTTTTCAAACAAAGATTTTAGCTCATCATTTTTCTCTACATGGGAAGGATTTTTCAAAGCTTGCCTTAATTACTTGAGAATCGATTGTCAACGATTGCAAAAAGCCATCGTCTTCTTCAACAAAAGTCTTACAGCTTGGTTAAAATTTTCAAATGTCTGTAATGGCCGAGGAAAATTTCTTTAATGCATGCCTTCTTCCTGGGAAGGATTTTCAAAGCTTACCTACTTCCATTAATTGCTAAGCATTTAATTCAAGCTTTCAATGCAAGTATTAATGACCTAGCTCCTCTCAATGGCTTCTTCAGTCTCATTGCCTATAAATAGGCCCTTAATCCATGCAATGCATGCAAGCAAGTGAGCCAAGCAATTCGAGCAAAGCATCCGAGTGAGTGAAAGAAAAAAATTAAAGAAGGGGAAGGAAAGGCTGAGAGAAGTTCTAAGAGAGTTTTCTATAAAGTGCCATTTCAAGAAATTTTCATTCCTTCATCAGTGAAGTGACATCAAAGCTCCAACCACACTCTGAAAAGCAATCAAAGCTTCATCCATTCCTCCAACATGCTCAAAAGAAGAATCCATTCTGTGGAGTGGTCTTTAAATTTTGTAAAGTACTTCTTTTTGAATATGTGCTCATCTAAGGAGCTTCCTGTATAAACTACTTAAATTACTGTGCTCGGTGTTTAAGTTTCATAATGGTGAAACTTGTGAGGCAGAGATCTACCCGCGTAAGGCTTTCTTGTGCCTGAAAATAAGAGGCTAGTCCGGAAATCTAGGTGTAAGGCTACCTTGTGCCTTTAAATAAGTTGCTAGCCAAGTTGGCTAGGGTGGTTAGTAAAAATTTTCAAGGAATTCTTGGGAAGTGAATATAGGTGCGAGGTTGGCACCAACCACTATAAATTGCCTGTGTCTGTGTGATTTAAATTTCTGTGGTGCTTAAATTTTCTCTACACTTCATGTACTTTCCATTAATTCTAAAATTTTCTAAAGGCACATATTTGTAAATTATTAATATTTAAAAAAAAACCCAATTCACCTCCCCTCCCTCTTGGTTGCAATATCTGGGCAACATCCTTAATGATTCATGTATGGGCTCTGGGTTTGATCCAGTCAAAACCATTTCTATGTCATCTCTTAAGTATGTCAGTTTTTCTACCTGTTAAACTTCACTAAGTTCAACCTTAATGGCTCTTGTTCCTTCACTAAAGAACCCCTTTTCTAAAAAGATAGCCCTAAGATTGACGAACAACTTTTGTTCTTCAGGCAAGTAAAAGTAGTACCCCTTAGACTTTTTGGATACCCTATAAATAGGCATCGATCAGACCTAGGTCCAAGCTTATCTATTTCTAAACGTTTAACATAAGCCGGGCAGCCCCAGACTCAAAGGTGTGAGAGTATCGGCTTACGTCCAGTCCATATCTCATATGGTGTTTTGTTAACGAACTTACTCAGAACCCTATTTAAAAGGTAACACAATGACTCTAGAGCATAACCCAAAAGAAGATTGGTAGAGAAGCAAAGTCCATCATGGACCGAACCATGTCTAATAGGGTTTGATTCCTCCTTTCAGACACTCCATTTAATTGAGTATCCTTGAAGGTGTCCATTGAGAGAGAATCTCATTTTCCTCAAGATATGTCAGAAACTAACTGGAAAGATATTCACCACCTCGATATGATCAAGGGTTTTGATAAACTTTTCAGTTTATTTTTTTACTTCATTACGATATCGTTTGAACATTTCAAACGATTCAAACTTATGTCTCATCAAGAATATATAACCATACCTCGAAAAGATCGTCTGTAAACATATAAAATAATTATATCTACCCTGGCATTGACATTCATAGGTCCGCATACATCGGTATGTACCAGACTTAGAATTTCATTGGCCCATTCATCTTTTCCACTAAAAAATGATTTGGTCATTTTACCCAGAAGACAAGATTCACAGGTTGGTAATGATTCAAAATCATTAACCTCAAGTAGACTTTCTTGTCTCAACTTGTTTATCCTGTTCTTGTTAATATGACCTAGTCGGTAGTGCCAAAGGTAAGCATTACTGATATTGTTTATCCAAGGCATTTGCTAGATGTATACATTACACTAACAGGTCGCAATAGTACATATATGCCATTACTCATATCCATTCATCATAATATAACCATTCATAATGATTTTGCAAATGTCATTCTTTATTGATAGATCATAATTAGACATGGCCAATTGGCCTACATAAATGACATTTAAAATGAAAGATGGACAATAATGACATTCATTTAAAATGATTGTACAAGACTCAAAAATAAGTTTGATGACTTCCAACGCCAGGACTGGAACTTGGCTTTCTTTTTCACATTTAAGAATTTCTCACTGTCCTTGAATCTTCTACTAACTTGAAGTTTCTGCAAAGAATTATATATGTGAATTGGACTTCCGGTATCCAATACCCAATTAGTAGTATCATAGATAGACAAACTACAAGGCGTTATCATATAAATACCTTGTCCAGTATTTTCTTGCTGCTTCCTCTTCTTAGACCTGTTTGGGTCAAGGGATGCAATATAAAGAGGATAATTTCTCTTCCAATGACTCTGCTTCTTGCAAAAGAAGCACTCTGCCATACTCTGATCAGCCTTAACCTTTTTGGCCTGACTGGCCCCAGCATGTTGCACCTTCTTCCTTTTATTTTTCTTTTTTCCTTTCTTAAAGGGATGACAACCTCCTAAGGAACCTCCCACTAAATTCACCACCCCTTTATTGAGATCTTTCTTATAAGTCTACAGTAAACCAAGTAGACCATGGTAGTTTACTACAGGACTATTCATTCTATAATGATCAAGAAAGTTGAGATAGGAAAGAGGCAGGGAGTTCAGTATTGCATCTTTCTCAAGCTGTTCATGCAAGGGACAACTATGTTTTTTCAAGCGCTCAATCATCTCGATCATGTACAATACATCATCAATGACCGAGGCTCCATCACGCATCTGCACGTTGTAGATGGCACAAGAGACCTTTTACCTCTCAACGTCGTCTGGAATGCCAAAGGATTCCTTCAACTTTTGAAGAATTTCCTTGCTGGGCTTCCTCAAATTTGAGACTGAACTCATTGTTCATCATTGCTAGCATTACGCATCAGACAGTGGTCCGATTAGAGAGCCACTTCTGATAAGTATCCCTGACCGAACCCCAAGCATTAGGAGCAGGGACTTCAGGTGTTGGATCCGTCATCACATAAAGGATCCATTCATGCTCCAGGACAATCCTGAGCCTTTGATACCAGCTATCAAAGTTGGGACCCATGATTTTTTCATTGTCAAGCAATGAAAGGAAAAACCAAAAACCTATTATTGTATATGAATTATTATCCTAAAAACATGAACTTTAGTCTAAAGGTATTTTATTCAGACTGGTAGCCTCTACCTCCAATCCGAGGAATTACTTAATTCCTTAGTGAGTACTAAAATCCAATAGACAATACATGAGCCCAACTTTGGCCGGCCTACCCATGTGCATCTAAAGGTAGGTTCTTTAACCAATTACTTCTCTAAGTAACTTCTAGTAATTAATTTTGCCCCAGGGTGCACTTCAATCGGCCTTTGGCTTCCTATTGAAGGTCCTATTTAGATCCAACCATTAACATGATAAAATTCAATGCTTCTAACCAACGAATAGTCAAGCCCGACTTTGGCCGACCCACTTGATCACTGTTAAGAGAGTCACATTGAGCCATCATATTAGGATTGGCAATTCTAATAGCCTGATGAACATCCGACCTTTGGGTCTACCAATGATCATCCAACTATTGAATCCATTACCATCAAATTACTGGGAGGCTAAGACTTAGTTATCCCCATAACTTCATCTTTTAAGGACCTAATAATTTAGAGGGTTTACTTTAATATGTGACATATGAAAGAGAACACATGGACCATAATCAAGAATTCTTTCACTAACTTGTAGAAGGGTTTATGATTAATTGGTCCATGGGTACCTAAATTAGTCATACTGATTCACCTTAGGTGACATGGGCTAACTCGAATCAATGAGCTATCCAATCAATTTTGATCGACCACATTGACCAGGTAAGTGAGATCATGGGATGGGTTCCGCCATTAACCATCTTGCCTTAGACACCAACTAAGTTGGCTAGGTAAGAGGTAGCCCCAAAGAACCATGATCAAATGCCAAACTTACCTTAGACACCAATGGGTTTATCATATTTGATTAGACTAGCCTAAAGATTCGGCTCACCACTGAGCCACAAATCAGTCCATTTAGATTTATGGACTGATCAATCTAATTAATTAGAGAGATCTAAAGAGAATGTAACCTAACTCAACTTTTGATTAGATTTAAGCTCTCTTTTTAGTTCAATTAATCTAAACTTAGGTCTAACCCAATTAAGGATCTAATTCAAGCTAACCCATGACCCTTAAAGCTTATGCAAATGACTAAAGATCTTTAAATCATATTTCTAGATTTTTTCATTATTTAAGATAATTTAATTTTTTAATTAAATTCAATAAACTCTTAAATTGAAATGATTTCAATTTAACATGTAAAATAAATTTTATAAAAATTAAACAGTTAATGATCATATCATCCAAAAATAAGATTAAAACAATTTAATCTACAATATCTTTACTTTTCTTTTTCATGGGTCATGACACAAGTGGCACCCCTATACGTCATAGGAGACCCCATTGAATGGGAAGAGAAGGTCTTTAAGCCTTACTTCTCTCCTATGATCGGAGGGCCTGGTGAATCCACCCAATCTAAGTACTTTAGTAAGAAGAAAACTCAAGATATCATATTAACATGCAACTATTATCAAGTTACAAGAACCATTCTCTAATACAACGTAAGAAAACCTATGCAGGCAGACAATTTTTTTTTTATAAAGCAGCGAAAATAATGATGAATCGATTAAATCGATTTATCTATCTACCTACATCAAGAACTAACACGATAATAGTGCATGTAAATGATATAAAAAATAAGAAAGTAAAATATAAAACCATTTTATGTTAATGATTCGATCATATCAAATTTCACTAAGGTACTTTACCTTTACAAACTGCTGGATGGTTAAAGAGAAGAGTTCCTTAAGCCACACACACGTATGGCCTCTATAGGTAGTTCACACCAGGGCTCTTTCTTGATCAAATCCTTCGGAGTGCTAGCTCCTTAGGATCCACGAAGGCTGATCTTCTTCGTCTCGCTTAAGATAGCAAGACGATCTTGTAGCCGAAGGAGAACTAGCAGATGTAGAAGAGGATCCCATTTCCAAACTACTCTCTACTCACCCAAAACTTAATTCTCACAATATCCCACACTAAGGTAGAAACCTTTTTCTAAGGTAGAAAACCCCAAAATCAATCCTTTCTGGCCACCAGCTATTATAACCCTTATATAAAGGTTACCATGGGGGGAAGAGGTTTGGAAGGTGGAAGGATTTGTGGAGATTGAAAGAGGTTTGGAAGGTGGAGGGATTTGGAGAGAGGTTTTAGGTTTGGAGGGTGAGGGACTTAAGGAGAGGTTAAGGAGAAAACCATATTTAGCTTTAGGTGTTCCAAATTAGTTTTAGGTTTAAATTTTGAATTCAAACCGTAATAGAATTAAATCTAAATTGTAAATTCAGACTTAAAAAAATTTAAATTCAAACTCAAGACTAATTTTAGCAAAAATTTATATTTGAATTTGAAATTCAAATTCGAATGCAATAAAAGGAAAGAAAGAGTGCATGGTTAAGTCCAATCCAATTGAATCCCAAACCAAAATATTTGGCTTGACTCATTATCGATTAGCCTTTAGATCAGGAAGAAAATCCCTATGGTGTGTGACCCCATAGGTTCGAACACTAATCCGGTAGTACCAAAACATTTCAGTACTAATCAAAGTCGCCATCTAGTAATGAAACCCAACATCCGAATAGGTCAAAGATTACATGCAATAATTTAAATCCTTTGGCATATGGTTACCATATAATTTATATCTTTGACCTCATAATGCTCAGGATGACTCAGGGTTTAACTGCCAACCCTTAATCAACACATCCAAATTGTGCCTCAACCTTACAAGTTTGTGAGGAGTCACAAGAACTATCCTGGCCAAGGTTTTGCTAAGTTGAGACATAGTGAGACATTTACTTCAAACTATTTAGAGAGGTCAATCCATCTTGATCCCCACTACTCCATAAGTACTTGACTGTACCCAGATACCTTCCGTTATTAGATTAAAAATCTAGGTAGTCCCACATCAAAGTATAGTGAATTGCTTGCAAGCTACCATGGTGATCTTAGGTTTGAGGGACACTTATATCTATCCCTTCGCGAGCAACCCTTGGCAGAAGGGAGCTCCGCAGTGGATCACGTTCAATGAAATGTCATACACTTCACAGTATGCCATACCAGTGTCTCCACACTCCTTGGTTAAGAGAACAATCAACCTATATGATATACATCAACTAGTACTTGATATGCTGTCGTCCTATAATAATGTATTCTTTGGTTGCAAACAGTTTTAAGAACTACTCGATATATCCTTTCTATATCGAATGCAAGGTAGTTCTAAGGGCTCCATCACACAAGAGCTTTTTACAGAAAAATAAATGTGATGAACTGCCAAAAAATATTTTATTTATCATAAAGTTCATATACAATTATAATGAGCATAATCGTCTATAGCCTAGGCGATTGGCTTTAGGACACATTTTCCAATAGATTGTGCCAATCTACTTTTGATCTTTGTTACAGTTTTTTTTAGTTTAAATTTTTATTTCAGAATATTTGCTTTAAACTCTTATAGTCAGAACATTTCTCTAATTTAAAATTTAATTTCTTACACTTTAAATCTCTATCAATTTTATTCTTTTAATTTCTTTTTTTAGTTTTATTGCAAGTAGTTGTTAGGGTTCAACCAGCGGATCCTAGTTCCAAGTTTAATTTTTTTCTATAAATTTTAATTCCTCTTTTCTCAACTTTAAATTCTTTTTTTAAAAAAAATTAAAGATTTTAAAATTCAAAAGTATCGCCTTTCCTATGGATTCGACCCCACTCATCGCTAACTTCTTAATTAATTGAATCAGTTAATATAATTTTGGTGTGATGGATGATTAGAATAACCAAATTTTGGCACCATTGCCACGGAAGGCTTTTTGATTTCTTCGATTTTGTATATAATTTACTAACTTTTCTTCTTTTGCAAAAAAAAAATTTGCTTATTTGGTTTCTAATTCATAGTCTAATTTATTTATTTTTACTTTCTAACTTGTGTGGATTAATTTAGAAAATTTATTTTTTTGCAACACAAAAAGATTCTACATTGACACCTCATAAGCTAATTAAAAAATTAGAGACTTAATCATAAAAATTTAAAAATAGAAACACTCTAATTTAAAAAAATAATAATAAACAAAAGAAAACAAAGGCACCACATAACACTTAATTAAAATAAAGAAACTAATTAAATCTTAAAAGCTTTTTACTTGTGTGGATACCTTATTTTTTTGTGCTAAGGAGTCTTAAAGCTAAGAAAAGAGATTAATTAATATTAATGTTGATGTTTATTTGCAATCAAGTTACATAAGCAAGGACTCTCTATCCTAAGGTTAACTTAAAGCTAAACAGCTCCTAACTATTCCAAGGTCATCTTGGAACCTTCCAAGTCAATGACTAACTAGCCAATTAGCTAGGTAACGATAAGGTTGGTGGGGGTTCTTCATGCTTGCCTTTAATACCAAATGAATTGGTCGGATAAACAAAGACCAATTAAGTAAGCATCTTCCTTTGGGCTCTTGTTCCTGAACCCTTTTCCTTATATACCAATTGACAAGCCAATCAAATCCTGGTCCAAATCTTTCGGATTCCTTATCCTATTGAGCTCAAATCACCTTAGGAGCAAACGTCTAATTAAAATTAAAGGTTTGGGTTAATGCAATATGTAGGGTTATGATTTATGAGCTAAGGAAGGGTGATAAAATTCTCATCTTATTTTGTTTATGGGTTATACCCTTAAAGTGTTTTAAACAAGTATGTAATGCACATAAAAAAAAAGGTATCCACACAAGTAAAAAGCTTTTAAGATTTAATTAGTTTATTTATTTTAATTAAGTGTTATATATGTAGTGTCTTTGTTTTCTTTTATTTATTATTATTTTTATAAATTAGAAGATTTTTTTTTAATTTGTATGATTAAGTCTTTAATTTCCTAATTAGCTTATGAGGTGTCAAGGTAGAATTTTTTTGTGTTGCAAAAGAAATAACTTTTCTAAGTCAATCTACACAAGTTAGAAAGTTAAAAAAAAAAAAAAGACTATGAATTAGAAAGAAATAAAGTAAGTTTTTTTTGTGCAAAAGAAAGTTAGTAAATTATATATAAAATTGAAGAAATCAAAAAGCCTTCCTCGGCAACGGTGCCAAAATTTGGTTGTTCTAGTCATCCACCACAATAAAATTATATTAACCGATTCAATTAACTAAGAAGTTAGCGATGAGTCGGATCGAATCCAAAGGAAAGGCAGTACTTTTGAATTTTAAAATTTTTAATTTTTTAAAAAAAAGGAAAAAAAATTGAAATTAAGAATTGTAGGAAAAATTAAACTTAGAACTTAGGATCCGCTAGTTAAACCCTAGCAACTATTTTCAATAAAATAAAAAATAAGAAATAGAAAATAAATTAACAAAGATTTAAAGCGTAATAAATTAAATTTTAAATTAGAGAAAAGTTTTGACTACAAGAGTTTAAAGCAAAGATTCTGAAATAAAAATTTAAACTAAAAAAACTATAACAAAGACCGAAAGTAGATTGGCATAGCCTTGTTAGGAAGATGGCTGGTGAACGTTCTCATTCCTTCAAACTCTTCGAAGTAGCACTGGCACGTTTTAAGGAGTTAGCATCTGATAAGGCCGGAATCCCAACAGTTACGGGGATCGGCAGTTGATGAAGCTTATGGATGCTTTATCGAGAATTTAGAATCTCGTTGATCATGAACGGAGTGTTATATTTGGCTCCCATTCCATTTTTGGAAGGCTCATTCCGCGATTCTTGCGATCAAGGTGGTTCATCCTTCGAGATATCCGGCGTGGTTTGAAGCAGCAATAGCACTTACATTTAAGGGATGAGGATCGATCCTGGCGAGGTACTAAGTTAGCTCGACCCTGCTGAGGTTCAAATATAGCTCGGCCCTTTCGAGGCACTGAGATAGCTTGGCCAAATGGTTTGGCTGTGAAGCTCAGCTAGATAGTTTGGCTCAATAGCTCAGCCTTAGTCATCGGGCACATTTATTGATGCAGTGATAATTTTTTTCCGCATCACATGCCCTCCACTCCCTAGTTTGAAGCGTAGGTTCGGGCATAGGGAGTAGAGTCCATGATGGCTCAATCTCATTGGTGGGATTTGAACCAACAGAGGCACGTCATGATGGCCCCATAAATGCCAAACTGAGCTTCTAGCTGAGCGAAACGTGGCCAAATCAAAGGTCAAGGCACGTGGCCGATGAACCTTGATTCTGCAAAATTTTTACTTGGCCCTGCCAAGGTACAGAGAATGTTGCTCGGCCCTGCCGAGGTACGGAGAAATTTTTATTTGGCCCTGCCAAGGTATGGAGAATATTGCTCGATCCTGCCAAGGTATGACAAAATTTTTACTTGGCCCTGCCAAGGTATGGAGAATGTTGCTCGGCCCTATCGAGGTACGGAGAAAAATTTGCTCGGTCTACCGAGGTTCGGAGAAATGATGCTCGGCCATGGCGAGGTTCGGAGAAAGTTTTTTTTACTTGGCTCAGCCAAGGTACGGAGAAATGGACCCGTAGGTCAATGATTGGGCAAGACATGCTTCACTCATAATATACTCAGGGTTTAATCTATTTCATGTCTTCAGGGTACGGTATCCCTTGAAGGTCTTCAATACTCGGAGATGATCCGAGTTCCATATCCTCGAGGTACGGTATCTATTTGATATCCTCATCTGGAGAGGTGAGCCCCTCGCATCGGACCCTTTCAAACCGGATCTCCTCTTCGGTTAGCCGTACATGGGGGGTGTTACTAATCATTATAATAGCGTTAGTCACCGCCAGTAGGTTCGATGCGCGTAGTTGTCATTACAGCCCATTATCCCGAGCAGTTGGAGAAATGGGACGAGGGGGTCGCGGCCGTGGTGTTGAATTATCGTGAGAGAATACTGAAGGTAAGGAGCGAGCCCAACGGGATCTAAGTAGGCTTCTATCTCCTCCTCTCCGTGATGCCAGATCAACTTCTCTATGGTCGTGCTATCGCGGGAGGCCGGTGGCTTCCAGTGGGTTAGGCGGAAGGACCATCGGTAGGACCGGGATGACTATCCCATTAGGAAGCTGCTGAAGGGGGTGCAGCGAAAATAAGGCCCCCAAGAAGCCCTTGCACCAGTTGTAGCAGGGCTTGAACTAGTTGGACCAGCATGGCAAATTGGTCATGTGTGACCGGGGCTGCTAGCGATGGAGGAATCTTGGTTAGTGATGACTGTGAAGGCGTTGTATTGTTGCTGGGATCAGGCCTTTGAGAGGTGGCCTGATCAGGAGCATCTGTGACTGCCCTCTTACGGTTGGCCATTTAGCAATCGTCCTTCTTGTATAGAACCTTGTCTCCTTGGTTTTAAGTTTTCAGAGGGACTTGGGGCCCTTCCTCTAGCGCCAATCTATTGCTGCGAAAATCCGTTCTCCAGCATGGGAGCGATGCACGTCGGGATCCGGATAGCGCTCTTCCATCTGGGTGGACCTGCAAGGCATTCCTCATGCAGGAATCACAAGGGTGGTCCCTGCGGAAGACCCTTTGATGCCCAAGTCAGTGAAGATTCTGAGCAAACAGATGAGAGAAGAAGGCTTCAGCAGAAGGATCTTCCTTCTTGAGATGATTTTTTAGGAGCAATGATCTTTGCTATAGTTATTTTTGGGCTTAGATTGCCTTTGAGAGCGTACATGATCCTGTGACTTGGTATTTGTACGCTGCCAAGGAGGTGAGCCGTTACCTGATTTTTTGGGTATATTTTAGGGAGTTGGCATCTGATAAGGCCAGAATCCCAACAGTTACGGGGATTGGTAGTTGATGAAGCTGGCGAGCGCTTTATCCGAAATTTAAAATCCTATTGATCATGAATGGAGTACTGTATTTGGCTTCCGTTCCCATTTTGGGAGGCTCATTCCGCGATTCTTGCAATCAGGGTGATTCATTCTCCGAGATATCCGGTGTGGTTTGAAGCAGCAATGGCGCTTATGTTGAAGGGATGAGGATCGATCCTGACGAGGTGCTAAAATAGCTCAGCCCTGCTAAGGTTCGGATATAGCTCAGCCCTTCCAAGGTACTGAGATAGCTCGGCTAGATGGTTCGGCTCTGAAGCTTGGCTAGATAGTTCGGATCAGTAGCTCGGCCTTAGTCATCGAGTACGTTTATTCCTACCCAAATTTTGCCAGTGGCCAGGGATGATGATAGACTTCCGGACTACGTTGAACGGGTCAAACCCCCTGCTGTCCGATGCGGAGATAGTGGCGATGAGAGGTGAAGTTGGAGGTGGAGATCGAGTTGCTTTCTCAGTATGCCGACTTGATCGCTAAGTGCCAGCTGATGAAGGTTGGGTCAGAGCTCAAGCTTCGGCCATGTGCGGTAAAAGGTAGGTGCTCGTTTGAACAAAAATGGTACAGCCTTAATCTCAAAGCAATTGGACACGGTTACATGAACTTTATACATGAGTCTTAACTTTTCTCTTTTAGCTAAATAAACCTGGAAATTTATAAATGAGCCTGAGTCCTAGGCATGGGCGCTGGGCTGTGCCGGGCACGGCACGGCCCAGGCCCATAGTGCCAGAAAAATTGTCGTGTCGTGCCTGGCACGGCCCATTAACAAATGGACCGTGCCAGGCACGGCCCGGTAAAAAAAATTCAAATTCGGCACGGCCCGTGACTCATCAAGAAATGGGCCATGGGCCGTTCCTGGCATGGCCCATCAGGGCCGTGCTGATGGGCCATGCCAAAATGGCCCTTCTGGGCCGTTTTGTGGGCCGTGCCATGGCACGGCCCAGCAAGGCCGGCAGGGCCGTGCCAGAACGGCCCTTCTGGGCCATTTTGGGGGCCATGCCATGGCACGGCCCACAAGGACCGTGCCATGGCATGGCTGGTGCCTAGGCACGGGTGTCTAGGCACCAGCCAGCTGATCCAAGCCATGATCCCGATCGGCAATGATGGATCCGACGATTGCGATCGATCTGATCGGAGATGATCTGACGATTGTGATCAATCCATGCCATGATCCTGATCGGCGATGATCGATCCGACGGTTGCGATCCATCCGATCGGCGATGATCCGATGGTTGCAATCGATCCAAGCCATGATCCCGATCGGCGATGATCGATCGAACCATTGCGATCAATCCGATCGGAGACGATCCAACGGTTGCGATCGATCCAAGCCATGATCCCGATCGAGGATGATCGATCCGACAGTTGCGATCCATCCGATCGGCGATGATCTGACGGTTGCGATCGATCCAAGCCATGATCCCAATCAGGGATGATCGATCCGACGGTTGCGATCTATCCCATCGGCGATGATCCGACGGTTGCGATCGATCCAAGCTATGATCCCGATCGGCGATGATCATCAGAGATGATCCGATAGTTGCGATCGATCCATGCCATGATCCTGATCAGCAATGATCGATCTGATGGTTGCGATCAATCCGATCAGAGACTATCCGACAGTTTCGATCGATCCAAGCCATGATCCCGATCGGCGATGATCGATCTGACAGTTGCGATCCATCCGATCGGAGATGATCTGACGGTTGCGATCATCCAAGCCATGATCCCGATCGGCGATTATCGATCCGAACATTGCGATCAATCCAATCGGAGACGATCCGACGGCTGCGATCGATCCAAGCCATGATCTCGATCGGCGATGATCGATCTGATGGTTGCGATCCATCCGATCGGAGATGATCCGACGGTTGCGATCGATCTAAGCCATGATCCCGATCGGGGATGATCGAACCAACAGTTGCGATCCATCCGATTAGAGACGATCCGACGGTTGCAATTGATCTAAGCCATGATGCTGATCGGTGATTATCGATCCAAATGTTGCGATCAATCCAATCTGAGATGATCCGACGGCTGTGATTGATCCAAGCCATAATCTCGATCGGCGATGATCGATCCGATGATTGTGATCCATTCGATCAGAGACGATCCGATGGTTGCGATCGATCTAAGCCATGATCCTGATTGGGGATGATCGAACCGACGGTTGCGATCTATCCCATCGGCGATGATCCGATAGTTGCGATGGATCCAAGCTATGATACCCGATCGGCGATGATCGATCGGACCATTGCAATCAATCCGATCGGAGACGATCCGATGGTTGCGATCGATCCAAACCATGAACTCGATCGGCGATGATAGATCCGACGATTGCGATCTATCCGATCGGAGATGATCCGACGGTTGCGATTGATCTAAGCCATGATCCCGATCGGCGATTATTGATCTGATCGTTGCGATCAATCCGATCGGAGACGATCCGACGGCTGTAATCGATCCAAGCCATGATCCCGATCGGCAATGATTGATCCGACGGTTGCAATCCATCCGATCGGAGAAGATTCAACGGTTGCAATCGATCCAAGCCATGATCCCGATCGGCGATGATCAATCCAATAGTTGCGATCCATCCGATTGTAGATAATCCGACGGTTGCGATCGATCTAAGCCATGATCCCGATCGGGGATGATCGATCCGACGGTTGCGATCTATCCCATCGGCGATGATCCGACGGTTGCGATTGATACAAGCTATGATCCCGATCGGCAATGATCGATAGGACCGTTGTGATCAATCCGATCAAAGATGATCTGATGGTTGCGATCGATCCAAGCCATGATCCCGTTCGGCGATAATTGATCCGATGGTTGTGATCGATCCGATCGGAGATGATCCGATGGTTGCAATCGATCCATGCCATGATTCTGATCGGCGATGATCGATCTGACGGTTGCAATCCATCCGATCGAGACGATCCGACGGTTGCGATCGATCCAAGCCATGATTCTGATCGGCGATTATCGATCTGATCATTGCGATCAATCCGATCGAGACGATCCGACGTCTGCGATCAATCTAAGCCATGATCCCGATCGGCGATGATCGATCCAACGGTTGCAATCCATCCGATCGGAGAGATCTGACGGCGATCGATCTAAGCCATGATCCCGATCGGCGATGATCAATCCAACCGTTGGATCCATCCGATCGGAGATGATCCGACGGTTGCGATCGATCCAAGCCATGATCCCGATCGGCAATGATCGATCGAACCATTGCGATCAATCCGATCGGAGACGATCTGACGGTTGCGATCGATCCAAGCCATGATCCCGATCAGGGATGATCGATCCGACGGTTGCGATCTATCCCATCGACGATGATCCGACGGTTGCGATCGATCCAAGCTATGATCCTGATCGGCGATGATCGATCGAACATTGCGATCAATCGATCGAGACGATCCGATGGTTGGGATCAGTCCAAGCCATGATCCCGATTGGTGATGATCGATCGGACCGTTGCGATCGATCCGATCGAAGACGATCCGACGGTTAAGATCGATCCAAGCCATGATCCCGATCGAGGATGATCGATCCGATGGTTGTGATCTATCCCATCGGAGACGATCCGACGGTTGCGATCGATCCAAGCCATGATCCCGATCGGCGATAACGATCCGACGGTGCGATCCATCCGATCAGCGATTATCCGACGGTTGCGATCTTTCTTTTTTTTCTCCTTACTTATTGTATTATGTTCTAGATGTCAGGCCTAGCCCTCCTCTTCTGTACCATTTTGATTTTAAATTAATAAATTGGTAGGGGTCTATGCCAAACCCCCCACCATTAAGGTGGCTTTATATTAATAAAAAATTTTATTCCTAATAATTTTTTAATTTATAAAAAAATTATTTTTTTATAATTTTTTTTATTTGAGCCGTGCAGGCCAGGCCCAGGTGGGCCGTGCCAGGCATGGCCCACCTGGGCCGGCATGGCTCAGGCCCACCTGGGCCGTGCCGGCACGGCACGGCGGGCCGTCATTGGCCGTGCCGTGCTGGGCCAACAGAAAAAATTTTCTGGCCGTGCCGGCACGGCCCGGTACTGTAGTAGTGTCGGACCGTGCCTGGCACGGCCCATCTGGCCTGGGCCATGCCGTGCCATGGGCGGCACGGCCCAGTGCCCACCTCTACTGAGTCCTTTTGGTAGAAGCAAATAAGATTGTTGTATCATGCAAAAGGGATGATGGTGAGATGAATATATTATACAAAATTAGGAGGCATGTTAAAATTATTTCTCTTTTAAGTTAACAAACGAACAAAACATTAGTTTGTGAAAATACTCTTATGTAGGGCTGATACCTCTTGTTTACCTTCATAGGGATCAATATTAGAGATGTACGAGAGGATTACTAATACCCTAGCGTAAAAACTTATAAGTAATGATATTTTCTCAGTTTACTCCTATAAATGCTTAAACAATGAAGGCTTGATTTAACCTTTTCATAGGGAAGTTTGAAAGGCTACTATAGCCCTAAAATATAAGGTTTTCTTATTGCTTGCTCAAAGAAATAGGCTGCATATTGGGTAGATATTGGCAAAAAAAGGATGGGTGTGTCAGCCTCATAAATGGTGAATCACTTGTTTGTGAGATGTCCTTTTTCGAAGAAAATATAACTTCCAATTAAAATCTATCTAAATATTAGAAGTCGGCCTTCTAACTTTCAGCATCATTGGAAATCTGGGAGGAGAAGGAATATCATGTTAGACTCTGGATTTTTTTTTTTTTTTTGAATAGGAGATCTTCTGAGTCTTATTCTCAATTATGGATCATGATTTCAAGTCACCGCTAGAGTCTGGGACAAGAGGATCCTTTCTTACCAGAATCCGGCACTTCGAATCAGCTCAGCTCTGTTCTGTTCGGCACATCTGGGACTTGTGGCAAAGATTGGAACGGCACAGAGTTAAAGGGAGGGCCATGAGAGCTGGAACTTGCAAGACCTCAAGAAAGGAGGAAACCAAACAATCTGGAATATTTTGGACCCTACTTCTTAACTCTGGCATTTGTGTGGCAGATCACTTGTTTCAATATGTCTGATAGGCCAGGGAGGTACGCTGGCATCGGCAGCAAGGATGTTCAATTAGTTGTTAATGCTATGCGCCGATCGATGTTCAGGTTTGCAAGCATCGGCAGCAACAATATGTTCGGATTGATGTTAAATCTTGATGAGACCAGTTGGTGCACCATCTACATGCTCATTAGTATGGCTGCCAGGTCCTCAATTCAAGATCATAAGCATGCCCAAATGGAACCCAGGTTTTGGTGTAAACCCCGTGCTTGTTCCGATTTAGCTCAAATGGAAGCTCAATTGGATGATTTCAGATGGTACCCAGATATTTTGAAGTAGTCTCTGAAAAACTCCCTGCTCCCTGTACTCTATATTATACTCCTTATTTGTTCATACTTTCAATAAATTTGGGGAAGTCTCATACCTCCAGTTTACCATCAAATGTACTTCCAATAAAACTGATCTCAAGGGTTGCATTACTCATCAACTATGAAAATTGGAAATCTAAAGCAGAGACTACCAGAGGAACCGCTCTATCTAGGCATGCTATTATCATTTAGTAAGCAATTCAAATGCCTTCAAACTCCAGGAAAAATTTCTTTTCCTTCTTCATCTGCTTGTATGTATTTCTTTTAATAAAATTGGGTGGGCTCTGCCTTCCCCTTCTGTTAATAAAAATAAATTACTCCACAAAAATGGCATTCCTTCTACCTAGGCCGAATTTGGACAGCAGTGCACAAAGTCTGAAGAATTTTATTCTTATGAAGAAGGGGACCTCCTTCATTAAAGCTTTTTGACATCATGTAAGAATCTGTTAAACCCTATTTGCTACCCATGAAGCATTTTTCACTCTCCTAACAAGTAGGAGACTAATTAAGAAATGAAGAACTCAATTTTGACATGATTCTCCTATACTTGACAGACCCATAATTGGGAAGGGACAGCATTCTTGTATAACATCCTGTCCATCAACCTGTGAAGAATATGTTCCATTCCAACATGGCAAGCAGAACATGCAGTTAATGAACAGTAAATTGAACTTCCAATGACCATGAAAAGCTACATATGCAAACCATATCCAGTATCCATCTACAAATATAACTGATATAATTGATATACCGGGATCTACTTCTTCACAAGTAGATTTTATCTGTTTCTGAACAACAAATCAAATGTTTAAAAGGGACTATAAAGTACAGTAAAAAAAAAAAAAAAAGGGACTATAAAGAAACTAAAAAAACAACAAAAATTAAAAAAATCCCCATAAAGGGAGAATAAAAACATGTGGCCATTTTCAGTTCGCACTGAAATCAATCAAAAAGACAATAAATACAGGATGGATCAAGGGAATGTGAATGAGCCTCCAATCTGTGAATTATCTGATGGGGGGTTGATATAGACAAATATCAGAGATAACGTGATGGAAATGAGCCCAGCCCACACAGTGACGATGGTTGGCATCCTCCCTCTTCTGCCCATCAGTCCCTTGGCAAATGGGTAGAGATGAGCCAATACCCAGAAGCTGAAGAACAGCCCACCCAGCAACTTGCTCCACTGTGGAATCACACTATATATTGTGCGGCTGACCCCAACAGCAATTCCAATCACATTTACCATTAAGATGGTGATTGGAGGTATCATCAATGATGTCCACTTCAAGATGTAGAGGTCAGCAAACTCATCGTCATTATCATCACCGGCTGATTTCGAAGTGAGGGTGAATGAAATTTCAATTCCAGCTAGCACTTTCAGCAACCCCTGAAGCACAGCAGCAAGGTGGGCACTTGTACCGCCAATGATCCAGAACTGCTCATTCCTCCACCACTCTTCTAGTTCAATCCCTGACCACTTGACCTCGAGCACAGCTAACATACAGAGAGTGAGGGTGATGAGGAGTAGGTAAGTGAGGAAGGCCACATTAAGGGTCTGGACAATGAACTGCCCTGAGAAGAGCGAGAGCGCCGGGAGGAAGCAGTACACAATGAGAAAGAAAGAGGTGAAAGGGTAGATGCCAACATTGAGATATGCGATCTTCTGCAAAAGCTTCATCTTTGGGCTGGCAAAAATGGCATTGTTCCGAGAAAAGAAGATTTCGACGGACCCCGTTGCCCACCGGAGTACCTGGTGGAGCCGGTCGGTGAGATTGATTGGAGCTGTGCCACGAAAGGCATCGCGCTTGGTCACGCAGTAGACTGACTTCCACCCTCTGTTGTGCATCCTATAGCCAGTGAGCACATCTTCAGTCACGGAACCATAAATCCATCCAACTCGCCGCCCCCATTCAGTTTTCTCCTCATACCAGCATGAGATGACACTGATTGCCTCAGCTACTACAGAGGCATCCAGAAGCTGGCGTGGGATGGTGAGTGCACCGGGAGGGCGGCCGTTGTTCACGGAGGGATGGTCGGCAAGAGGTCGGCCTTGGAACTCAGCCACCGGGATCGAGTCAATGAGGAAAGTAGAGCTTCCAAACTTGTTTGGGAACGTGGAGAAGTTCACGTCCTCATCATCAGTATCTCCCATCCTAAGTGCTCGGTTCTCTTCCGAGGCTATTACAGTTGCAGAGCTCTTCCTCTTTCTTGGGAGGCAGCAGCTACAGCAACCAGGATGGTGTTCTTTTGAGCGAGGAGGATCAAAACCATACAGAGCAACGCGGCGGAAGAGGCAACCAGTGCCAACATAGAATGGCCCTTGAAGTCCATCAAGAGCACGCATGTTGACATCGAAGAAGACTGTGTTGTGATTGGCATAGCGATCGGAGGGGTCAATGCCTTCAAACCGCTGAGGGAACTGGACATAGCATAAGCGATCACCGCCTCGGTCCATCATGAAGCACATACCCTCTCGGAGGGCCTTGGAGTTGTAGATGTAGTGGTCGCAGTCAAGGTTGAGGATGAAGGGACCATTAGACATGATAGCAGAGGCGCGGACAAGAGCATTCATGGCACCTGCCTTCTTGTTGTGATCATAGCCAGGGCGCTTCTCTCGCGACACGTAGACTAACAAGGGTAGACGAATGTCCACCTCTGAGAAGTCCAGGAGTCCATTTTCATCATTGCTCCCATATAATGTTTCCTCGCTTGGAGGCTTCAGCATCACCTGCAATAAAAGCATATGGAGTTTGTCTCAACATAATCTTCCTTTTCTTTTTGTTTCTCAAAAAAAAAAAAAAAAAAAAACCTTCGCTATTTTACCTATTCGTCACAAGTGTGGCTTTAATACAAGAAATATCCTCACAAGTGCATTTTGAGTCATGACATGTTTAATCTAATGATAGACTTCCAAAGTGAAAACAAATTAACTTGCATGGCTAAAATTCATGAGGAACTTCGATTCACTGTTGCTTTTGAGAGGCATGCGTAGTAAAGAAAGATCTTAAAAATGAATTTGGATGTACGAGAAGAATCTACTTGGTTACAGAACATTCCAAGAACTGCCCCCTTATTTAGATTCGTAAGCTGCGATATTTAATCACAGATACTGCTTTTGATATGATCATACTTCAAGTCAAAATTGTTGTCAAATTTCACAGCGCACAAAAATTATAATAAGAATTCAATTTTCGCCATTGACAGTCATAGAGCTAGCAGAACACAAGCCACAGCTTCTGAGGTTATGATAGAAGTAAGATGAAGAAGCTTGAACCATACATGAGGAATGAAACTAGTACCTGTATAATTCCAACATGATCGCCCCGAGAATGATCTGTTGACGGGTTTATCCAAGTGCCTGGCCAATGAGAATCATCAGCCATAAAAGTTGCTTTTGGAATTTTCACAGGTTCCTTTGGATCATCACCAGCATTTTGTCGATGCAACTTCACGGCCTTGATCTCCTCACGAGCATGATATGCATCAGAACGCCGACGGATCGAATCTGGCAGGCTATTGATCCGAACCTTGAACTCATCATACTCTCGCTTAATCCATCTCCGGTCTTTCACAAAATCAGGGTGGACTTTGTTCTTATAGGGATCTCTTTTCAAATTAAAGTAGCTCTCTGGATTTCGAGGCTCAATATCATGTTTGCGGCAAAAAGGGACCCAAGTGTAAGCAAAGCTGGCAGCCTCAGCCATTGCTTCAAATGTTAGAAGCGCCCCGCCATCATCTGAAACATAGCAGGCAAGCTTCTCCACTGGGTAATCAGTGGCGAGAATAGAGAGAATTGTATTAGCTGTGACCAGTACAGGTTCTTTTTCTGGGTCCGCAGTGGAGACAAAGATATCTATGCCTGGAAGATCAGACTTCCCTCTGGGGTTTTTAGCATTTGGTGTTTCAAACTTCTCTTTCAAGATGGCAAGATCAGCAGAACGGTTGACAGGGCAGAGTTTTGGCAGCTGGTCCAGAATCCAAGAGAAGGCAAACCATAGCTCACAGACAACAGACATCCCCCAGAGCCATATTGCATCCTGGTTTTGGTTCATTATTCTCCACGAAAGAAACAAGCCAAGGGAAACTAAGCGGACGAGGACAAGAAGCCTACAAGAACAGGGTCGAGCGTATAATTTTCTAATGAGAACGGTTGCATAAAGAAAGCAAATACAGGAAGATTATAAGAATTAAACTCATTATCATTCCAAATTATTTAAAGAAGTGAAAAAAGCTGCAATTCTTTCAGATAACTCAAAGATCTATTTCTCACTGGACAAAGATAACCACTTGATTAGATAAGAAGATTATTATGATATATAATATGAAGTATTCCACAAATTTTTGGAGGACTACATTGTATTAACATTGAAAAAATAAATTTTAAAAAATCAACCTAAACCATGTATTATTTGAAACAATATTGGAGAATGCTCTGGTATGTGATTCATGGGAAAAGTGGCAATACAACCGTCCAACTAACAGTTCTAGGTAAAATTTACACTCAAATTCAATATATGGATGAAATTTGCTGGGTCGAAAATAAATGTTCTAAACTCATAAGCTGGAGTGAGATAGAGAAACAGGGTACTCTGAATTTAAGAGATGAACATAACTGAACCACATGTAAATTTTATGACCAAAAGAGTCAGTCCTTTGAACGATATGTTGCCTCCCAGATTATATTCCTGGGTGTTCTGAGCAAAGATCTGATAATTATGGTTAATACCCAGAGTTTCTGTGCTCTAGCTGGCTTTGTTCCTATGAGAGAGAAGGGGCTACTGGAATACCATTGTTCAAGGAATATGTGATGCCGGTCCTTTTGTTTTCAGACCACACAGAATAGACTAAACCATTTCTCCAGATGTCTTATGACATGTTGTCTTTCAGCTCATTATAATATTAAATAACTACCTCGTAATTCAAAAGAAAAAACCTGAGCAAGCCACCTACTTTTGTGCACTGGGAGGATCTTTTCCCTCAACTCTCAAAGGCTTCAAAAGAATATCTGAATTACTAGCTTAAACACTTAAGCTCGATTAGAAAGGATTCCTCCAGTATGGAGACAAATAAACAGGCATCTCTTACTGGTTCAATGCACGATTTTGGTGTCTAAATCTCATCTAATGATACTAACAGAAGATATTTACATCAGGTTCATCAGAGGACAGCATGCAATGCCAATATTCAACCAGAGGATCACATACCACCCAGATGACATTGATAGTACAGTTTAGGTTCATTACTTTGACGACACAATTGGAGCCTTGGATCTAACATCAAATGAATAAACTAGATAAATTACATTAACAAAAACAACGGATAGCCAATAGAAAGCATATATCTTAATGTCAGATACATCCAGTGAGTATACATAAGAAAAACAAATAGCATTTAGAAAACGATACAGCAAATAACAATTCATGATCATTTCATACAAACTGGCTTCATGGAGTATCATCCTATTGTCATTTACAACAGTGAAGAAGTGCTCATACCTATATGGGCTGAGGATTGCAGCTGGTATCTTCAATTTACGGGTGAGTGGCCTCCATGGCTTGCCAACCAGCTTCTTTGGCTGCCATGCCCTCCTCCATTCCCATCACCATCACCATTCTCATCAGGCCAAATAGCATTCCCATATCCATAAGTCCCCTTCGTCTCGAACAGCCACCAGCTGTGATCGAACTCCCCCACTTGAGTCTTCGTGCAAGCCAGTGACTTATCAAGGGAATTCTTTGTCTCTATCTTTGGTGGCACCGTTGATGGCAGTGATTGCAGCGATATAGCACCATCGGCATTGCTCTCCACCTCCTCCCATTCGGTAGTCTTGTATGGCTCTTTGCAGCCCGGGCAGATACCACCTCCAATTTTCACTGCATCAGTGAAGCATTCACGACATATCTTCATGTCACACTCACAAGGAAGTATAGCATTCCCACTCCGATCTCTCGTCAGTTTGGAGTCACACCCAGGGATGGAGCAAGTGGTCGACCTCTTGGTGGCAGCCATCTGGGGATGTAGGTCATCGGCATCGGAGTCGATCACCTTGTCCATGACGTGAGCACGAATAGCACTATTGAATCCACCTGTGAAGATAGAATTCGAGACATACTGCTCCTCAACCCTGGCCGCGATGGAAGGATCCATCGGCTGGTTGTCGGGAGTCATGGGAAGGAGGACATGGTAATTGGTGCTGGAGAAGTCGGCGCTGCCGAGCTCGCTTTCGAGGTCTTCCCGGGAGTAGCTGACGAACCGGGTGGGCAGCGGCGGAACGGGAGGTGGCATGCCGTTCTCCTCCAGTTGGTTGGAGGACATCCGGGTTGAACGACCGTTCCCAAGAACTCCATGGGAAGTCATGATCCCGCTTCAGGCTACAAGTTACAGCACTGAAGCTGAAAGAAAATCCCTAAAAATAAGATTTTTCCATATATCTCTACGCACAAGATAAAGGAAGAAAGGAATTATTCTATTATCACGAAAAAAAAAAAAGGTTTTTAAGGACTCTGTGATAAAAAAGCTTCGATTTTTTCCCATAATCCAGACCAAAAATTAATGAGAACTGAGGGAGAGAGGTGAAAAAAAGGGGAAGATTGAAGACTGACCTTAGGATTTCCAATGGCGGAATCCGAGATAGGGATTCAGGGGGTGGGGTTTTTGAAATGGAGCAACCGGAGGGGGAGTAATCTATGCTCTGGATTTTTAGCAGATGACGACCAATTCTCCCATCGATGACGACGGAAGAACTAAAAGATAATCCACTCCTTACTGTCTCCTTCTTCTTCCCCTGTCCTTATCGAACGAACGAAGTGGCCGTTGAAGCGTTCAAATTCCAAGCGGTACGACAGAGGACGAAGTCGAAAAGAGCCAAATAGTCCGAAAACCTTCACCAAACTCCCCTTTTTCTAGCTTGAACAATCATCCAATGACGCAATTAATTTTTTGGAGACAAAAACCCTCCGTGAATCGCCGGGCTCCAAAGTCGAATCGTTTCCTAGATTTAATGCGCGAAGTTAATCTCCATTTTGGAGTACGTTTGGACTTAGGATTAGGGTTCTAGAAGAACAGGAGTGCGACTGGGAGGAGAAAAAGGAAGGGAGACAGGGGATAGAGAGCGAAAATGGCAGGCCGCTTTGCATTGGTTTCTAGAAGGCGAGGGAACGGGGAGAGGAAGGAGAGGAGGGGTTTAAAAGGAGGCGGGGGATCATGTGGTGTGCCACGTGGCGGGCCAGGGGGTTGCTGACTTGGACCGGTGCCGGCTGGAAGCTCCTCCATCTCGCCGTGGATTTAACGAAGCTTTCTTTCACTGGATTTGACGCGGACTCCCGCACGCGGTTAACGCGTAAAGGTAATACCGCGCGGATTGTCGCTTGCGGTTGGCCAAGGGGAGCTTCTATTTGCACCGCAAAGCTCAGTCCACCCTTTTAATTTTTTTAAAAAAAAATTAAATTTTTAAATTATTCTTAAAATTCTTATCTTCAACTTTACTCATCTTTTCTATTTGCTCTGGCACTCTTTTCCTCAGCTTTTTTCTTCTTTTTCGTTCGCTTCGATAATTTTTTTTTAATTTATTCTTATTTTCTTTCCTTCTTTATTTATTCTGGCGGACCCTTCTTCCCTTTCACTTTGCTTCAATAGATTCCTTTCTTCTAGCTTTTTTTTTTTCTTTTTCATTCACTTCAATGAATCCCCTTCGGTTCACTCCAATAACCCCTCTTAGCTTTCTTTTCTTTTTCGTTTACTTCGACATTTCTTCTTTCCTTCGAGTATCGGGGCAAAAAAAAGTCTATGCCCGAAAGAAGAAATGAAAAGAAAGTCCAAAAGGATTGTCGAAGCGAATAGAAAGGAAAGGTGTGGATGTTACTAGAGTGAAGCGTACGGGAAAGAAGAAGGATTTTAAGAGTAGTTAAAAAATTAAATTTTTTTTAAAATTTGATGAGTGTGCTAAGGCGGTAACGAGTAAAACGGTAGGGAAGACCACAATGGTAAATTTTCATGATTTTTTTTTAAATGCGTGCATTGGTTTTTTTTTTTATGTTCTATTTATAAGATTATATATGGAAAAACGGAAGTAGACTCACATGCGTCCAAATCTAAATAAAAATTTCACGCCAATAACTCACGTCGTTGGATAGGATAAATATTAAATATTAAATATTACGTAATTTAAAAATTCCTAACTAATGTGATAGTTTAAAAAGATATTTTAGAAAATATTTATTATTTATTAATATTTAAACTATTTAATTTTTTATCACTTAATGCATGAATTAGTAATTTTTAGATTGCATGATATTTAATGTGGTCATTTAAAAATAGTAGTCCAAGATTATCAATGTAAAATTATGATAATCCAATATAAACCCAGTGAGACATGACTGAAGATGCACTGTTATATAAACTAGTCAAATTCTCTCTCTATATATGTTTAAAAAAAAAGATATGATACATTAGAATGAGTTAGGATGATAGTCTATTCATTGTAAGAATCCAATTGATATCCCTTCTAATTTATGTTAGAAATAAAAAAGGCCTAATCTCATAATTAAGGCTGTCCACATATCTGCGGCAATGCAAAATAGAGTAGTTAAACAATACATTGAGGCTCTAATGATTAGACTAATTCTCTTCAATTTAACTGCAAGCTAGAAAAAATATAAGTTGTTAAGAATTCATTTCGTTTATCTTACTATCTTGAAGTTCAGTTTACTTTTATGTCTAAGCCCAAGGTCATGCTGCACTCAATCAATATTAAATCTAGCTAATTCCTGTTGAAAAACAAAGAACAAATTTATATTTAATTTTAAAATAATAAATAATTTAATTCAATCATACCACGTAACAATACTAGTAGCATCATCTTTAATTTCCAAGCCCTAATACAAGTAGGCAAAATGGAGGCAATTTGATGTTTTCTTACATCTTTTATACAACTTGATTTATTTTTAATATTAATTGAAGCCTCTCAATGCTCCTTGCGTCATATGTTTTAACTAACCGAATTTAAAAGTTACAATGATTAGGAACTTGTAACCTTGTATGCAGAATTTTAATGACTTTTTTATACCATGAAGTGAAAAGAAGGTTTTAACCAACCCTCTGGTCTTGCTAGCATTTAGGTATGGATCATGAATGAATCCTAAAGTAGTTTTTTTTTTTTTTTTTGAAAGAAAAGACGAATGAATCATAAAATAGAAATTATTTAAGTATAATAGAATAGGGATATCTTACTTCCAAATCCAAAATTCAGAAAGATGGACCGCAGCGTTCATCACCTAGTCAGTTTTGCTGAGTTGACTTCATGATAGACATGTCAGATCTAGAATCTGAAGTCCTTCCGTAAGGTAAACCAGACGTCCAACAGCTAGAGAATTAATTAAAGACTAACCGTAGCAGTCCCGTCCAAGCCAATGCATGACAATGAGAGTCCCTCTTCATGTAATATAAAAAATACATACCTGATACGGCTGGCCGTTTCCCCGGGGTAGTATTATCTTCCGCGCGATTTTTGAAAGCAATGATGTGACAACAAAACCCAAGGCCTCCAGCGTCGGCCTTCAGAGCCGGCCCCCAGCGTCGGCCTCCAGCATCGGCCCCCAGCGTCGGCCCCGGTGTCGGCCTCCAGCGTCGGCCCCAGTGTCGGCCTCCAGCGTCGGCCCCCAGCGTCGGCATCAAAGACCAACTACGCGTTGGCACCAGACATCCAGCGTCGGCCACCAGCGCCGACCTCCAGCGTCGGCCCCCAGCGTCAGCCACCAGCATCGGCCTCCAGCATTGGTCACGGGTGTCGGCCTTCAGTATCAGTCCCAATACTGAGACTCTGGTTCTGGCCTCTAGCACTGCCATCCGGCGTCAACCCCCAGTGTCGGCCTTCATACAAGGATAGTCTTAGGCAACCGACCCCGCGATCTAAGGTCTACTGCCGAATATCTCACTTACCAAAATCACGGGCAGTGTTAGCCTGATCAGCAGTTACCGCTATAAGCGGCCCTTATCCAGCAACAGTCCAACAACTTACCGTTCGATGAAACATCACAACGGAACAGATTCGACGGTTCCAACAGACCAAGGTATACGGATCCCCAACAGGTATAAAAGGAGGACCCGAGCTCCATGCAAGGGGACTCTCTCTGGCACTTCCTCTAGAATAATTCTACAAAAATCATATCCCTGTTCGACGACTCACTAACTTGGGCGTCGGAGGGTCCCGCCGGAACCACCGGTCCGGGACTTTTTGCAGGCTCCTGGAGGAAGACGGCGGCCTTTCTACGCACCCGGTGATCCCAGCCTGCCCGACGTTCATCATACGTGATTCGGCCGCAACAGATTGGCGCGCCAGGTAGGGGCCAGCCAGGTCAAAAATTCTCCCTGGAACCCCTCCAGTTTTGCAAAGGAAGCGATGGTGACCACGCGAGCGCAAGAGGCCTCCTCTAGCCAAGCAGCCGGGCACATCCCGCGAGTGAGCATTCGGAGGTCAACCCCCATGCTCCACCCCTCGCACCGACAAGCCAACCCGACCGGCTTGATGTCCTAGCTCATCAGGTCCAGGATCTGACGACGATGGTCCGGGGCTGCAAGAGCGTTATGTGGCTGCTGTAACTCAACCCCCTGCGATGGGCGAAGGGGTGCGAGGAACAGTCAGTCTCACCAAGGAGGAACCCCGCCTGAGGTCTCTCACCGCTCACCCCCCGAACCTCATCACCAAGGGACCTCGAAGCGACGACGGTCTCCCTCCCGTCGCTCCGACCGTTCCCACCACCGACCGGAAGAAAAGGAGTCCAAGCGGGCACATTCTTTGCGCCGGCAATCTTCTTCTTCCGACTCATCCCGAGGTAACACTCCCCGGAAAACCACCCGACGGGCTGAGCAAAGGCTTGACGAGTACCATCGGCGGTTGGACGAACTCAGCCGTCGGATCGCCGATCCCTATGCAGCGGAGTATGAGCGTCGCCCCCGCTTTCTCGCCATATCATGGAGGAACCTGTCCCCCCCCGGTTTCGTCTCCCTCAATTGGATCCATATGATGGAACGACGGACCCCCTGGACCATCTGGAAAGCTACAAAGTCCTCATGCAGGTCCAGGGAGCGACGGATTCCTTATTATGCGTCGCCTTCCCGGCCACGCTCCGTAAGGCGGCGCGCGCGTGGTACTCCCGGCTGCCCCCCCGCAGCATCAACTCGTTTCGGCAACTTGAGCGATCCTTCCTGGCTCATTTTGATGCCTGTCGAAAGATCCCACGAGTTGCCGATAGCCTCTTTGCTGTCCAGCAGAGGAGTGGCGAGACCTTAAAGGATTTCGTCGCTCGATTTAAGGAAGCAGCGCTGGAAGTATACAACCTGGAGGACTCTGTCGCCACCTTGGCCCTGAAGAGAGGACTTCGCCCGTCCAGATTCGCTTACTCCCTGGATAAGAAGCCTCCGCGCTCCTACGCCGAGCTTCTGAGCCGGCACAGAAGTACATCCGCGCTGACGAAGCAGATTCTTCCAGGAGAGAAGCTGACAAGAACCCCGGTAATAAACCACCGCCTTCTGACCGCGCTGGTGCACAACCACGAAAGCCCGAGCCTCCACGACGCTCAGATCGCCGGCCACAGGCGCTGGTTCCTAAAGAGCAATTCACTCCTCTCATGGCTCCCATCTCTCACATCCTGCTGGAGATTGAGGAGGAACCATATTTCAAGCGTCCGGCTCCCTTGAAGTCCGGGGGCCCCCGCAACAAGGAGTTTTACTGCCGGTACCATCGGACTACGGCCACGACACCGAAGACTGCCGCATCTAAAAAAGGCCATCGAGGAGCTGGTTCAGCAAGGCCACCTGGGCAAGTTTGTTCGAAGAGGCAATCTCCCCGCGACGGGCCCCATGGTGCCCCCAGGTCGCCCGGCTGGCGTGGATAATACCCCAACTGAAAAGACCATAGCTATGATCTCTTGGGGAGCGGATGGTGGTTCGAAGAGGCCGCGAGAGGAATAGACTCTGTAATACCTTTCTTCGGAAAGGATCTAGATGGGGTAGTTAATAAACATGACGACAGCGTCGTGGTGTCCATGACTATAGCTAAACACCCTGTAAAAAGAATTCTAATTGATAGTGGGAGCTCTGTGGATGTCTTGAGTTACGAGGCTTTTGTTCGGATGAACTTATCAAGGTCTCTACTCCGACCCGTTGCCACACCGCTAATGGGCTTCACGGGAGACTCAGTGAGCGTCGAAGGCGAAATTGCTCTCCCGGTCACGGCTGGAACTCCTCCATGTCAGAGCACGTGGTCATAAACTTCTTGGTGGTCCGGGTCCCGCTGGCTTATAACGCCATCTTGGGAAGACCGGGGCTGAATCTGCTGGATGCCGTGATCTCCACCAAGAGATTATTGGTAAGGTTCCCTACCAACGAAGGGATCGGAGAAATGAAGGGGGAGCAAAGCCCACTTCCGCCTTGCTACCATCTGTCGCCCAGCCCGCTGAGCGCAGAGTCAGCGACAGCCTCTGAGTCACTCGATCCTAGGGAGTTGGGAAGAAGGGGAGAGCCAGAGACACCTTCTAACCCTCCCCTTGGGTGATGACCCAGCAAGGACTGTTCAGCTGGGGGCATCGCTCCCGGAGGAAGTACGTCATCAACTTCTCACCTTCCTGCGGGCCAACACTGACGTTTTTGCATGGTCATCCTCAGACATGCCGGGCGTCCCTGAAGAAGTAATCACCCACCAACTTAACCTCAAGCCAGGGTGTCGGCCTGTCCGACAGAAAAAGAGAAACTTCGCTCCGGACAGACAGAAAGCCATCGACGAGGAGATCCGCAAGTTAATGGCTGCAGGCCATATTCGGGAAGTCCACTACCCTGAATGGTTGGCTAATGTGGTTCTGGTCCGCAAGGCCAATGGAAGTTGGAGAATGTGCGTAGACTTCACCGACCTCAACAAGGCATGCCCCAAAGATAGCTTCCCCCTACCTCGAATCGATCAACTGGTGGACGCTACATCCGGCCATGAGGTCTCAGCTTCATGGATGCTTTCTCTGGATACAACCAGATCCGGATGAACCCGGAGGATGAAGAAGCTACCTCCTTCATAACCGAAAAGGGGTTGTATTGCTACAAGGTAATGCCTTTCGGGTTAAAGAATGCGGGAGCTACTTACCAGAGGTTGATGAACAAGGTCTTTGAAGGTCAGATAGGGCGTAACATGGAAGTATATGTGGATGACATGCTGACGAAAAGCGTTCATGCCGGTGACCACATCACGGACCTAGCAGAAACTTTGACAGGCTTCGTCGGTATCAGATGAAGCTGAACCCTCGCAAATGTGCATTCGGGGTGACTGGGAAGTTTTTGGGTTTCATGGTGACCCGGAGGGGGATCGAAGCAAACCCAGACAAAGTCCAAGCCATCTTGGACATGAGGCCTCCTGCCAATAAGAAGGAAGTACAACGCTTGACAGGAAGAGTAGCCGCCCTAAGCCGCTTCCTATCCAAGTCTGCTGAAAGGTGTCTGCCTTTCTTCAAGGCGCTTCGCCGAATCAACGAGTTCGAGTGGACCAAAGAATGCCAGGAGGCGTTCGAAGGGTTAAAGACATTCTTATCTACCCCGCCACTGTTAGCCAAGCCGACGAGCGGAGAAGAGCTCCTTCTATACCTTGCGGCCTCTCCCGAGGCTGTTAGCTCCGTGCTAGTCCGTATGGACACTAGCGGCACACAAAGGCCAGTATATTATACGAGTAAGGTACTTCATGATGCAGAGACCCGATACTCAAACATGGAGAAAATCATCTTCTCATTGATCGTGTCTGCCCAGCGTCTGCGGCCATACTTCCAAGCCCACCCGATCGCGGTGATCACAGACCAGCCTCTGAAGGCAATTCTGGCTCGTCCAGATACTTCTGGCCGGCTGGCAAGGTGGGCCCTCAAGCTGGGGGAGTTCGATATATCTTTCCGCCCTCGGTCGGCCATGAAGTCCCAAGTTCTGGCAGATTTTTTGGTTGAATGTACTTGGGGAATGGAGCCACCTGAAGAACCTCCTACGGACATTCAGCCCCTTGGAACCAGCGAAGATGAGTGGGTTCTCCACGTGGATGGGGCATCTAACTCTCAAGGGAGCGGAGCAGGCCTCATCTTGGCCAACTCGGACGGGGTTGTGACTGAATGTGCACTTCGCTTCCTCTTTCCAGCTACTAATAACCAGGCGGAATATGAAGCTTTGTTATCCGGAGTAAGGTTGGCTCGGGAGCTTGGGGTGAAACGCCTTAGGGCTTCACCGACTCCCAACTGGTTGCTGGCCAGATTACAAAGGAGTACGAGGCAAAGGATCCCATCATGGCCCGCTACTTAGACGCGGTGCACTCAATGGTTTCCCCATTCACTCACTTCAGCGTCAGCTACATTCCTCGACAAGAGAATGCTAGAGCCGACGCCCTATCCCATCTCGCCGCCTCGGCTGATGGGATGTTGGGAAAGGCTTATGTGGAGCATTTAGAAGTCCCAAGCATTGAGGTACCAAGAGAAACTTTGCCGGTGGAGCAGGAGCCCTCCTGGATGGACGCCTACGTTCAATACTTTACTGATGGCATCCTCCCAGAAGACCCTGCCGAAGCTAGGAAACTTAAAAGACGAGCCCCGAAGTTCTTCCTTATGGAAGGAAAGCTCTACCGAAGGTCATTCTCATACCCTATCCTCAGGTGTGTCGGTCCCACCGACGCCAACTATATTTTGCGAGAGATACACGAGGGGATATGCGGAAGCCATCTGGGGGGCAGGGCCCTTGCATATAAAGCTCTACGTCAGGGGTATTATTGGTTGACAATGAAAGAGGACGCCTCTGAACTCGTCAAAAGATGTGACAGCTGCCAGCGTCATGCCAACGTCCAACATCAACCGGCGTCCCAGCTGACCCCCTGGCTGCACCGTGGCCCTTCGCACAATGGGGCATGGACATCCTGGGACCTTTCCCTCCTGCCTCCGGACAACGTAAGTTCCTAGTTGTGGCCGTCGATCATTTCACTAAGTGGATCGAGGCGGAAGCTCTTGCTAAAATCACGGAAGCCAAAGTAAGGGCTTTCTTCTGGAAATCTGTGGTGTGTCGGTTTGGGTTACCACACACCCTGGTTACAGACAACGGCCGACAGTTTGATAACACGGCCTTCCGAGAATTCTGCGAGGGCCTAGGCATCCGTCACCGATTCACCTCCGTAGGGCATCCCCAAACCAACGGCGCAGCTGAGGTGACCAATCGCATCATCCTCCAAGGGCTCCGGGCTCGGCTAGATAGCTGTAAAGGGCGCTGGGTGGAAGAACTTTCCAGTGTGTTGTGGGCCTACCATACGACGCCGCGAGCACCCACAGGGGAAACCCCTTTTAGCCTGGTCTTTGGGACCGAGGCGGTCATCCCCGTAGAAATAGGAGCTCCTAGTCCCCGGACGGAATTATACCACGAAGAAAGCAACTCCAACCAGCTAAGGGCTGATCTGGATTTGGTGGAAGAATTGCGAGATCAAGCGCATCTTCGTATGGCAGCGTTCCGTCAGCGAGTGGCCAAACACTACAACTCTCGGGTGCGGCCCAAGACATTCCGGCCAGGAGACCTGGTCCTACGAAGAGCTGAAGTATCAAAGCCAACGGAAGGGGGCAAGCTGGCACCAAAATGGGAAGGACCATACCGTGTCAAAGAGGTACTCCACCATGGGGCATATAAAGTCGAAGAGCTAGACGGGAAGCTGCTCCCTCGAACTTGGAATGCCGACAATTTACGACGGTACTATCAATAGAATTCTATCGTTATTAATTTGAATCTGTTTGATGCATGAATAATAGACATGTTCTTATTTTCGAATGAGTATGTTTAGCAAAAGACCGGATCCGCTCCGGCACTCAAAGACCAACTCCGCGTTGGCACCCAAGACCGGCGCCCAGCGTCGGCAGCAAAAGACCGGATCCGCTCCGGCACTCAAAGACCAACTCCGCGTTGGCACCCAAGACCGGCGCCCAGCGTCGGCAGCAAAAGACCGGATCCGCTCCGGCACTCAAAGACCAACTCCGCGTTGGCACCTAAGACCGGCGCCCAGCGTCGGCAGCAAAAGACCGGATCCGCTCCGGCACTCAAAGACCAACTCCGCGTTGGCACCTAAGACCGGCGCCCAGCGTCGGCAGCAAAAGACCGGATCCGCTCCGGCACTCAAAGACCAACTCCGCGTTGGCACCTAAGACCGGCGCCCAGCGTCGGCAGCAAAAGACCGGATCCGCTCCGGCACTCAAAGACCAACTCCGCGTTGGCACCCAAGACCGGCGCCCAGCGTCGGCAGCAAAAGACCGGATCCGCTCCGGCACTCAAAGACCAACTCCGCGTTGGCACCTAAGACCGGCGCCCAGCGTCGGCAGCAAAAGACCGGATCCGCTCCGGCACTCAAAGACCAACTCCGCGTTGGCATCCAAGACCGGCGCCCAGCGTCGGCAGCAAAAGACCGGATCCGCTCCGGCACTCAAAGACCAACTCCGCGTTGGCACCTAAGACCGGCGCCCAGCGTCGGCAGCAAAAGACCGGATCCGCTCCGGCACTCAAAGACCAACTCCGCGTTGGCACCTAAGACCGGCGCCCAGCGTCGGCAGCAAAAGACCGGATCCGCTCCGGCACTCAAAGACCAACTCCGCGTTGGCACCTAAGACCGGCGCCCAGCGTCGGCAGCAAAAGACCGGATCCGCTCCGGCACTCAAAGACCAACTCCGCGTTGGCACCTAAGACCGGCGCCCAGCGTCGGCAGCAAAAGACCGGTCGGCAACAAAGACCAACTGTGCGTTGGCACGAGACCGGCGCTTAGCGTCGGCCGTAAAGACCAACTATGTGTTGGCACCGAGGACCAGCACCTCGCGTTTACAATAGCAACTAAGCGCTACCACCGAATATCGGCCTTGTCATGCTTAGGACAGCATCACGGTCCTATCTAGCGTAACCTACTATACATAATCCTATCGACTGGCAGTTCACAGCAGTTCGAACAAATGAAGTAGATCATAATGAAGCAAAGAGATTAAAAATATTCATTGATGTGAAGTTTACAAAATTGCCGACAAGGAAGAAAAACTAAAAGCTGTTAATGGGCTCCGAAGGCGGGGCGTCATCCTCAGGGACGTCGTCAGGCTGCAGCTCCTCGATATCTTCCAGGTCGTAAAGCTCCTGGATTTTCTTTTTACAATCTTGGAAGCCGGCGTCATAAGCTAGCGCCGCTGACTCGGCTACCTCGTCATCGAAGGCTGCGGATTTCTTATAATCCTCTATGGCATTGGCCCCCTTCTTTTCCGCCTCGATGGCTCTTCTCTGGGCCTCCGCCACTACCGCCTCCAGATCCGCGATTTTAATTATGTGTTGGCGGGTGGCTTCCTTAGCCGCATTGGTCTCGGCGGAGGCAGAACTCATTGAGTCTTTAGAACACATACCTCCTGCTCTGCTGCCATCAGTTTCTCCTCGCCAGCTTCTCCTCGGCCGCTTTTTGCTTTCTCTTCCGCCACCTGAGCATTGTCCAGCTCATTGGCAGCGCGGCGCTGGGCAACTTCCAGCGCGTATTCAGCTTTTTCGGCTCTAAGCCGAATAACCTCTACCTCACCCGTCAGGGTGGCCCGGGTGTCCTCTAGGCCATCGCCGCCTTTTCTGCTTTGACTTGAAGGGAGACCATCTCCTCCCGCGCTTGTTCAATGGCGGTGTCGCTCAGAGTCCAGAGATCTTTAAGGGCGACAAGGGAGTTCAAGGCCTAAAAAAAAAAAAGATATAAAGAAAGAAAAAAAAGGGGAAAGAAAAGGACAATAATAGCACAAAAACTCACCCAGAGGTGCGCCACCGAGGCTTCACGAAAGAAGGTAACACACCCTTGACCTCGGAGGTATTCTTGCACCTCCGCCACTGAAGCTTCCTCTATGACCCGTGTAGCCCAGCGGCTATGGTTTGCCAGCAGTGACTGGAAGGAGGGATCGATACTCCTCCCTTCCCTGGGCGTCGGACCTACGGAGGCTGATCCCGCCTCGGAGCCTGCCGCCTCCGGCCTTTAGCGGGCAGAGGCGCTTCAGCTGCGCCCCCGTAGGGGGCAAGGCAGCGACTGGAGTTGCCGCTATTGCCGCCGGAGCTTTACCCGTTCTTTAGGCGTGGGAGACGGCGTCTTCCCATCAGGAGATAAATCAAGTAAAATAATTGGAGGAGCCGGAGCTGGAGATTCTTCCTCCGGCGGGCCTTGCTCCACCTCCTTGCCGGCCCTGGCCTTCGCCGCGTCTTCCATGACGGGTTCTTCGGCTTGGGGTTGGCCGCCTCGCCTATGCGCACGGGCCCCACTGCTTTGGCTTCCTGGGCGTCGACCCTTTAGTGACGGCCCTTTTGGGGCCGCCCTTCTTCGAGACTTGGCACGTAGGGGCTTCACGACTATAGTTCCTCCGGTGTCGGCCACCCAGCGTCGGTCTCTCTGCCACTAACCCTCCCGCGTCGGCCCTCCTGGGAACCTTGGGCAGCCCTCCCTTCGGTAGGGGACACAGTCCCCGCGGCCTTCCTCTTCTTGGCGGCCACCTGCTTAAGCTTGTGCAAAGTCGGCGCCATCCCTACGCAAGCAAGGGATAGTTAAAAAAAAAAAAAAAAAGAGAGAAGAACAGAGAAGAGAGGCGAGTGGACTAATGCTCACCCCTCGAGGGAATTAAGCCGGCACGTGAAGATTCTCCTCGGCTATCAGCTTATTACACTTAGGAATATCGGCAGTCAGGAGCTGCCCAAATGCCATCCGGTCTCGTGGAAGGATGGAGGCGTCCCTGTTGGCATCGATATTGGGTACCCCCCAGCTTCCACGAACCCCGCTGACGTCCGCGAAGAAAAACTTGTCCTTCCACCCTTTAACGGAGGAAGGAAGGCACAACCTAAGAATCCTATTGGATCTAGGAGTGAAAGACCACCACCCCGACTGTTTGCGCAAGGTATAGAAGCTGCGGAACAAGGAAATGCTAGCCTCTATACCCTGCAGATGGCAGAGTACTAAAAAACCAACAATAGTTCGGAAGGAGTTGGGAACTAGTTGGGACGGGGTCAAGGAGTACCTATCCAGAAGATTAAGGATGAAGGGGTGAATCGGTAACCGAAGCCCGGCCTTAAAAAGGCCCCGTACAAGGCAACCCTCCCGGAACGGGAAGAGGTTGCCCTGTCGTTAGGGGTGGGAACGAACAGGTGAAGGTCCGGAGGGAAGCCGTACCTGGCCCTTAAGTTCGCGATGTCCTGGGCAGACATGGTCGACGCAGTCCCTTCGGGGGACTCCTTGGTAACCCTAGAAGGGCCGGCAACCGCCGGCCGGGTTCTAACGGAAGTTTGTCCGCCGGACGGACGAATCCCGGTTGGGGGACGATCGACTGGTCGTGGCTCTGGTGAATGATCAGAAGATGAGGTGGACCATTGGATGGACTGGGACTCAGACTGGGAAGATGGTGGGAACCCCCCCAAGAACCGGAAATGGAGCAAGAAGGAGAAGAAGCCATGGGAACTAACCTGAGAAGAAAAACGCGAGCCAAGGACAGAGCACGGAGAGAATGAACGAAAGACAGAAACGCTGGCGGACTCAAAAGGGGGCAATGGCGGAAGAAATGGGGAAGATAGGAAGATAAGGGCAATTGCCATCATTACACCATCTCGAAACACCCCTAACCGTCCGATCCAACCACGCGTCCGTCTTCAGTTGGGAGGCGTTTCGAAGACCTGCCAATACGATAAGCTCGAAAAGACCACAATGTAAAAGGGGGCTAACCTTACCGCAATGATTCCGTCCGCCTTTTCGTAGCACTGCCCGAGGGAAATCCTCCCTAATCCCAACAAAGGCGAAATGATGACGCGGAAACCGGCCACCTAGAGGATATTCACACCCCTTTCGCGGGTAAGTAAACGCTCACCAATCTCAGGGGCGGGGGGGCATCTGATACGGCTGGCCGTTTCCCCGGGGTAGTATTATCTTCCGCACGATTTTCGAAAGCAATGATGTGACAACAAAACCCAAGGCCAGCGTCGGCCTTCAGAGCCGGCCCCCAGCGTCGGCCTCCAGCGTCGGCCCCCAGCGCCGGCCCCGGTGTCGGCCTCCATCGTCGGCCCCCAGCGTCGGCCCCCAGCGTCGACCCCAGCATCGGCATCCCAACTACGCGTTGGCACCAGACATCCAGCGTCGGCCACCAGCGCCGACCTCCAGCGTCGGCCCCCAGCGTCAGCCACCAGCATCGGCCTCCAGCATTGGCACGGGTGTCGGCCTTCAGTATCAGTCCCAATACTGAGACTTGGTTCCGGCCTCTAGCACTGCCACCGGCGTCCCCCCAGTGTCGGCCTTCATACAAGGATAGTCTTAGGCAACCGACCCCGCGATCTAAGGTCTACTGCCGAATACTTACCAAAATCACGGGCAGTGTCAGCCTGATCAGCAGTTACCGCTATAAGCGGCCCTTATCCAGCAACAGTCCAACAACTTACCGTTCGATGAAACATCACAACGGAACAGATTCGACGGTTCCAACAGACCAAGGTATACGGATCCCCAACAGGTATAAAAGGAGGACCCGAGCTCCATGCAAGGGGACTCTCTCTGGCACTTCCTCTAGAACAATTCTACAAAAATCATATCCCTGTTCGACGACTCACTAACTTGGGCGTCGGAGGGTCCTCGCCGGAACCACCGGTCTGGGACTTTTTGCAGGCTCCTGGAGGAAGACGGCGGCCTTTCTACGCACCCGGTGATCCCATCCGGCCCGACGTTCATCATACGTGATTCGGCAGCAACAGGAGGTATGTGCTTTAAAGACTCAACTGAGTTCTGCCTCCACCGAGACCAATGCGGCCAAGGAAGCCACCCGCCAATATGTAACTAAAATCGCGGATCTGGAGGCGACAGTGGCGGAGGCCCATAGGAGGGCCATCGAGGCGGAAAAGAAGGGGGCCGACGCCATAGAGGATTATAAGAAATCCGAAGCCTTTGATAACGAGGTAGCCGACTCAGCGGCGCTAGCTTATGACGCCGGCTTCCAAGATTGTAAAAATAAAATTCAGGAGCTTTACGACCTGGAGGATGTCGAGGAGTTGAAGCCCGACGACGTCCCCGAGGATGACGCCCCGCCTTCAGAGGGTTAACAGCTTTTAGTTTCTCTTTGTATTGATTGTGCCTGACCTGAGTCGGCAATTTTGTAACCTTTACTGTCAATGAATATTTTTAATCTCTTTCGCCTCTTCGATTATGATCAACTTCAGTTGTCCGAACTGCTGTGAACTGCCAGTCGTTGGGATTATGTACAGTAGGTTACGCTAGATAGGACCGCGAGTCGTGACGCTGTCCTAAGCGTCGACCAGGCCAATATTCGGTGGTAACGCAGATGTTAGTTGCTATTGCAAACGCGAGGTGCTGGTCCTCGGTCCCAACACATAGTTGGTCTTTACGGCCGACGCTAAGCGCCGGTCTCGGGTGCCAACGCACAGTTGGGTCTTTGTTGCCGACAGTGGGTGCCGGTCTTTTGTTGCCGACGCTGGGCGCCGGTCTTGGGTGCCAAAGCGGAGTTGGTCTTCGAGTGCCAGAGCGGATCCGGTCTTTTGCTGCCGACGCTGGGCGCCGGTCTTGGGTGCCAACGCGGAGTTGGTCTTCGAGTGCCAGAGCGGATCCGGTCTTTTGCGGCCAACGCTGGGCGCCGGTCTTGGGTGCCAACGCGGAGTTGGTCTTTGAGTGCCGGAGCGGATCCGGTCTTTTGCTGCCGACGCTGGGCGCCGGTCTTGGGTGCTAACGTGGAATTGGTCTTTGAGTGCCGGAGCGGATCCGGTCTTTTGCTGCCGACGCCGACGCTGGGCGCCGGTCTTGGGTGCCAACGCGGAATTGGTCTTTGAGTGCCGAAGCGGATCCGGTCTTCTGCTGCCGACGCTGGGCGCCGGTCTTGGGTGCCAACGCGGAGTTGGTCTTTGAGTGCCGGAGCGGATCCGGTCTTTTGCTGCCAACGCTGGGCGCCGGTCTTGGGTGCCAACGCGGAGTTGGTCTTTGAGTGCCGGAGCAGATCCGGTCTTTTGCGGCCAACGCTGGGCGCCGGTCTTGGGTGCCAATGCGGAGTTGGTCTTTGAGTGCCGGAGCGGATCCGGTCTTTTGCTGCCGACGCTGGGCGCCGGTCTTGGGTGCTAACGCGGAGTTGGTCTTTGAGTGCCGGAGCAGATTCGGTCTTTTGCGGCCAACGCTGGGCGCCGATCTTGGGTGCCAACGTGGAGTTGGTCTTTGAGTGCCGGAGCGGATCCGGTCTTTTGCTGCTGACGCTGGGCGCTGGTCTTGGGTGCCAACGCGGAGTTGGTCTTTGAGTGCCGGAGCGGATCTGGTCTTTTGCTGCCGACGCTGGGTGCCGGTCTTGGGTGCCAACGCGGAGTTGGTCTTTGAGTGCCGGAGCGGATCCGGTCTTTTGCTAAACATACTCATTCGAAAATAAGAACATGTCTATTATTCATGCATCAAACAGATTCAAATTAATAACGATAGAATTCTATTGATAGTACCGGCGTAAATTGTCGGCATTCCAAGTTCGAGGGAGCAGCTTCCCGTCTAGCTCTTCGACTTTATACGCCCCATGGTGGAGTACCTCCTTGACACGGTATGGTCCTTTCCATTTTGGTGCCAGCTTGCCCCCTTCCATCGGCTTTGATACTTCAGCTCTTCATAGGACCAGGTCTCCTGGCCGGAATGTCTTGGGTCGCACCCGAGAGTTGTAGTGTTTGGCCACTCGCTGACGGAACGCTGTCATACGAAGTTGCGCTTGATCTCGTAATTCTTCCACCAAATCCAAATCAGCCCTTAGCTGGTTGGAGTTGCTTTCTTCGTGGTATAATTCCGTCCGGGGACTAGGAGCTCCTATTTCTACGGGGATGACCGCCTCGGTCCCAAAGACCAAGCTAAAAGGGTTTCCCCTGTGGGTGCTCGCGATGTCATATGGTAGGCCCACAACACACTGGAAAGTTCTTCCACCCAGCGCCCTTTACAGCTATCTAGCCGAGCCCTGAGCCCTTGGAGGATGATGCGATTGGTCACCTCAGCTGCGCCGTTGGTTTGGGGATGCCCTACGGAGGTGAATCGGTGACGGATGCCCAGGCCCTCGCAGAATTCTCGGAAGGCCGTGTTATCAAACTGTCGGCCGTTGTCTGTAACCAGGGTGTGTGGTAACCCAAACCGGCACACCACGGATTTCCAAAAGAAAGCCCTTACTTTGGCTTCCGTGATTTTAGCAAGAGCTTCCGCTTCGATCCATTTAGTGAAATGATCGACGGCCACAACTAGGAACTTACGTTGTCCGGAGGCAGGAGGGAAAGGTCCCAGGATGTCCATGCCCCATTGTGCAAAGGGCCACGGTGCAGCCAGGGGGGTCAGCTGGGATGCCGGTTGATGTTGGAGTTAGCATGACGCTGGCAGCTGTTACATCTTTTGACGAGTTCAGAGGCGTCCTCTTTCATTGTCAACCAACAATACCTCTGACGTAGAGCTTTATATGCAAGGGCCCTGCCCCCCAGATAGCTTCCGCATATCCCCTCGTGTATCGCTCGCAAAATATAGTTGGCGTCGGTGGGACCGACACACCTGAGGATAGGGTATGAGAATGACCTTCGATAGAGCTTTCCTTCCATAAAGAAGAACTTCGGGGCTCATCTTTTAAGTTTCCTAGCTTCGGCAGGGTCTTCTGCGAAGATGTCATCAGTAAAGTATTGAACGTAGGCAACCATCCAGGAGGGCTCCAGCTCCACCGGCAAAGTTTCTCTTGGTACCTCAATGCTTGGGACTTCTAAATGCTCCACATAAGCCTTTCCCAACATCCCGTCAGCCGAGACGGCGAGATGGGATAGGCGTCGGCTCTAGCATTCTCTTGTCGAGGAATGTAGCTGACGCTGAAGTGAGTGAATGGGGAAACCATTGAGTGCACCGCGTCTAAGTAGCGGGCCATGATGGGATCCTTTGCCTCGTACTCCTTTGTAATCTGGCCAGCAACCAGTTGGGAGTCGGTGAATGCCCTAAGGCGTTTCACCCCAAGCTCTCGAGCCAACCTTATGCCGGATAACAAAGCTTCATATTCCGCCTGATTGTTAGTAGCTGGAAAGAGGAAGCGAAGTGCACATTCAGTCACAACCCCGTCCGAGTTGGCCAAGATGAGGCCTGCTCCGCTCCCTTGAGAGTTAGATGCCCCATCCACGTGGAGAACCCACTCATCTTCGCTGGTTCCGAGGGCCTGAATGTCCGTAGGAGGTTCTTCAGGTGGCTCCATTCCCCAAGTACATTCAACCAAAAAATCTGCCAGAACTTGGGACTTCATAGCCGACCGGGGGCGGAAAGATATATCGAACTCCCCCAGCTTGAGGGCCCACCTTGCCAGCCGGCCGGAAGTATCTGGACGAGCCAGAACCGCCTTCAGAGGCTGGTCTGTGATCACCGTGATCGGGTGGGCTTGGAAGTATGGCCGCAGTCGCTGGGCAGACACGATCAATGAGAAGATGATTTTCTCCATGTTTGAGTAGCGGGTCTCTGCATCATGAAGTACCTTACTCGTATAATATACTGGCCTTTGTGTGCCGCTAGTGTCCATACGGACTAGCACGGAGCTAACAGCCTCGGGAGAGGCCGCAAGGTATAGAAGGAGCTCTTCTCCGCTCGTCGGCTTGGCTAACAGTGGTGGGGTAGATAAGAATGTCTTTAACCCTTCGAACGCCTCTTGGCATTCTTTGGTCCACTCGAACTCGTTGATTCGGCGAAGCGCCTTGAAGAAAGGCAGACACCTTTCAACAGACTTGGATAGGAAGCGGCTTAGGGCGGCTACTCTTCCTGTCAAGCGTTATACTTCCTTCTTATTGGCAGGAGGCCTCATGTCCAAGATGGCTTGGACTTTGTCTGGGTTTGCTTCGATCCCCCTCCGGGTCACCATGAAACCCAAAAACTTCCCAGCGGTCACCCCGAATGCACATTTGCGAGGGTTTAGCTTCATCTGATACTGACGAAGCCTGTCAAATGTTTCTGCTAGGTTTGCGATGTGGTCACCGGCATGAACGCTTTTCGTCAGCATGTCATCCACGTATACTTCCATGTTACGTCCTATCTGACCTTCAAGACCTTGTTCATCAACCTTTGGTAAGTAGCTCCCGCATTCTTTAACCCAAAAGGCATTACCCTGTAGCAATACAACCCCTTTTCGGTTATGAAGGAGGTAGCTTCTTCATCCACCGGGTTCATCCGGATCTGGTTGTATCCAGAGAAAGCATCCATGAAGCTGAGAACCTCATGGCCGGATGTAGCGTCCACCAGTTGATCGATTGGAGGCAGGGGAAGCTGTCTTTGGGGCATGCCTTGTTGAGGTCGGTGAAGTCTACGCACATTCTCCAACTTCCATTGGCCTTGCGGACCAGAACCACATTAGCCAACCACTCGGGATAGTGGACCTCCCAAATATGGCCTGCAGCCATTAACTTGCGGATCTCTTCGTCGATGGCTTTCTGCCTGTCCGGAGCGAAGTTTCTCTTTTTCTGTCGGATAGGCCGACACCCTGGCTTGAGGTTAAGTTGGTGGGTGATTACTTCTTCAGGAACGCCCGGCATGTCTGAGGATGACCATGCAAAAACGTCCGTGTTGGCCCGCAGGAAGGTGAGAAGTTGATGACGTACTTCCTCCGGGAGCGATGCCCCCAGCTGAACAGTTCTTGCTGGGTCATCACCCAAGGGGAGGGTTAGAAGGTGTTCTGCCGGCTCTCCCCTTCTTCCCAATTCCCTAGGATCGAGTGACTCAGAGGCTGTCGCTGATTCTGCGTTCAGCGGGCTGGGCGACAGATGGTAGCAAGGCGGAAGTGGGCTTTGCTCCCCCTTCATTTCTCCGATGCCTTCGTTGGTGGGAAACCTTACCAATAATCTCTTAGTGGAGATCACGGCATCCAGCAGATTCAGCCCCGGTCTTCCCAAGATGGCGTTATAAGCCAGCGGGACCCGGACCACCAAGAAGTTTATGACCACGGTGCTCTGACATGGAGGAGTTCCAGCCGTGACCGGGAGAGCAATTTCACCTTCGACGCTCACTGAGTCTCCCGTGAAACCCATTAGCGGTGTGGCAACGGGTCGGAGTAGAGACCTTGATAAGTTCATCCGAACAAAAGCATCGTAACTCAAGACGTCCACAGAGCTCCCACTATCAATTAGAATTCTTTTTACAGGGTGTTTAGCTATAGTCATGGACATCCACGACGCTGTCGTCATGTTTATTAACTACCCCATCTAGATCCTTTCCGAAGAAAGGTATTACAGAGTCTATTCCCTCTCGTGGTCTCTTCGAACCACCATCCGCTCCCCAAGAGATCATAGCTATGGTCTTTTCAGTTGGGGTATTGTCCACGCCAGCCGGGCGACCTGGGGGCACCGTGGGGCCCGTCGCGGGGAGATTGCCTCTTCGAACAAACTTGCCCAGGTGGCCTTGCTGAACCAGCTCCTCGATGGCCTTTTTTAGATGGCGGCAGTCTTCGGTGTCGTGGCCGTAGTCTCGATGGTACCGGCAGTAAAACTCCTTGTTGCGGGGGCCCCCGGACTTCAAGGGAGTCGGACGCTTGAAATATGGTTCTTCCTCAATCTCCAGCAGGATGTGAGAGATGGGAGCCATGAGATGGAGTGAATTGCTCTTTAGGAACCAGTGCCTGCGGCCGGCGATCTGAGCGTCGTGGAGGCTCGGGCTTTCGTGGTTGTGCACCAGTACGGTCAGAAGGCGGTGGTTTATTACCGGGGTTCTTGTCAGCTTCTCTCCTGGAAGAATCTGCTTCGTCAGCGCGGATGTACTTCTGTGCTCGGCTCAGAAGCTCGGCGTAGGAGCGCGGAGGCTTCTTATCCAGGGAGTATGCGAATCTGGACGGGCGAAGTCCTCTCTTCAGGGCCAAGGTGGCGACGGAGTCCTCCAGGTTGTATACTTCCAGCGCTGCTTCCTTAAATCGAGCGACGAAATCCTTTAAGGTCTCGCCACTCCTCTGCTGGACAGCAAAAAGGCTATCGGCAACTCGTGGGATCTTTCGACAGGCATCAAAATGAGCCAGGAAGGATCGTTCAAGTTGCCGAAACGAGTTGATGCTGCGGGGGGGCAGCCGGGAGTACCACGCGCGCGCCGCCTTACGGAGCGTGGCCGGGAAGGCGACGCATAATAAGGAATCCGTCGCTCCCTGGACCTGCATGAGGACTTTGTAGCTTTCCAGATGGTCCAGGGGGTCCGTCGTTCCATCATATGGATCCAATTGAGGGAGACGAAACCGGGGGGGGACAGGTTCCTCCATGATATGGCGAGAAAGCGGGGGGCGACGCTCATACTCCGCTGCATAGGGATCGGCGATCCGACGGCTGAGTTCGTCCAACCGCCGATGGTACTCGTCAAGCCTTTGCTCAGCCCGTCGGGTGGTTTTTCGGGGAGTGTTACTTCGGGATGAGTCGGAAGAAGAAGATTGCCGGTGCAAAGAATGTGCCCGCTTGGACTCCTTTTCTTCCGGTCGGTGGTGGGAACGGTCGGAGCGACGGGAGGGAGACCGTCGCCGCCTTGAGGTCCCTTGGTGATGAGGTTCGGGGGGTGAGCGGTGAGAGACCTCAGGCGGGGTTCCTCCTTGGTGAGACTGAGCTGTTCCTCGCGCCCCTTCGCCCATCGCAGGGGGTTGAGTTACAGCAGCCACATAACGCTCTTGCAGCCCCCGGACCATCATCGTCAGATCCTGGACCTGATGAGCTAGGACATCAAGCCGGTCGGGTTGGCTTGTCGGTGCGAGGGGTGGAGCATGGGTGTTGACCTCCGAATGCTCAACTCGCGGGATGTGCCCGGCTGCTTGGCTAGAGGAGGCCTCTTGCGCTCGCGTGGTCACCATCGCTTCCTTTGCAAAACTGGAGGGGTTCCAGGGAGAATTTTTGACCTGGCTGGTCCCTTCCTGGTGCGCCAATCTGTTGCGCCGAATCACGTATGATGAACGTTGGGCCGGATGGGATCACCGGGTGCGTAGAAAGGCCGCCGTCTTCCTCCAGGAGCCTGCAAAAAGTCCTGGACCGGTGGTTCCGACGAGGACCCTCCGATGCCCAAGTTAGTGAGTCGTCCAACAGGGATATGATTTTGTAGAATTGTTCTAGAGGAAGTGCCAGAGAGAGTCCCCTTGCATGGAGCTCGGGTCCTCCTTTTATACCTGTTGGGGATCCATATACCTTGGTCTGTTGGAACCGTCGAATCTGTTCCGTTGTGATGTTTCATCGAACGGTAAGTTGTTGGACTGTTGCTGGATAAGGGCTGCTTATAGCGGTAACTGCTGATCAGGCTAACACTGGCCCGTGATTTTGGTAAGTGAGATATTCGGCAGCAGACCTTAGATCGCGGGGTCGGTTGCCTAAGACTAGTCCTTGTATGAAGGCCGACACTGGGGGTTGACGCCGGATGGCAGTGCTAGAGGCCGGAACCAGAGTCTCAGTATTGGGACTGATACTGAAGGCCGACACCCGTGACCAATGCTGGAGGCCGATGCTGGTGGCTGACGCTGGGGGCCGACGCTGGAGGTCGGCGCTGGTGGCCGACGCTGGATGTCTGGTGCCAACGCATAGTTGGTCTTTGATGCCGACGCTGGGGGCCAACGCTGGAGGCCGACACCGGGGCCGGCGCTGGGGGCCGACGCTGGAGGCCGACGATGGAGGCCGACACCGGGGCCGGCGCTGGGGGTCGACGCTGGGGGCTGACGCTGGAGGCCGACACCGGGGCCGGCGTTGGGGCCGACGCTGGGGGCCAACGCTGGAGGCCGATGATGGAGGCTGACACCGGGGTCGGCGCTGGGGGCCGATGCTGAGGGCCGGCTCTGAAGACCGATGCTGGAGGCCTTGGGTTTTGTTGTCACATCATTGCTTTCGAAAATCGCGCGGAAGATAATACTACCCCGGGGAAACGGTCAGCCGTATCATTTAGGTATGGATCATGAATGAATCCTAAAGTAGTTTTTTTTTTTTTTTTTTGAAAGAAATCAATCCTGAAAATCATAAAATAGAAATTGTTTAAGTATAATAGAATAGGTATCATCTTACTTCCAAATCCAAAATTCAGAAAGATGGACCGCAGCGTTCGCCACCTAGTCAGTTGCTGAGTTGACTTCATGATAGACATGTCGGATCTAGAATCTGAAGTCCTTCCGTAGGGTAAACCAGACGTCCAACAGCTAGAGAATTAATTAAAGACTGACCGTAGCAGTCCCGTCGAAGCCAATGTATGACAATAGAAATCCCTCTTCATGTAACATAAAAAATACTACCCATACTACATACAGCATAGCTTCGTCAATGCCTCGAATAACAAAAGCTGGCCCCTAGTCTACATAGCTAATCCTAAAGTAGTTTCAAGAAAGACGGCTTCATTCTTCGATGGCCAACGTGGACGTGTCACATGTATGACCCCAATTATGGTACGAACCTTGGACCCATTGGCATCTTGGTTGTCTTCAGAGGCATTAAGGCGGGCACTTTGGGGACACAGCGAGGAGACCCCGGCGGCGTCGCGTTTGGCGGGAATCCCACGCCGCCGCGTGACGCGTCGCGGAACGCAGCCGTGCACGCGGCTTGGTTGGGGCAGCACCAACCTTCCAAAGCCGTGCGATCACGAAGCAGGGCGAGCCGGTAGCGGTGGTCCCACCTCACCAACGTCGAACATCGCTCCGTCACATGGCCGGCCGTGCCGGAGCGGCGCGAACGGAGGAGGCAATGCCGCCGGCATTTCAGAACCATTCCGCGGACGACCTCGAGCTCCTCAATGACCAAATTGTCCCTTTTTTTCTCTATAAATTATTTTTCTCTTTTTTTTTTTGTGTGTGTGTGTGTGTGACATCATTAAAGAATAATCATTGACAAATTTTCTATATCACTACATTTTTTATTTTATTCATTGAAAATGTATAAGCTCATGTAATATAAATTTTCTATATATATTTATTATTGCTTCGGTATAAAAGCTAGAAATGATACTTTATTTTTTCGTGTGTGATAAAATAGAACCGTTATATATATATATATAAGTTGTTATTAGACGACTAGTTATGAAAATACTAAATAAATTTGAATCCATGCAAGTAAAAAAAAAAGTAAGTTAAAGATTAAAGAAAATATAAAATCATCTGAAATAAGGAATCTATTAAGTATCACAAAATCTAATGACTAGCTTCAAGATGTTCAATAGAAAAGTTGATTATATTTTTTTTTTCTTTGACTGTAAGATTAATATATAATTCAACTTGACTGTGTAAGTGATGTTTTGTTTAGGTAATCAATGACCTTCAGATAGATCGGCCATTGAACAAATCAATGATATAGGCTAACATTATATAACAATTAGTCCATGTCATCACAGTTAGATAATGGTACTACCCAATTAAAAATGTTGCTAGTTTGGAACCAAAATCTTAACTTAAAAATAATGTTAGGAGTATATTTTCATTGAGTGTGCAAAATACTATCCTAAGTCCAAGCCACCTCAACTAGGAAATACTTTAGTTGGACAAAATCATGGATGCGAAACTGAGGCAGTAGAAAATCCTTAAGGTAGTGTTTGATAGAAAAAATATTATCCATGGATAAGTGTACGGGATAGAGTTTGTCCCCTGGCTATCCCTAGGGATATCCATAGCTATCCCATTGATCATATCAAATGCAAAAAGGTAAATTCATAGGATAACTTTTTTTTACTCTTA
>UESW01004466.1:674189-818444 GCA_900491605.1 Calamus simplicifolius | reverse complement strand
ATAAATTTTTATCTATTTTTAAAAATTTTGTAATGGTTGTTTTGGTCAATTACATTGTATTAGCAAGTTTAATTTATATTATTTAATTTTTTTAAATAAATAAATTAATTTAATTTAAAAATTAAAAATTAATTTATTTTGTTTTTCAAAAATAATTAATTAGTGACGCTTTTTCATCACAATTAATTTAAAAAATTAATAATTATGTTATTTTAATTTTTTTAAGAAAAATAAATTAACTAGTTAGCGACGTAATTACGTCGCAAATATTTTTAAAAATTTTATTTTTAATGTAGCGACGCATTAGTATGCGTCGCAATTATTTTTTAAAAATTAAAAATTATTTTATTTTATTTTTTAAAAATATAAATTCATTAATTAGTGATGCTATTTTTCATCGCAATTAATTTAAAAAAATTAAAAAATATTTTTTTTAATTTTTTTAAAAAATAATTTTATTAATTAACGACACAATTGCGATGAGATTATTCATCGCAACTATTTTTTTTAAAAAATTATTTTTCAATTAGTGACACATTTAGTATGTGTCGCAATATATTGCGACACATTAGTGCGTCGCAGAGAGTCGCTGTTAAGCGATGCAACTGCGACAAATTGAGGTTGCGATGATCCTTTTAGCGACGCCTTAATTGCATTGCTAATGCGTTGCTAAACAAGCTATAGCGATGCATTAGTGATGCATTTTAGGCGTCGCTATATTTAATTTTCTTGTAGTATGAATTTGATATGTTTTGTAAAGATGAAAGCATTAACAAACAGCTCACGATTGATTATACTTCTTAACAAAATGAAGTCTTTGAAAAAAAAATTTATAATTGAGATGAATGAATTAATTTCCTAAGAAGAGACTATATAATTCATTTTGGTTTGAAGCTATGTATACAACTATATACCTGTTTAATAGGTGCAAAAGCTTTGAAGATTTGAACTCCTTTTGAAGGTTAAAGTGAGAGGACACATTCATGAGGCATTTAAAAGTCTTTTGAAGTATTTTCTATGCATAAATTCTAAAGAAAATACCGTATAAGGTGGATGAGACAAGTAAGAAGTATATTTTCATGTGTTATAGCTTAATACCAAAGGGGTATAGGCTGTATAGTTTGGGAAGTAAAAATATAATAATTAATCAAGATATCTTGTTTAATGAGGCAGCAACTTGAAATTAAGAGTAAGAAAATATTGGAAAAAACAAGTTCTTGTTGATAAAATGTTGCTAAAATCAATTCATAAAGATGAAAATGGTGGAAGCTTTTCTCCATCTCCTTCAAATTTAAACTCACAATCACATTCAAATTCAAGTTCATCATCTTCCACCTTAGCTTCAATGAAAATGAAAAGTTTTGAGTGAGATTACTAACAATGTAATTTTAATATTATGGAATCAGAAAATTTTAAGAAGCTACGGAGGAACAAACATGAAGAAGGCTATGGAAGAATAAATTATCATTGTTTTAAAAAATTCTTGGAAGCTAGTTGATAGGCTATAAGATAAAAAAGTTATTGGAGCTAAATGAATATATAAAGTGACATACGATTCAGAAAATTTGGTGCAAAGAACAGTAAGGTTAGTTGTAAAGGGTATTCACAGAAATTCGGAATTGATTTTATGAAATATTTGCTTTAGTTACTCGTCTTGATATATAAGAGCTCTTATTATTTTGGCAGTTCATAAAATTAATTATTATATCAACTTAATATGAAATCAATAATTTTGAATGAAGAATTGAAGGGAAAATTCTATGTTGGGCAACCATAAGGTTTATTATCAAAGGAAAAGAAAATAAGTTGTATAAGCCAAAAGAGTTATTGTATGGACTGAAGCAAATATCTAAAGCTTAATATAATGAGATCGACTGCTACTTTAATGAAAGAGGATCCAAGAAGAATAAGAATGAGCCTACTTTATATTTGAAGAAGCAAGATGATTCAAGTATCCTAGTTATTTTACTTTATGTTGATGATTTGTTGTTCACAGAAAACAACAAAAAAATTGACTAAAAATTCAAGAAAGACATGATTCGTAAGTGTGAAAACGGTGATATGATGCTGCTATATCATTTCTTAGCATAAAAAATTATCATAATGAAGGGATATTTTATTTTTTAAAAGAAGTATACAAAAATATTTCTGAAAAAGTTGAGTATGTTTGGGTGCAAGCCTATTACAATGCCACTTGTTGTAAATAAAAAATTAAAGAAAAGGGATTGAGAAAAGGAAGAGGATGCAACTTTTATGGTTAAAAACTTGCTATATCTCACTGATATAAAGCTTGACATAGTGTTTGCTATAAGTATGCTTTATAAATTCATGCATAGTCCAAGCCACACAAACTTTGGAGTTGTAAAAAAGATGCTAAGATATCTACGAGGCACAATAGAATATGTAATTAGATTTGGAACAAATTTGATAGGGATTGGAGAGGTTGGGTATTGATAATATAAAAGCACTTGCTATATATTTTCCTTTGGTTGAGGTATATTTTCTTGGTATTCAAAGAAGTAATAGTTGGTTACTCAATCTTTAACTAGAGTACACTATAGCATCAATGGCAACTTTTTAAACTATTTGGTTATAAAAAATCCTCGACAAACTTAATGAGAAGGACTTGAAGCTATTAAAATTTTTTACTGCTAGAAATCGAACATTACAATAACCAAGAATCTAGTTTCTCATGGCCATACAAGGCTTATTGCAATTAAATATCTTTATTAAATAAGCTATTGAAGAAGGAGAAATTTAATTACATTTTTGTAGGTCAAATAAATAATTGGCTGATATATTCACTAAAGTACTTTTAAAAGAGAAATTTAAGTATCTTAAAGAAGAATTGGGAGCTCAAGAATAGCACATAAGGGCAAAATACTGAGGTTAATTTGCTTTACGTATAATTCAAAAAAGCTATAACACTTTTTATTACTTAAAACAAATTTATGTATGGTTAAATAATGTAACTCAAACTAAGTTATGTGGTTTGCATATTATATATATATATTATTTATATGTCTTGCATGTTTTTCACATGTAAAATTTAGAATTAAGTGAATCATGTATAAATAGTTGGATGAAAAAAATATCCAAGAGAAAAAAAAAATGTTATCCATGAAACCCACTTCTTCTCTCTTGTTTGCTATCCAGATTTAATTCAAATCAATTTCTAATATTTTTCCTTCATCCCAAGCTGAAATTATAGCCATCTTAAAGCCTAAGCAAAGGGCTAACACACTCAAACCTCTCTTATTATTACTATTTCTCTTTCTTTTGGACATGGCCACCATAGCCATCTCCTTTCCTTCCCAAAACAAACTTTATTCCCCATTATCTCTTTAAATCCTTAGCCATCACTCAAAATCAAGTTGACCTTCCTCCCCCCACCCTTTTCCTCTCCCTTCATCTCACTGTAAAAGACATAGTATCAACATCCACAACATCACCACCACAAGAAGAACAAAACCTCTTTTATCATCTCTTTCATGAAAAAGATAACTTGTACTAGACTTTAGACACTCACGCCATGAGAAGCATAACAAGCTTCACTTCGCTTGAAAACCTAAAATCATCATCGATCTGTAAGCCATGCCACTTTCTTTCCTTGCTACATTCTCACTTGCTATCACCCTTCTTCTATTTCTTCGATGTCCCCCTCTCTTTTTCCTTAATGTGAATCTTGTAGAATCGGTTTTGCACTAATGGTAATGAGGAGGAGAAAGAAGTGAGTGGCAAGCAATAAAATATTAATAAAGGAAAACCTTCCCTTTCCAACTTTATCATTCTAGTTCAATAATCAATTGCCATGGATTTAGATAAATACCTAATAAACTCCTATGTATAACAATCATTAGATTTTTCAACCAAGAGATACATCCATTTATTTAAAACAAACTAAGTTACAACTTTAGGAAAAAGGAGCATGCTATTCTTTGATAGCTCAACATCTAAATTTGAAAATCAGATTGGAGTAAATTTCATGCTGAAGGGTGACTTCATGTTTGAGAACAAATTCTAAGTTTTTTTTTAAGTGAAAAAAGCTCAAATAAATTACATCATTGGAATTGTACGGTAAGCTTGATGGTGTAGTTAAAAAAAAAAAGCATGCTTGAAGAAAAAATTCTTAGATAGATTTCATCGATCATGCAAGATATATACCAAGCTAACTAGCAAATACTGCATCAATATTTTAGGTTAAAATATTCTATAGCTAGAGGATGGTTTAGAACTAATCAAGCTACTGAAAATTATTAAAATTTGAATGAAAAACTACAAAATCGACATGATGTTCACCAAACGGTATAATCTATATTTCATATGGTAGACGAGGCTTAACAAAAAATTTCTCTGCTTGAAAGTAGACAAGAATTGTTAGTTGAAAGTCCTTAAGGTAGTGTTTGATAGAAAATTAGCTACTCTGAATAAGTGTACAGGATAGAGTTTATCCATGAGATAGCTGAGAGAATAACTAGCTTTTTTTAATAATAATTTTTCCCTTAAGGGATAGCTGGGGGAATAACCAGCTATTCCTATAGTCCCTAGGGAATAAGTTCAGGGGATAACCCATGTGGGTTATCCCCCTTTGGTTAACTTTATTTTCAGATATCTTTCGTAGTTATGACTTTTGAGAATAAGGAAGGATATTCTTCTATTTCAAACACAGACTAAGGGTTTAGGCTTCCTCGCATGGGTCCTGTTGTCATCTTCGACCTCCAATTCTAAGTGGACGAGTTCTTCCTCTATTCTTGCATTGTCGCCTCCCTTAACACCAAGCTCCAACACCTCCTCATGTTTTCTATCTCTTGCTACCATCTCCTTTCCAACTTTACACTTGTGTTTGCAACTACCTTCTTTGTTGCTTTCATTCTACCTAAACCTCCTATGGTTATGCTTTTAAGTGGTTTCTTGCTGCCTTCACCCTAAACACCACTTTTGCTCCGATTTAAATCTTGATCGTATATAGACCGCTTGATTGCAATAAGAATGGGTCTCAAATAATGTGATAGGGAAAGGTTTATATATGTTAGGTTTCTTTGCTATTTGTTTGTGTACTTCTATGTTAATATTAATAAAAGTTTGAAGTTAGGTTAGAGAAACGTGATGGGATATTTTGATTATTTGTTCATGGTATGATAAAGAATATGGACAAAAAAAAGGTCATATTAAGATGCAAATTAGATTTAATTAATTTTTTAAAAATGTATAACAAATATGAAACACGAGTCAAAGGTATATTTTGATTAATCTATCTAACACATACAGCTCATCATGTAATTAGAAAGTCCACTCCTTCACACTTAACCTGCCTTTGATTCCTAGATAAAACCTGATCAAGAGAGAGAAAAATGGACACAAAAAGAAGAGGTTAGGAGATGAGCGGTTAGAGCACCCTCGACACACATTCCTATGAATAAAAATTTCATTTCATATATAACGGATGCTGACATATGAGATTTGGGCATTGATCTGGGTCACGCTCTGAGAAAGTTACAGACCACTTATTGATGTGGCCGATGAAGCCATATGGGCAATCATGGCAAAATTAAATGAGTGGCACGACCAGCTAAGCCGAGGCGGTCCCAACTTCTTCAAGTCGGTCCTACGTCGGCCCCTGCTTCTCCAGTCATGCCGAGGCGGTCCCGACTCCTCCAAATCGGTCCTACGTCAGCCCCTGCTTCTCCAGTCATGCCGAGGCGGCCCCGATCCCTCTAGGTTGGTCCTGCGTCAGCCCCTGCTTCTCCAGTCATGCCGAGGCGGTCCCGACTCCTCCAAATCAGTCATGCGTCAGCCCCTACTTCTCCAGTCATGCCGAGGCGGCCCCGATCCCTCTAGGTTGGTCCTGCGTCAGCCCCTGCTTCTCCAGTCATGCCGAGGCGGCCTCGAAAGTCCACTCCTTCACACTTAACCTGCCTTTGATTCCTAGATAAAACCTGATCAAGAGAGAGAAAAATGGACACAAAAGAAGAGGTTAGGAGATGAGCGGTTAGAGCACCCTCGACACACATTCCTATGAATAAAAATTTCATTTCATGTATAACGGATGTTGACATATGAGATTTGGGCATTGATCTGGGTCATGCTCTGAGACAGTTACAGACCACTTATTGATGTGGCCGATGAAGCCATATGGGCAATCATGGCAAAATTAAATGAGTGGCACGACCAGCTAAGCCGAGGCGGTCCCAACTTCTTCAAGTCAGTCCTACGTCGGCCCCTGCTTCTCTAGTCATGCCGAGGCGGTCCCGACTCCTCCAAATCGGTCCTGCGTCAGCCCCTGCTTCTCCAGTCATGCCGAGGCGGCCCCGATCCCTCTAGGTTGGTCCTACGTCAGCCCTGCTTCTCCAGTCATGCCGAGGCGGTCCCGACTCCTCCAAATCGGTCCTGCGTCAGCCCCTGCTTCTCCAGTCATGCCGAGGCAGCCCCGATCCCTCTAGGTTGGTCCTGCGTCAGCCCCTGCTTCTCCAGTCATGCCGAGGCGGCCTCAACTTCTTCAAGTCGGACCCACGCTTGCTTCGGCTCCTCCGCGCCAGCCTCGGTGACCCTTATCGGCCCCAACTCCTCCAAGTCGGTCCCGCGTCAGCCCCTGCTTCTCCAGTCATGTCGAGGCAGCCCCGACTCCTCCAAGTCTGTCCTGCGTAGGCCCCTGCTTCTCCAGTCATGCCGAGGCGGCCCCAACCCACTAGGTTGGCCCTGCGTCGGCCCCTGCTTCTCCAGTTGAGCCGTGGCAGCCCCGACTTCTTCAAGTCGGACCCACGCTTGCCCCAGCTCCTCCGCGCCGGCCTTGGCGACCCTCATCGGCCTTGACTTCTCTGAGCCAACCCCGCCTCGGCCCTACTTCTTTAAGATTGTCCCGGCCGTTCGGCCCGCCAACTCTCTGACCTGCACAGCCTGACATAACTAGGCCCACCTACCGCCTAGCCTCACCGCTGATGGGACCAGGCCCACCTACCGCCTGGCCTCACCACTGATGGAACCAGATCCACCAACCGCCGGTTCTTCTCTTTGATGGGACAGGACCTACCGACCAGCCAAAATTCACGTAACCCCCACATGTTCCGTAGACATTTCCCCCTCACGGAACTTCATGTGGCAAATCCCCACGCAAGTGTCAACCACCTATAAAAGGATAATCCCACTCGAGACCTAGGTATGCGAACACAAGTACTCGCTTACACTTTCACCCCAGAAGGACTCCAACTCCTGGAGCTTTTTCTGCCCTTAGGGAGCTCCCTCAAGCTCCCCTTCAGCTGTGACCTCGATTGCTAACTTGGGCATCAGAGGGTCCCCACCGGAGCTTCCTTCGGTCTTGGGACTTCTTGCAGGTCATCCAGCCCGATAAGAATTCCATCAGCAAGCAGCTTAATCTTCCCTGCGCTCAAGTTTGGTCATTGGGCATCATCAGATTGGTGCGCCAAGTAGGGATAAAAAGGAAGACGCGAACCCTACAGCATTCGCTCGCAAGCATTCCCTCCTTTTTCTTCAATAAGCAATGTTGGTGACACGGGCTCAAGACGCCTCTACTAGTTATCCTGGGGGGCATCCCCCACCAGCTAGGCAGCAGGAGGCTAACCTTCCTACTGCCAATCCTCCCGTCATCTGCCCACCACCAGATGCAACTGCCCCAGCTGATCAGCTGGCGGCTCTCACCCAATAAGCCCAAGCCCTTACTGCCATGGTCCACGGGCTCCAGAAGCAACAGTCCATGGCTACCCAACACTAGACTGCTCCTCCGCCTACCAGCCAGCAGTCTGCGAGGGGAAGATCCCTCCATCGAGAGGCCGGCCATCGGCAAGCCTCCCCCAAGAGATCCCCCCAAAAAAAGGCTAGCCGCTATCGGGCCTCTCCCAAGAAGCCTCGTCAGGAGCCCCTTAAGAGGCCACACTCCCCCAACCATGACTTATGCGGATCCTCCCCGGAGCCTCGGCGCCATGAGGAGCCAAAGCGGAGGTCTCACCTCCCACGTCCTTCTCCATCCTACTCCTCCTCATCTTCCGAGTCGTCCAGGAGGGCCCATGGGATTAGCCGCCAGGCAGAGGAGCGCCTGGACGAGTACCACCGGCGGCTGGACAAGCTTGCCAGAAAGATCAACAACTAGCCGAAGGAGGAGTATGACACTCGCCCTCCCTATACTTGCCAGATATTGGAGGAGCCCTTACCCTTCGGATTTTGATTCCCTCAGTTGGATCCGTATGATGGTACGATGTATCCCCTCGACCATTTTGAGAGCTACAAAGCCCTCATGCAAGTCCAAGGGGCTACGAACACTCTTTTGTGCAAGATTTTCCCTGCCATCCTGCGGAAAGCCGCCCGTGCCTGGCACACCCGTTTGCCCTCTCACAGCATTGATTCTTTCCGGAAGCTGAAAAGGGCATTTTTGGCACATTTCGATGCCTATCAAAGAATCCCAAGAGTTGTTGATAGCCTCTTCTCTGTATGCCAAAAGGAAGAAGAGTCACTTTGGGACTTCGTGGCCCGATTCAAAACCGCCGCCCTCGAAGTCTACCACTTAGATAACGCAATGGCGACACTGGCACTAAAGCGGGGGCTCCTCCCTTCCCGCTTCACTTTCTCTTTGGATAAGAAGCCCTCCGGCTCCTACTCCGACCTCCTCTTCCGAGCCCAAAAGTATATCCGCGCGGATGAGGCCGACCTCACCTGCCGAAAATTCGCGAGAGGGTCCAGCCAAAATCCTGCCCATCCCAAGCCAAGCGGATCCTCTCAACTGCGGCGACCCGAGCCGCCCCGCCGACCAGACAACAGGCATCGAAGCCTCGCCCCTCTAGAAAGCGAGCTCACACCTCTCCTTGCTCCTCACTCCCATATCCTCATGGAGATCGAGGGCGAGCCCTACCTTCAGTGACCTCCTCCCATGAAGAAGGGCCTCCCCCGTAACAAAAGCCGCTATTGTTACTTCCATAGGGACTACGGCCATGACACCGACAACTGCTATAGCTTGAAGTGCACCATCGAGGAGCTCATCCAGCGAGGCTACCTCAGGAAATACATCCAGAAGGCACCCCCATTAGTGCCGACTCTCATGGGCCCCCCGCTTGTTCAGGCTCCCATTGACAATGCCCCCACAGAGCAGACTGTTGGAATGGCATCCTAGGGGGCAGCTCCTTTATCCAAGCGGCCGAGAGGGGAGAGAGCACCAGATAACGTATCTCCCGGAAGGGATCGGCAGTTGTAGAAAATGTAAATAATGAAGGCGTCGTCATTTCAATGACGATCGCCAAGCACCCTGTAAAAAGGATATTAGTTGATAGTGGTAGCTCAGTTGACATCCTTACCTACGACGCATTTGTTAGGATGGGTTTATCTATTGATTCTCTCCAGATCATGGAAACTCCTCTAATGGGATTCACTGGAGACTCGATGAGGGTCGAAGACGAAATCTCCTGGCCTGTGACGGTCGGAATGCCGCCTTGTCAAAGCACAGTTATTATGAAGTTCCTGGTTGTGCGAGTCCCCCTGGCGTATAATGCCATTCTCGGATGACCGGGCCTCAATCTTTTGGACGCGGTCATTTTCACCCGGCGGTTACTCGTGCAATTCCCTACCAGCGGTGGGGTTGGCGAGATGCGGGGAGAAGTCAGCCTAGTCTTGCCTTGCTACCATGTGGCTTCAAGTCCCTAAGAGGCCGAGCCGGCCTTGGAGGCACCTGACCCCAGGGAGACCAGCAAAGGAGGAGAGCCAGCCGAGCGGCTCTTAACTTTTCCCCTAGGAGATGACCTGGCGAGGACTGTGCGCATAGGCGGACTCCTCCCTCCAGAGGACCGCGATCGTCTCCTGACTTTCCGCTGGCCAACTCGGACATATTTTCCTGGTCGGTGTCCAACATGCCCGGCATTCCTCCAGAGGTGATCACTCATAATCTCAACATTGACCCAAAGCACCGCCCTGTCTGCCAAAGGAAGAGAAGCTTTGCCCCTGAGTGGCAAAAGGCCATCGACGAGGAGGTCAACAAGTTGCTCAGCATCGGTCACATCCGAGAGGCACATTACCCAGCTGGCTGGCTAACGTAGTCATGGTGCGAAAGGTAAATGGGAGCTGAAGAATCTGCATCGACTTCACCAACCTCAATAAGGCTTGCCCAAAAGATAGTTTTTCTCTGCCTCGGATCGACCAACTGGTGGATTCCACCTCCGGCCACGAGCTTCTCAGCTTTATGGACGCTTTCTCCGGATACAACCAAATAAAGATAGACCCAGGCGACGAGCACACCTCCTTCGTGTAGAGAAAGGCATTTATTGCTACAAAGTAATGCCCTTCGGCCTCAAAATTATGAGGGCGACCTATCAAAGGCTGATGAACAAAGTCTTCCAAGATCAACTGGACCGAAACATGGAGGTCTACGTGGACGACATGTTGACAAAGAGCGCCCGCGCCTTTGATCATGTTTCCAATCTGGAGGAAACTTTCAACAACCTCCGCCGCTTTCAAGTTAAGCTGAACCCAAAGAAGTGTGCCTTCGGCATCATAGCAGGCAAGTTCTTAGGCTTCATGGTGACCCAACGAGGGATCGAGGCAAACCCGGAGAAGATCAGCGCCATCCTCAACATGAGGCCACCAACCAGCAAGAAGAAAGTGCAGCGGCTCATGGAAAGAGCGGTGGCCCTAAGCCGTTTCCTTTCCAAGTCAACCGAGAGGTGCTTGCCCTTCTTCAAAGCCCTGCGGAAGGTCAACAGCTTCGAGTGGACAGATGACTGTCAAAAGGCTTTCGATGGGTTAAAAGCATTTCTATCCTGCCCGCCACTCCTATCGAAGCCAAAGGATGGGAAGAATCTTTTCCTCTATCTCGCTGCCTCTCCAGAAGCCGTCAGTTCCGTTTTGGTGCACCTCGATGCCGACGGGACTCAGAAGCCTGTCTACTATGTAAGCAAAGTGCTCCATGATGCGAAAGTTAGGTACTCCAAAATAGAAAAGATCATCTCCGCCCTGATCATCTTCGCCCGGCGTCTCCGCCCGTATTTCCAGGCGCACCCTATCGTGGTGCTCACGGACCAGCCTCTCCGAGCCATTCTGGCTCGCCCTGACACTTCAGGCCAACTTGCTAAATGGGCCATCAAGCTGGGAGAGTTTGACCTCTTTTTTCAGGCATGGCCAGCTCTGAAGTCCCAAGTCTTGGCCGACTTCCTGGTCGAGTGCACCTGGGCAGGGGAGTCGACCGAAGAAGTTCCTGTGAGGCAGCCCGATGCCAAGCCAGAAGATGACGGGGAGTCCTGGATCCTCCACGTGGACAACACCTCAAACTCCCAAGAAAGCAGCACCGGCCTCATCCTTGTGGGCCCAGATGGAGAGAAGGTGGAATGCACCCTTCGGTTTCTATTCGAAGCCATGAACAATCAGGCCGAGTACGAGGCCCTGCTAGCAGGGTTGAGACTGGCCTAGGAGTTTGGAGTAAGGCGCCTCAGAGCTTTCACCGACTTGCAACTTGTCTTCGAGCAAATCAACAGAGAGTATGAGGCATGCGACCCCACCATGGCCCAATATCTAGGCAACGTTCAACTTTTGATCTCTCCACTAACTTATTTCAGCATCAGCTATATCCCTTGGAGTGAGACGCCAAGGCCGACACCCTTTCTCGGTTGGCCACCTCCACTGATGGCATCACGAGGGATAACTACATCGAGCATCTGGAGAGGCCTAGCATAGAAGACAAAGAAGAAGTCCTTCCGCTCACCCAAGAGCCAACTTGGATGGATGCCTACGTCTGGTACCTCGCGCATGGCACTCTTCCCACTGACCGCAACGAAGCTAGGTTGCTCAAATGGAGAGCTTCCAAGTTCACCCTCCTAGACGGACGGCTAGACAAAAGATCATTCTCCTACCCCCTGCTCAAATGCGTAGGACATGCCGACGCCGACTACATCCTCAGAGAAATCCATGAAGGCATCTATGGAAATCACTTGGGAGATAGGTCTCTGGCTCAAAAGGCTCTCCGCTAAGGATACTTCTGGCTCACTATGAGGGAGGATGCCGCCAAGTTAGTTCAGAGGTGCGATTGCTGCCAGCGCCATGTGTATATTAAGCGTCATCCATCTGTCCCCATGAACCCGCTCTCGGCCCCGTGGCCCTTCGCCCAGTGGAGGATGGACATCCTTGGATCATTCCCCCCTGCTTCAGGACAGCGGAGATTCTTGCTTGTCGCCATCAACTACTTCACCAAATGGGTCGAGGTTGAAGCGTTAGCCAAAATCACTGAGAGCAAGGTTAAAGCTTTTTTCTGGAAGTCTATCATATGCTGCTTCGGCCTACCTCACACCCTTGTCACCGACAACGGCCGACAGTTCGACAATGCCACATTCAAGACCTTCTGCGCCGAACTAGGCATCCACCACCGATTCACCTCTGTCGGCCATCCACAGACTAACGGAGAGGCCAAGGTCATGAATCGCACTATCCTCAGAGGGCTCAGAACTTGGTTGAATGGATCCAAGGGCCAATAGGTAGAAGAACTCCCTAGTGTGCTATGGGCTAACTACACGACCCCAAGGGCTCCGACGGGCGAGACCCCCTTTGGTCTCGTCTTTGGGTCCGAGGTGGTCATTCCCGTCGAGATTGGCCTGCCGAGCCCACGCGTGGAATCCTACAACGAAGAAGACAACTCCACCCTAATAAGAGCCAACCTCGACTTCATCGACGAAGCGCACGATCGAGCACGACTGCGTATGGAAACCTTCCGCCAGCGGGCAGCCAAATATTACAACACCCAGGTGCGTCCCAAAGCATTCCGCCCCAGGGATTTGGTCCTAAGAAAGGCTGAGGTGTCCAAGCCTATGGAGGGGGGCAAACTATCCCCCAATTGGGAAGGTCATTACTGAGTCGTCGAGACGCTCAACCAGGGGGTGTACCGGATCGAAGAGCTTGATGGACGACCCATCCCACGTACTTGGAATGCGGATAACCTTCGCCGATACTATCAATAGTGTATCCCTCCATATTATGAGCAATAAAGGGCCTCCTTCAACACCTTGGTCGATTCCTCTTTGCGTCCAAGGACCAGATCTCAGAAAAGGAGCTCGTTGGCATCACGACTTATGGGACACCACTCGGTCCCGGCACGGAGGTGCCTCCGAGTAGGTTCAAGTCCCTAAAAGCTTTGTAACCGGTCAAGTTGCCCCTCGGGCAGCACACAACCCCCAAGGCAGTTCAAAAGGAGCTCGTCGGCATCAGAGCTCATGGGACACCACTTGGCCCCGGTTCGGAGGTGCCCCTGAGTAGGTTCAAGTCCCTAAAAGCTCTGTAACCAGTCGAGTCACCCCTCGAGCGACGCACAAACTCCCGAAATGGTTCAAAAGGAGCTCATCGGCATCATGGCTCATGGGACATCACTCGGCCCTGGCACGGAGGTGCCCCCGAGTAGGTTTAAGTCCCTAAAAGCTCTGTAACCGGTCGAGTCACCCCTCGGGTGGCATACAAACCCTCGAGGTGGTTCAAAAGGAGCTCGTCAGCATCACGGCTCACGGGACACCACTCGGCCCCGGCACAGAGGTGCCTCCGAGTAGATTCAAGTCCCTAAAAGCTCTGTAACCGGTCGAGTCACCCTCGAATGGCACACAAACCCCTGAGGTAGTTTAAAAGGAGCTCGTCGGCATCATGGCTCACGGGACACCACTCGGCCCCAGCACGGAGGTGCCCCCGAGTAGGTTTAAGTCCCTAAAAGCTTTGTAACTGGTCGAGTCGCCCCTCGGACGGCACACAAACCCCCGAGGTGGTTCAAAAGGAGCTCGTTGGCATCACAGCTCACGGGACACCACTCGGCCCCGGCACGGAGGTGCCCCCGAGTAGGTTCAAGTCCCTAAAAGCTCTATAACCGATCGAGTTGCCCCTCAAGCGGCACACAAACCCCCGATGCGGTTCAAAGGAGCTCATCGGCATCACGACTCATGGGTCACCACTCGGCTCCGGCACGGAGGTGCCCCGAGTAGGTTCAAGTTCCTAAAAGCTCTGTAACCGGTTGAGTCAACCCTCGGGCAGCACACAAACCCCCGAGGCGGTCCAAAAGAAGCTCGCCGGCATCGCGGCTAACGGGACACCACTCGACCCCGACACAAAGGTGCCCTTCGAGTTGGTTCAAGTCCCTAAAGGCTCTGTACCTGATCGAGTCGCCCCTCGGGCAGTGCACAACACCCCGAGATGGTTCTAAAGGGGCCCGGCGACATCATGGCCAATGGGACATCACCCGGTTCTGCGTCGTCCCTGACAGTCCATATTCGCTCAAGCCGCCTTATGAATCAGCCCCTGAGGCATCTTCGTGAGTCTAGCGTCCTTGCGCCCATTCAAGCTATTCCCCGAAGTTCACACACAAATTCCTAAGATGTTTACAAAAACCGCCCCGACTCATCTAGATTTCCCTCGTGGCTGGCGGTTAACTATCCTACTTACCTGGCCGGGAACCTGACGGACCGTGAAACTGGCTAGCGGCGTGGGTCTTCGTGGATTCGTTCAATCACTATCAAGATTAAGTACACAAGACCATTGCAGAGAAAAAAAACAAAGAAAAGCGAACAAGGCACGAGGAACATCTTGGAGAAAAGTCTCTTCTTCATTGATAATTTTTAAGCAAGTTACAAAATTTGACCCGAGGTCAGTTACAGAAGATGAGTACAAAATATATAAAAAAAAAAAGAAGATACAAAATACAAGTATCTCAGGGCCCGCTCGGCCCTGGTTCTTCCCCAGCCTCTTCCTCTCCCGATTCTTCGCCACCAAGATCCCCAGGCTGGATCTTCTCAAGGTCGTAGCTGTTGATATTGAAGGCTGCAGACACCTTCGCCTTGCAAAGGTCAAAACCCTTCGCATAAGCGTCAAGGCTGACCTCAATCACTTCCTGCTCGAACTCCGCTGAAGCCTTGTAATCAGCGACGACATTACTAGCTCTGGCCTCAGCCTCCTTGTCTTGCGCCTCGGCCTGCCAGGCCCGGCCCTCAGCCTCCTTGGCGTGGGCCCTGGCTTCATCAGCATGGGCCACCGCTCTGGCCCGCTAGTGACTCGCCTCGACCGCCGCCATCTCTGCCCGGAGGCCCTCTCCATTGCGGCTTGGGCCTCGTCCGCCGCCGCATCAGCCCGGCCTTCCATGTGCTGGAGCTGGCGGCCCAGCTCCTCCATCCTTATTCCGGTTGCCTCAAGCCTGACCGATACTAATGCCAGCTAGGTCTCGGCCGCGGAAGCTCGGCCACTTTCAACCTCAGCCCGGCTCTCCACTCTCTCACCCGGCCGCCCAGGTCCTCCTCCCGGAACTTGGCCTCCTCCTGCTGCCAAGTGAGCTTCTCGGACAGCGCCTGGCATTACTTTTTATACCTGTCAACCCTCCCCTAGCTGCGCGCAAGCAACTCCCCCGAATGGGACATTGCTGCAAGTAGGGCTAGGGCCCCGTTGGCCAACTGCATCGAAAGAGTTCATTAGTCGCAAATCAACCAAGACATGTCAAAAGGGAACCAAGGTCGAGGAGTTACCTGAAGCATCGACACCAAGACCATGTCGAGGATCCCGGCGTGGGACTACTATCCCATCTCCTCGTCAATCTGTGAGTACCGAGCTCTCACCAAGAGAATGTGGCCTCCCCAGCGTCCTCCATGGAGGAGAGCCTGGGTGCCAGCAGCTGTCGCCCCTTCGGCGTCTCATTGATCGGCCGACGAGTTGGGCGATGTGTGGAGCGCCGGGATGAGCTCCCCGGCTCGGCCCTGTGCTTGCCGGCCCTCCTCGCCCCAGCATCAGGCCCTCTGACTACTATCTCCCCCTCTCCGGCAGGCGGGGGACCCTCTCCACCTTCGGCTCAGCGGGAGCCGGAGGGCCAACAACAACTGCAACCTACCCCACCTTGGCCAAATCCGCGGCGGCTGGGTCTCCTCCTTGGGGTCTAGGACCACCATGACTGCCTTGGTGGTGGCTGGGATCTCCCCCTCTTCAATCTTGGCCCCTATTGGGCTGGGGACCACTCCTTCGGCCGGCACCTCCTTGGTTGGCTCCTCCGCAGGCGTCGGGGCTATGGGGACTTCCTCGGTTTGGGTCGGCTCGGCTTGGGCCCTCCTCTGTGCCCTTTTGGCTGGCCTCACTTCTTCGCCGGCCGCATGTCTCTTTTGTCGCATCGCGGCCTCCAGTTTATCAGTGGGAATCTTCATTACTGCACAACGACAAATGTTAGTAAAAATAGATAACTGCAAAGTCGGGCCGAGGGCAAGAAGAATGAGTTTTTGTGCTCATCGACTGCCGGGGCCAGTTCGGCCTCATACAGGTTCTCCTCAGACAGGAGTTCCTTGTAAGAAGGAATCTGATAGGAGGAGAGGCAGTGGAAGAGCTCCCCGTCCCTCTCGCCCACGATCGAATTTTCGTTAGGGCTGACAACTGGCTCTCTCCAGTCAATCCTCACCCCCTCTACATGAGCAAAAAGAAATTAGGATTTCCACCCCTAATCTTGGATGGGAGACCTAGGAAAAAAGCCCTACCCGGCCTGGCGGTGAACACCTACCAGGCCCCCTAACCCTGACGACGGAGCTTGTAAAAAGCTCGGAACAAAGACAAACTAGCCGCAGAGCCTTGGAAGCAACAAAGAATGACAAAGGCGCAGATGATCCGAATCGAGTTCGGAGTCAACTGCGTCGGCACTAACCTATACCTATTCAGCAAGTTCAGGAAAGAGGGATGAAAGGGAAGCCGTAGCCCGCACTGGAAGAACTCCTCATACAGAGCGATCCGACCGGGGAGGCTGGAGCTCGCTCTATCCTCGGATCCTGGCGCAGATAGACGGATGAAGCTAGGGACCCTATACATGGTCCTAAGGGCCTCTATCTCTTTAGGGGTCATGGTGGAAGCGATCCCCCCGGACCTGCCAGATCAAGACTAGCTGTCGAAGGAGGCACCGGATGGTTGGAAGCAAGAGGAACTGCTCTCATCGGGGAGGTTTGAGCAGACGGTTGGCTACTCACTGCCGGCCAGTCGCGGATGGTGATTCCACCCAACGGCCAAGGCACTTGGCTAGCTAATGAGGTATGGTCTTTGTCAAAGGAGTGGGACGACTCTACTATTGGTCTCTTACCTCCCTAATGGCCCGGCGGTCCATGGGTCAAGGATGAAGGGGTAATGGGTGGAAACCAACCTAAAGTTTAAGGAGAAAATGAAGGCTGAAGATCTCGGGTTGCAGAGGAACTCAGGAAAGAAGAAGGCAGAGGAAGCAATTGCAGTGTAAAGATCTTCCCCGAACCCCCAGGGCGCTTTTATACCCCGACTTCGAATCGCATCGCCCGAGGCCTTGCCATGTGGCCTGCAGCTATTGCGCCAGCGCCGAGCCACCGACGATTTTGCCTATGACCGAGGCGCCCCGCCTCGGTTCGGCCCGAGGAGCGGGATCTCCGGCCAATGATGGAGCATAAAGAACGGAGGGGCAATGATGGCGCCCGCCTTTTTCCCATCCTCCGAGAGGCGCCCCCTCGGGACGCTCGATGCCAATGTCAACTCACACTCCCGGCTTGATTGCGAAAGACTTTCGAAGTGGCACTGCCTCGGGAAGGGGCGCCAGCTTACCTGCCATTAAAGGTACCCATGACCGGCAATTATTTTTTGAATTTCCGCACCCCTTTCACCCAAAGGACAGCAGACACGTGGTCCTTCGCGCTCAGGAGCGGGAGGGCATCTGATGTGGCCGATGAAGCCACGTGGGAAATCATGGCAAAATTAAATGAGTGGCGCGACCAGCTAAGTTGAGGCGGCCCCGACTTCTTCAAGTTAGTCCCGCATCGGCCCCTGCTTCTCCAGTCATGCCGAGGTGGCCCCGACTCCTCCAAGTCGGTCCCGCGTTGGCCTCTGCTTCTTCAGTCATGCCGAGGCGGCCCCAACCCCTTCAGGTCGGTCCCGCGTTGGCCCCTGCTTCTCCAGTTAAGCCGAGGCGGCCCCGACTTCTTCAAGTCGGACCCATGCTTGCCCCGGCTCCTCCGCGCTGGCCCCGGCGACCCTCGTCGGCCTCGACTCCTCCAAGTCGGTCCCGCATCGGCCCCTGCTTCTCCAGTCATGCCGAGACGGCCGCGACTCCTCCAAGTCTGTCCCGCGTCGGCCCCTGCTTCTCCAGTCATGCCGAGGCGGCCCCGACCCTCCAGGTCGGCCCCGCGTCGGCCTCTGCTTCTCCAGTTGAGCTGAGGCAGCCCCGACTTCTTCAAGTCAGACCTACGCTTGCCCTGGCTCCTCCGCGCCGGCCCTGGCGACCCTCGTCGGCCCGAACTTCTCCGAGCCGGCCCCGCCTAGGCCCCGCTTCTTCAAGATGGTCTCGGCCGTTCGACCCGTCAACTCTCTGACCCGCGCAGCCTGACATAACTAGACCCACCTACCGCCTGGCCTCGCCATCGATGGGACCAGGCCTACCTACCGACTCGCCCCGCCGTCTGATGGGACTTGGCTCACCAACCGCCGGTTCTCCCTCTCTGATGGAACAGGACCTACCGAGTAGCCGAAATTCACGTAACCCCCACGTGTTCCGCAGACATTTCCCCTCACGGAACTTCACGTGGCAAATCCCCACGCAAGTGTCAACCGCCTATAAAAGGGTAATCCCACTCGAGACCCAAGTATGTGAACACAAGTACTCGCTTACACTTTCACCCCAGAAGGACTCCAACTTCCGGAGCTCTTTCTGCCCTTAGGGAGCTCCCTCGAGCTTCCTTTCAGTTGTGACCTCGGTTGCTAATTTGGGCATCGGAGGGTCCCTACTGGAGCTTCCTCCGATCTTGAGACTTCTTGCAGGTTATCCAGCCCGACGAGGATTCCATCAGTAAGCAGCTTAATCTTTCCTACCTAAGTGTGGTCATCGAGCGTCATCACTTATATTAACAAAATATTTTATTTTACTACTCTTTGTTCTCCACTTTATTTGTTATTTTATATATTGCAATCACAGCCGTCCGTTTGCCTGATTTCTAGTCCCAGCCATGATGCCACCCAGCACTTCGATCCTCAGTTCGAATTTTATTAAAATTAAATTTTTGGAAGTGCCGCGCACGACGGCACGAGTCCAAATCTCTGATGGACTGGACTCGGTTGCGTGACGCTGGGTCCGGTCCGACTTTCTGCGCCCATTAAAGACGCCGCTGGGTCCCACGCGCCGTCTCCGGAGACTCGTTACCATCTTACAAGTGGACGGTCCAGCTATACCAGTCCCCACCGCGATGCCATCACCCATCCGTATACATAACGGATGCAATTTAGGTCTGGTTGAATTCGAATTCAATCCGTCAAACCCGATTTGCAACTTAAATTCATGTTTACCCAATTTGAATCTAAAAAAATTGATTTTAACCTAAATCGATTTACAATTAATTTGGACTTAATTTAACCCAAACTAAGATAATCCGAACCTAAAGGTTACCCGAATGCGGAGGGGGAGGGGGAGCTTGTCGGCACCATGTTTTTTTAGGGCTAGGCTCGATGGCTTCGTTGAAGGCATCGACTGTTGAGGGAGAGGAAGAGGAAAATGGTAGCCATCCAAGTAAAGGAGGTGGAAAGATGGGATGTAGACCGGCGCATTTGGGTTCAAAGCGGCCATGCTTACGGATAGGAAGCTCAAAGGTCGGCAAGGGAGGAGAGCAGCGAGAATGCGAACGAGAAGCGAGACGATGTCTTGGGTCTTGGGGTTTGAAAGGAGAGGAAGATGAGGACTACCAAAGCTGATTAAGTACGATACGGATCATGTGGTATTGGAGACGATGAAGGATTTGGCTTTCAAGGGCTATTTGGGGTGGTTGGTAAGGGAGAAAGGAAGGAGGATGTAAGGTGTAGAGTCATCATTAGTATCTTCCACACTCTCAAGGGCTAGTTAATGCACGGATTTGGCTTTCAAATCGAACGGTATGCACAAGAGTAGCACTCGCTTCCTCTCTAGGCTTGAGAGTGCTCCACAGCCATCTAACTGCCGTTAATGATCTGTTACCATAGTATGTGAGCCTATCTGCTTCGTGTTTGCAATTTGCACATCACTATTTTAATCTAAATTTTAAAAATAAAAATAAATTTTTAAATTTAAAAAATTTTAAAATAAACTATATGAAAATACTTTTGAGTCCAGTTTAAATTACGATCATAAACGTAAAATGGTATAATAGCTCGACACGTGGAAAAAAAATCAACATTCAATATTTATAAAAAAAAAATATTATTATTTAAAAAATTATGTAATATAGTTAGAAACGTAGTGACAAAAGAAGAAAAAATATTATTATTTGTGCAATGTTAAGCTTGTTTGTTTTAGATTGACTTTTTTTTTCATCAACCGAATTTCAATCCGAACCCAATTTTTAAAAATAGGGTTAGGATTGAGGTTTTACAAATATGGTTAGGGTTAGGGTTAGAGTTGATATTTTACAAAGGTTAGGGTTAGAGTTAGGGTTAAGGGAAATCCGAGTTTTATGGGCCCAAGTTGCACCCCTAAGCACGACCAAGAACCCGGGAGCATGCTTCGCGTGTTGTCGTAGCTCAAAAGAAAAGATTATTGTGGCCAGATGTCATGGTCATAGTTGTTAAAATCGGATTGGACCAACCAGTTGAACCGAGATTCGAAGGCCAAGCCGATCTGATTCTAACATAAAATCGAATATATAAGAGATCCGGAATAACTCGATCAACTCGTTCGGTTCACCCGTAAATCGGTCAACCTAGTCCGAACCGGGTTATGAGTTTATTAATGCTGTTTCAAATTGTTTGGTCTTTATCATTTCAAATTTCTAGTTTAGACTTTTTCTCCATTGAGATGCTTGCAAGTTTATGGAGAAAGAAAAGAGATTAAAAAAAAAAAAAAGCATTGATGAGAGGAGAATAAAAAAAGGAAAAAAGGATGGAAATATGAAAATTTTATGGGAATCATAAAAGAAAATGATGAAAATAAAAAAACTTGAATAGAATTTTTTTAATTTTTTTAAATAAATCAAAATAAATGAGCGTATGCAGATTGAAAGTAAGTGAATTTTAGATATTAAAAAAATATCAAAATTTTTTAAAAAAAAAAAAAATATTTATATATTTATTTTATTTAAAAATAATTTTATTAATAAATATATCTTTATGTTAAAATAATTGAATCAATTTATGATTCAATGGTTGAACCAGTGACCTTAACCAGTAATCCGATGATCAAGCCCTTGGTCGGTCAATGTCATGCTCGGTCTAATAACTATGCTCACGGTGTCGTCCCCGAAAAATCTTCCCCATCCTTATGGCGGTTAGCAAAGAGCGAGGCCATTTCCGGAAATGGAAATCACAATCCTAGCCATCCGATTCTTCCGTTCGAGAAGTCCGTCGATCGGACGGTCGAGATCGGGCAGCAGCACTAGTCTCCGGGCGGGGCATGTTTCATTCCGCGAAGATCTCGTCGTGGGACTGGGCATTTAAAAAGACAACCCCCAAGACCCCCACCGCCGTCCATCCGCTCCACATGTGTGCAGTCCACTCACGTGCGATCGTGCAAAAAATTAAGATTTTTTTTTGATTTTTGAGAGACTCTTCCTTATGGTTATCTGTTGGCTTCACAAAATAGCTGCTATCAATATTTTTTATGAAGCTTTATTGGATAGCATTCTTAACTCCATCGATTCTTTGGTTAAGCTCTATGCAACATGGCCAGTATTTCTATGCTATTAGGATTCTGCTGGTCAGTATTTCCTATGCTATTAGGATTCTGCTTATTGAGAGGACTCTCTTACTCTTAGCTTCGAGAGAAGAGCTGCTATCAAGCATTCATCAATCCTCTACTTCTCAACATATAGGTTAGTCTGAGATGCTTATGACTTCAGTTTTTGTAAACCAATTCTATGCTGGCTGAATAGTGGCGTCTGTATCTCCCACGTAATTTTTTAAATATTATATTTCAATCTATTTGAACTGACTTGCGTATGATCGTACGCTTACAATAATAAAAAAGAAAAAAAAAATGAAAGACTCTTTCTTTTCTTACAATCTTACGTGCCGTTCCGCTCTAGATTTAGATGGGAGGCGAGAGGGCCTCAAAGCATGTATCGTGCTGTCTCTCTCCAACCCTCTCTCTTCACAGTTCACACCCCAACACCCCGTCGCCGTTCTGCACGCTGACCCTCGCCAGCCGCCGGATCCGCACACCGCCGGCGCGCCTTAAGCACCCTGTCCGTAGCCTAACGGCGCTGGACAGCGTCCGCCGCGTGCCCATTCTCTCTCTAGCCGTCGTCGTCTTCTTGGAGGGATCCTAGCGTGAGATGGAAGACATAATTGGGCTGGTGGCGAGGGACGGGAGCTGCGTCAGGTGGTAGTCCGATCGGAGCGATCTCGCCGCCCCCGCAGAGGATGCTAAGGAAGCGCGCAGAGCGGGCGCTGAAGGAGCTCTACGATCGTACCGAAAGGACTCGATCTAACTTTTGTCAGTATATTTGTTTTCAATTTGCTAACATATGATTTTAGATATATTTTCTATTCACAATGTACGTTAACAGTTGCACATATACAAGAGAGAAAGAGAGCAGGGGAGGCTTAGAGAGAGGTTGATCCCTTTTTCATCGTCATCTTGCAATAGATTATGGCTTCTCTAATTTTCTCTTCACGGTCAATAATAGAAGACATTTGACTGCCACACTTATCATTGCTGCTGGACGACATAAACTGGATGGTGCTTCTCCCCTCTGTGGTTGATCCTTGGAGACAAAGGAGGACTCGATCACGCACGCCAGCAGACCCAATTCTTCTTCCGCAGGGCTCGCCTGATGGATTTTCCACATCCCGCCATAAAATTAGAGGGCCACGAGCGTATTGAAGAGCCTACAGATTGCGATGGTGGATTGATAATTCTTACGAGTCCCATGGAGAGGTCTGGGAAGAATAGGATTTTTTTTTTTTTTGACTCGTGTTTTAATTTTCAAACCTTCTTTCACGTTGGAATCGATTGCTGTACGTATTTAAAGAGAACTTTGGATGTGGTTATTTGGAAAGAACTCTTGTCTTGCCAAATAGAGAATCAGCGTTAGCTAGGATGTCGGAGTCGATCGATTGCTATACGTATGTAAAGAGAGATGTGGTTATTTGGAAAGAAACTCTCGTCTTGCCAAATAGAGAATCATCATTTTTTTTTTTTTTTCATTACTTTTTCAAATGGGGTTATTTTTTTAAAATCGGGCGGGTTTACTTGGGGCTAATCCAGAAAGAGTCTCGTCTTGCCGAATAGAGAACCAGCATTAGCTAGCATCATGGTTATGGAATTTTTTTTTTTTCATTACTTTTTCAAGTAATGAAAAAAGCCCAATCAACCGCGAATTTACTGCCACTAATTCTATAATCTTCAAAAGCGGGTCCTAACTCTAGCCATCTCACCGGCTACTTCGCAAATTCCCCGTTAATTTTTTTTTTTTTGTGGTAACAATAAATTTTGGTTCTTGGGTCTATGGTCTAAGGGGTGCATCACTATGGGGCACCATGACGCTTGCGAGTGACATCCAACCGGCACGTTGAATCTGGGCCTTGTTGTCTGCCATGGTTCGGTACGTTGCATGATAATTTAGATGTCTCTAGATCATGGAAGATCTTGAGACTTACATCTATCATCTGAACGCTTTGGAATAAATCCATGAACAATTTCAATTACTTGATCTTCTTCTGTTCTTGGACTTCAATATCTGCCATATATTACATTTGTGCTACCGAGCAAATAACTTACACTAGCACTCATTTTATGGTGGGCTAGATATTATAACTATGGTATGTTTTAGTGTGATTGGAAAAATAAGAAACGGTTGGCTTTCCTGCTATATAGCAAGAATAGAAGTTTTATTATTATTTTTTAATTTTTGGCGCACACGCGCTGCCGATTAATGTTATCGAAAACCTGAAGTCTTATTTATGTCACATTCAGATGTACATCATCATTATTCGCATATAGAAATTGAAGCGTCAAAAATAGCATCTACAACCAAATGGAGTTGGTTTGTTTCGATTGGCTACCGAGCTTTTGCAAGGTAATTATGTTTGAATGTATGGTGCCAGCTTGACAAGTCACACAATTTAACTATCTTAATTTTTTTTTAAATAAATTATTCATATATATCGTGGTATTTTGGTTTTCTCAAACATTTTATTCCATTTTATTATTATTTTAATAATAACATCATATGCATACATGTACATACATACATACAATTTCTGATTGCTAAGCATGGCCGTTAGGATAAAATTTATGTTTCCATTGCACTATTTCATATTTAAAAAAAATACTTTTTCTACCATAGATTTAAATAAATCATTTCATATTTAAAAAATAAATTTTATAAACAAAAAAAATATTGATTCAAACTAAGTCTTAGAAATATTTAAAAGACTTGCATTAATTTATGCTTCCTAACATATATGGTGCTGCCAATGCTGGAAGTGCTTTGAGTTTCATAAACACGTTAGCAACATGATGTCTAATACTTGCATAATTGTTCATTATACTGCACAAATATTGATTTCTAAAATATGGGCCGGGGTAGGAAGTACTGGAGGAATTTCTTCGAGGCTGACCTTAGGAGGGTCAATAAATTGAAAAAGTCTTGTTGCATTGCGCGCAATAATTGATGCACGATGCATGCTCATGCACATCAAAAGCAAAAAAAAAAATATTTTATTTTTGAGACACAAGCAAGCATGTGTCACATATTAATTATCATGTATGATGCTTTATTCTACACCATGCGCAATGAAGCAAGATTTTTTTCAATAAATTTTAGAGGCGAAAGAAGGACTACTTTTTAGAACTTTTACTTTAGGGCCTTGAATGGTCCGTGGGTAGCCCAAAGTCCATCATCATAAATTTGTCCTGAGTTCTTAAGAATTCTCGCCAAGCCACGTAAAGTTTTGGGCTCCGTTTGGGACAGATACTAATATCCAATAATCTCGACTTAATCATACTAATATCCATCATCACACGCATCGTCCGCACGGGCGCGCGGCTAATGCCGCGCGCCGGATGCAGTCTTCCTGCATCATCCCCGATGGCAGGAAGACTTTTCCTAATCTACCGTGGCTATTTCCAATAACTTGCCAAACATGACCTTAGGCACTGACCCAGCCTCAATCCAGAGACTATCTCGTACACTTATCCATGGAAACTACCTTAATGTTAGGGATAAATGGTTAACCAGGACCATCAATCTTTTAGAGTTGTTTCAAGGATGGACCTTGTGCAACAAGATTGTTTCATCTCTATAATGAGGGAAAAAAAGGAAAAAAAGTTCAATAAAGAAAATTTTATTCAATGGTAAATAAAATTCTATTCAATTGTACGGGCCATGGAAACTAGGCCCAGCCAATCTAAGTATGGGTTTGAAACTTTCGTCTCAAGCCCCCCATGGAATGTAGATGTCTAGGAGGCATTATCGTGCTTTTTAATTTTAAATATCGTGCTAATGCTAAAATCTTAAATCAATCCCAGAAATCATCTCTTCTTGAAATAAGGTGTTCAGTGGATTTTTATCCTTTTATTTTGAAGTAAATTTTATATTCTGATCTTTCTAGGTTGATAGACTTATGAAGTTAGAAGAAGAAGAAGATGACGGCACCTATCGGTGGAGGCCTTATAACAGTTTTTATTTTATTATTATAGAAATGAGGCTACAATTAGACCACATTCAGTGGGATTCCAAATGAACTTTTATTTTTTTTTCCATTTTATTTCTAAAATTCAATCAAGTTACGGCGCCAGCCCTCTTCCATCTAACACCACATATGGGCGCAAAGAAATAGAAATTCATTTGGAAACCAACTTAATCATCTCTGCATTAAAAAAAAAAAACGTAGCCTCACCTCTCGATCTCCTCTGTCCACACTCTTGCTCTGTGCAAGATGGTATACTGAATATGTAGAGATCCTACATAGAATAGAAAAGAATTAATACGGCAACAAGAGGTATCTTGACGTACGGAAGAAGAAGAATCTCCGGCACTGTACGAGTCCCTATGCGGAAGAGGCTCTAGATTTCAATAAAGAATGATGAATTTGTGGAACCTAAGGCTGTGTTTGATATGATGGATAAAGGATATCCTTCTTTATCCTCAAATGCTATAGCTACAGGGGATAGTGCTGAGAGGGGATAACCCATGTTTAAACATGAGTTATCTCCTGAACTTATTCCTAGGAAACCCAGGAATAACTAAAATTATTCTTGATGGCAGAGTGGTAATTTTAAAAAGGTGCTTATCCCTTCAGCTATCCTGGATAAATGCTATCATGTATATTTATCCAGGATAGCCCAAAAGCTATCAAACACAGCCTAAATGGATTAGAATCATTTTATTCAATTTAAAAAAAATCAAGGGTTAAGATTTCTCATCAAGCAATCATATATTAAAATTTAAAATAAAAAAGCATCGTAACCTCAAAGCCCGGCTACCACGCTTCTTGATATATATATATATATATATATATATAAGGTAAAAAATGGAATAGTAGGATTTCAACTAAATGGATACAGTTGATTGAAAAGCTACCATAAATCACTTAGGTAATGTCACACCCCAGTTCCAAAATTTGAACTAGGATGATAACCCGCCGCATGCCACGCATGCAAGGCGTCTTGAACTTCATCACATAAATCAATATAAAGCAAATTTCACATCCATGATTTATTACAAATCATAATCATCAGTCTTGGGCTATCTGCCCTACACAAGCAAATCTGAACTTAATCAATATAATAAAACTAAGTCTTCTTAATAGAAACTCCTTCTATCTCAATTATCTTTCTTCATTCCTGAGGCTCTGAAAAACATTATAAGAATTTTATGAGCTCACACTCAATAAGTAAGCCTAATATAATTTCAAAATTTCATTTATCAGGCTATCATTAGGTTCATGTCATCAGATCAATTAGTTTGAAACTTAATTCAATAACAATTACATTGTTTATACTGTCATTATTTTTCTTTATGTGTCCCACGACCCTACAATACACATTATGTGTAGCCCTCTTAAATATCCCCTAAGAGGAAGGGTCCTGGTACCAGTATTCTGTTATCTGTCATGTGATAATCTGTCATGTGATAATGTGATAATCTGTCATGTGGGAATCTGTCATGTGATGATCTGTCATGTGAGAATCTGTCATGTGGAAATCTATCATATGAGAACCGCGGTGACACATAAAGTTTTACTGTCATTATCATGATTACATATTATCATAGTAATAACATGATTTTGCCAAATTAACATAATTATATTTAACTGTAATTTCACAGTTCATAAATTAAATAATTAATAAAATTATAATACTTGACTTACTTATCACAGTACATGAATTTCAATTGATAACCCAGCTAATTGGATGCCTGGGAACCTACAGAATCATTTTTCATTATTAAATTTCTAAAATCTAAATTATAAAATAATTCTTAAACTCTACCCAAACCACTTCACGAGCCCAACTTTGGGTTCGATTATCTCTCAATGTATACACCCAAATAGGGAAATAAAATTATTCCCAGAAACTAGAATCAATCCTGATTCGGGCTTATATTTACTTTGACATTCTCGGTCCGATACAGGGCCCAAAACACTGCTCAAACTGGGCTCAGAGACAGCCCAATAAGGCCCAAAAATCGAACGGCCCAACGGCCCATTACTCTTTATTAACCCCAGCTCCTCTGTTTCAAAAGAAACAGAGGAGCTGAGAGTCGCGCCGGTGGCCAGGGCCGTCGTCGGCCAAATTGAAGGCTGTCCGGTCGCCGTCGCGGCCAGCCTCCCCCACCCTCTCTCTCTCATCAATTTGGCACTTTAACGCTTTCTTTTCTCTCTCTTCGCCCGCGTGTCTTCCACGGTGCCGGCGCCAATTCCGGCCAAATTGGCGTCGGTCGGCCATCGTTGGCCGGACCAAAGCCGGCCGTCACCGAGATCGACCTTCCCTCCCTCTCTCTCTCTCCAATTTCTCTCTTATCCCTCTCTTTCTCTCTCACTGTCTTCCGTGGCTAAGGATCATGCCGGCGGCACGGCCGCCACCACGGTCGACCGGACCTCCACCGGACGCACGCCCGGTGCCGGTGGAGGTCTCCGACCAAGGCCCAGGCCCGGCGAAGCGGCGAGCACACCGCCAAGCCCGAACCAAGGATCGGACCGGCGGTAAGTCGTTCACAGATCCTCTCTCTCCCTCCTCCGCCCTCTTCTCTCTCTCACTGTTCTCCAGCACCCCACCGGACGCCGCCCCCGGTGCCGGTGGGGTTGTCGGCCGGGGCTCAGGCCGGCGAGGCGGCGGGCACGCCGCCGGGCCTGAACCAGTGTCTCACGGAGGAAGGGAAGGGAGCTGGGTTCTGTAACCCGGCTCCTCCCTGTTCTCCGTTTTTTCTTTTTCTTTTTTTTTTAACTTTCTCTCTCAATCCTTCTCTCTCTCATGCATGGACAGGGGACTTACCAGAGGCAGGCACGCTGGGGAAGAAACGTCCGCACGAGGAGATGATGAGAAGGGGGCGTCCACGTATGATGGGAAGGAGGGTTCCACATTATCTTTTATAGGCATTGCAGAGTCCCCAAATCAAGGGACTCTGTAATTAGATATACTTGGAATTCAAATATCTAGAGTCTCATCTGATCTCGTGATAACTCTCGCGAGCAGTTGAGAAATCTAGGGGATTACATTCTCCCCTCCTTATAAAAATTTCGGCCTCGAAATTGATAACTTTTATTAGAGAAAATTAAAGGTCCAAATTTCTGTCCCAAGGACTAACAATCAACTAAAGCTAACAGTTTTCAATCATTAACTATTTTAAGATACAAATAGTCGTGGATACTTTTCTTTCATTTCTTCTCCAGTTCCCAAGTAGCCTCCCTTTCAGAATGATTATTCCATTGCACCTTGACATAGGGAATGGTACGCCATCTTAGAACTGATCTTTGCGGTCTACGATACGCAAAGGATGCTCCTCATATGATAAATCTTTCCTCAACTGTATAGGCTCATGCTATGACATGGCTGGGGTCAGAGATATACTTCCTCAGCATAGATACATGAAAAACATTGTGTACCCCAGATAGAATCGGAGGCAGTGCCAGGCTGTAAGCAACCTCTCCGACTCTGCTCAAGATCTCAAAAGGTCCAATATAACGTGGACTCAGCTTTCCTTTAATCCCAAATCTCATCACATCTTTGGTTGGTGATACCCTTAAGAAGACATGATCCCCAACCTGGAATTCCAATTCCCTTCTTCTGACATCAGCATAGCTCTTTTGCCTGCTCTGAGCTGTACGAAGACGCTCCCTGATCAAATGCACCTTATCTACTGTTTGCTGAATCAGCTCAGGGCCTAGCAACTTCCTTTCCCCCACGTCATCCCAACATATAGGAGATCTGCACCTCCTACCATACAGAGCTTCAAATGGAGCCATCTGGATGCTGGCTTGGTAACTATTATTATATGCAAACTCCACCAAAGGTAAGTGGTTATCCCAAGCTCCACCCAAGTCCATCACACAGGCTCGCAACATGTCCTCCAGAATCTGTATGGTCCTCTCTGATTGTCCATCTGACTGGGGATGATAGGCTGTACTGAAGTTTAGTTTGGTTCCCATGGCCTTATGAAGGCTCTTCCAAAACTGGGACACAAACCTGGTATCTCTATCTGATACAATAGATACCGGAACACCATGGAGTCTCACGATCTGCTCAATATACAAATTAGCCAATCTTTCACTAGAGACCCCAACTCTGAAAGGTAGGAAATGAGCTGATTTTGTTAGTCTGTCCACAATGACCCAAACTGCATCGTTGCTCTTAGGAGTTTTGGGCAGACCAGTCACAAAGTCCATTGTAATCTTTTCCCATTTCCACTGTGGAATCATCAGAGACTGAAGAGGTCCTGCAGGCCTTTGATGCTCGGCTTTCACTTGCTGACACACCAAGCACTTGGCCACATACTGAGCAATCTCCCTCTTCATGCCTTTCCACCAAAAATTTTCCTTTAAGTACATCTTAGTGCCACCTGGATGCACAGTATAGGAGAGTAGTGAGCCTCTTTCAAAATTTCAGCCTTTAGCTCTTCACTGTTTGGCACACAAAGTCTTCCTTCAAATTTCAGGGATCCATCTTCCATTATATAAAATTCATTCTGAACTCCTGATTGTACCACTTCTTTAATCCTTTGTAGCTCTGGATCTTCCATCTGGGAGGACTTGATTCTGTCAACTAAGGTCGGCTGGAGTACAAGTGCTGCAATAAGTCCATCAGACTGCTGTACTCTCAGACCAACCTCCCACTTCTCCAGATCTCTCAATACGTGAGGCTGGGAGGTAATCATAGCAGCTAACTCAGAAGAGGATTTTCTGCTCAAGGCATCAGCTACTACATTGGCCTTCCCAGGATGATACTGTAGATTCAGGTCATAATCCTTCAATAGTTCCAACCACCTCCTCTGCCTTAAATTTAGCTCCTTCTGTGTGAAAATGTATTTTAAACTCTTATGATCTGTATACACATCACACGACACTCCATATAGATAATGCCGCCAAATCTTCAGAGCAAAAACCACAGCAGCCAATTCCAGGTCATGAGTAGGATAATTTGCTCATAAGGTTTCAGTTGTCTGGAGGCATAAGCTATCACCTTTCATTCTGCATCAAAACACATCCCAATCCTTTCGAGAGGCATCAGTATATATAGTAAAACCTTCAGATCCCGTTGGAAGAACAAGAATGGGAGCTGACACCAGGCGCTGCTTTAACTCCTGGAAACTTTTCTCACACTCCACTGTCCAGTCAAACTTCACTCGCTTTTGGGTTAAGCGAGTTAGGGGTAGAGCAATGCGAGAAAAATTCTCCACAAATTTTTCGGTAATACCCGGCTAATCCCAAGAAGCTTCTGACTTCTGCCACATTGGAAGGTCGGCTCCAGTTAGTGATAGCTTCAATCTTTTTCGGGTCCACAGATACACCATCTTTAGAGATTATATGACCCAAGAAAGATACTTGATCCAACCAAAATTCACACTTCTCAGCTTGGCATAAAGCTTCTTCTCTCGAAGAATCTGTAGCACGATCTCAGGTGGTCCTCATGCTCCTTATGGCTCTTGGAATATATCAGAATATCATCAATGAAAACCACCACAAACTGATCCAGATATGGCTTAAAAATTCTGTTCATTAAGTCCATGAATGCTGCTGGGGCATTAGTTAACCCAAACGGCATCACCAAGAACTCATAGTGGCCATATCTGGTTCTAAATGCTGTCTTTGGTACATCCCTTCTTTGACTTTGAGCTGATGGTACCCGGACCTAAGATCAATCTTTGAGAATATCCGGGCTCCTTGAAGTTGATCAAACAAGTCGTCAATCCTTGGCAGAGGATACTTATTTCGCACTGTTACTTTATTGATTCCCCGGTAATCAATGCAGAGTCGAAGACTGCCATCCTTCTTCTTAACAAATAGAACTGGAGCACCCCAAGGAGAAGCACTGGGTCTAATAAATCCTCGATCTAGGAGCTCTTGCAGTTGATCCTTCAGTTCTTTTAGCTCAGCCGGGGCCATACGGTAAGGGGCCTTTGATATAGGCCCAGTTCCAGGAACTAGATCAATAGAGAACTCGACTTCCCGATCAGGAGGTAAATTAGTCAAATCCTCAGGGAAGACATCTGGAAATTCTCGAGCTATGGGAATATCCTCCAACTTGGTCTCTTCTTGCTGAAGGTCCTTGACTACAGCAAGAAATCTTGACCACCACTCATCAAATACTTTCCAGCCTGCATCGCTGATATGAACATTGAGGTTAGGTGTTTCTGACCACCAATAAAACTGAACTCAGGCTGAGCGACTAAGCCTGCAGAATCTGGTGCTGCAAGTCCCGCATCGACTGCGCCATACCCGAGAGAACCTGAAGCATCTCGGTCTGGAGTTGCTGCTGATCAGTCCCAACTAAATTGGCAGGGGCAGTAGCTCCGGTGGCTTCTAGACCTCCCGGTTGGCAAGCATTACCAACCTGGGAACTCTCATCATTTTGTCGACTTCTAGTGCGACGTGTCATTCTTATCTCCTGATAAATTAGTTGTAATTAATATCACTGTAAACATTAATTGTTAGGCTTTTAAAGCATAATTTCTGAGATTCCTTTAAATTTATAATTGTCTCTATGTCACTCTAGTGTTTTGCCTAAAGTGTCATCATGTATATGTCCCTAATGTCATAACCAGGCTCTGATACCACTAAAGCTGTCACGCCCCAGTTCCAAAATTTGAACTAGGATAACAACCCGCCGCATGCCAGGCATGCAAGGCGTCTTGAACTTCATCACATAAATCAATATAAAGCAAATTTCACATCCATGATTTATTACAAACCATAATATCAGTCTTGGGCTATCTGCCCTACACAAGCAAATCTGAACTAATCAATATAATAAAACTAAGTCTTCTTAATAGAAACTCCTTCTATCTCAATTATCTTTCTTCATTCCTGAGGCTCTGAAAAACATTATAAGAATTTTATGAGCTCACACTCAATAAGTAAGCCTAATATAATTTCAAAATTTCATTTATCAGGCTATCATTAGGTTCATGTCATCAGATCAATTAGTTTGAAACTTAATTCAATAACAATTACGTTGTTTATACTGTCATTATTTTTCTTTATGTGTCCCACGGCCCTACAATACACATCATGTGTAGCCCTCTTAAATATTCCCTAAGAGGAAGGGTCCTGGTACCAGTATTCTGTCATCTGTCATGTGATAATCTGTCATGTGATAATGTGATAATTTGTCATGGGAATCTGTCATGTGATGATCTGTCATGTGAGAATCTGTCATGTGAAATCTGTCATATGAGAACCGCGGCGACACATAAAGTTTTACGGTCATTATCATGATTACATATTATCATAGTAATAACATAATTTTGCCAAATTAACATAATTATATTTAACTGTAATTTCACAGTTCATAAATTAAATAATTAATAAAATTATAAACTTGACTTACTTACCATAGTACACGAATTTCAATTGATAACCCAGCTAATTGGACGCCTGAAAACCTACAGAATTATTTTTTATTATTAAATTTCTAAAATATGAATTATAAAATAATTCTTAAACTCTACCCAAACCACTTCACGAGCCCAACTTTGGGTTCGATTATCTCTCAATGTATACACCCAAATAGGAAATAAAATTATTCCTAGAAACTAGAATCAATCCTGATTCGGGCCATATATTTACTTTGCCATTCTCGGCCCGATATAGGGCCCAAAATGCTGCTCAAACTAGGCTCAGAGACGGCCCAACAAGGCCCAAAAATCGAACGGCCCAATGACCCATTACTCTTTATTAACCCCAGCTCCTCTGTTTCAAAAGAAACAGAGGAGCTGAGAGTCGCGCCGGCGGTCAGGGCCACCGCCGGCCAAATTGAAGGCGGTCCGGCTGCCGTTGGCCGGACCGTGGCCGACCGCCGCCGCGGCCAGCCTCCCCCACCCTCTCTCTCTCATCAATTTGGCACTTTAACGCTTTCTTTTCTCTCTCTTTGCCGCGTGTCTTCCACGGTGCCGGCGCCAATTCCGACCAAATAGGCATCGGTCCGGCCGTTGGCCGGACCAAAGCCGGCCGTCACCGAGGTCGACCTTCCCTCCCTCTTTCTCTCTCTTCAATTTCTCTCTTATCCCTCTCTTTCTCTCTCACTGTCTTCCGTGGCTAAGGATCACGCCGGCGGCACGGCCGGCCACCACGGCCGGCCGGACCTCCACCGGACGCACGCCCGGCGCCGGTGGAGGTCTCCGACCAAGGCCCAAGCCCGGCGAAGCGGCGAGCACACCGTGGGCCCGAACCAAGGATCGGACCGGCGGTAAGTTGTTCACAGATCATCTCTCTCTCCCTCCTCCGCCCTCTTCTCTCTCTCACTGTTCTCCGGCACCCCACCGAACGCTGCCCCCGGTGCCGGTGGGGTTGTCGGCCGGGGCTCAGGCTCGGCGAGATGGCGGGCACGCCGCTGGGCCTGAACCAGTATCGTCTCACGGAGGAAGGGAAGGGAGCTGGGTTCTGTAACCCGGCTCCTCCCTGTTCTCCATTTTTTTCTTTTTTTTTTACTTTCTCTCTCAATCCTTCTCTCTCTCATGCATGGACAGGGGACTTACCAGAGACAGGCGCGCTGGGGAAGAAACGTCCGCACGAGGAGATGATGAGAAGGGGGCGTCCACGTATGATGGGAAGGAGGGTTTCACATTATCTTTTATAGGCATTGCAGAGTCCCCAAATTAAGGGACTCTGTAATTAGATATACTTGGAATTCAAATATCTAGAGTCTATCATCTGATCTCGTGATAACTCTCACGAGCAGTTGAGAAATCTAGGGGATTACATTCTCCCCTCCTTATAAAAATTTTGGCCTCGAAATTGATAACTTTTATTAGAGAAAATAAAGGTCCAAATTTCTGTCCCAAGGACTAACAATCAACTAACGCGAACAGTTTTCAATCATTAACTATTTTAAGATACAAATAGTCGTGGATACTTTTCTTTCATTTCTTCGTCCAGTTCCCAAGTAGCCTCCCTTTCAGAATGATTATTCCATTGCACCTTGACATAGGGAATGGTATGCCGTCTTAGAACCTGATCTTTGCGGTCTACGATACGCAAAGGATGCTCCTCATATATTAGGGAGAAAAGAAATAATATTTATCTTTTTTCATTTTCAACTAATTTTTATGATCTTGTTTTATTCCTCCATGCTAGCAAAAGGCTTGTCTTATATATATATATATATATATATATATATATATATATATATATATATATATATGTCTCCATAACAAATGGTCCATTTATTGATGAACAAATTATGCTGTTTAATTCATGTGATGGATTCACAAACTACTCCTTTGATCCATTTAGGACTTGTCAAAAACTTCATTTATAGACAGAAAACTCTTCCTAAAGGTCGTAACTAACATATACAGACTTTCTAAAGCTATCTTCTTTTTTATATCCTCTTTCTCCTGTCCTTCTTTGATCCAAGCTTTTCAAGCTCTATGTCGTTTGATGAACACTTTGGCTATCCCAATAGGTCTTGCTACCTTTTTTTATTGTCTAGATTTGGGTCCCTGTGGGAGTTAAACTTTTTAGAGATAACCCCTACAACTATAGCTTTTGGGGATAAGAGGGGATATCTGAGGAATATCTCCCTTATCCCATGTATCAAACAGTGCCTTATAGTCTTTGTTAGCCAGTGGGATACTTGGGATTATATTCTATGCTGAAGCCTTGTTGTCTTTGTTAGCCAATCTTTCTTTTTGCTAAGGCAGGAAACCCCTCTTCTCTAGACTGTTGCTGAAAACCCTAAGTTATATATCTCATTGAGAGTTCTATCTTTTAGAAATTTTTACGTAAAATATATATGGCAAGGCATTGTAACAAGATGTCCCATGATTCAACCTGTTGAACCAATTATGGGATCCCATTTGAGTGCGTTCTCCCGTAAGCGAACCTTCCCTTGTGGCCAAATTATTACAGGGGCTTGGTTCCTACCACATTTAAAACTACATTCGAGTGAGTCAGCTTATTTTATGTTATCTAGTTAATATATTTCTTTATCGTTGCTCCTATAAATAACAGAAAAATCTTATCAGATAAAAGGATTGCAAAAATTCTGTATTCGGTTATGTAAATTGTGTTGGTTGCAGATAGTGGCTATCTAATTGATAAGACTGAGTCTAGAGTTATACTCTATATCCTTAAGATAATTTCGTTCCATAACGGTGCTTACGGTCAGTATGACGATTGTCTCCCAGGATACAATAGTCTTCTTTTGATGAAAGCAGCACTACAATTCATCAAAAATATCGAACCAAGAATGCTTCTCTCTTTTTAATGCACTATTGCTATACTACCCTTAGAAGAGTATGCAAATGCCTAAGAGAAAAAAGACTATGATTGATTCGGATTGAATCAGGAATGAATAAAATGCAATGGTATACCGTCCTATTTATAGCCTTTTAGATTTAATTTAATTAATCGGATTTGATCAAAGAATGCCTTTGATACACCGATTCATCCCGTGATCTAATGATCAGCCGATCAGATAAGCTAATCCCGTTTCAATATGCCTTTTTTACCATGGTGATCTGATGATCACGTTATCAGATTGGTGGTTGCTCAGCTTTGATACGTCTTTTCACGATCGGATGGTTGCCTTATCACCAACGATCATCAACGGCTTGATCGAACGGACGCCTTATCACCAACGGTCTAATCGATCAACAGTTGACCAGTCAACCGATCGATGTGTGTCGTTGGATCAATACTGCCTTGATCGCGATCGTAATTGATCACCGCATCTCAGTGTTCGATCTCGATCCTTCATTCGATCAATCAACGATTAGTCTGATCCTGATCCGATGATCAACGGTCAATTGATCTCAGTCCTTTATCTTAATCCGATCAGTCTCCACCGTTGGATCCTCACGATCAAGGAAAAATTTAAAAGTCCCTCAAGCTCCTCGTGTGTAAGTGCAAAGTGCACCTACAAAGCATCCATTATGCCCTTCGCACACACGCGTATGCGGTAGCATCGCCCTCAAGCTCTCCACTTATGGTGAGCCTAAGGAACTTAAGCTTCAAGGAAGAGGTTTCCATATAAGTGCACCTTCCTTTCTTGATTTTTTCAATGTGGAACTAAATGTCCTCACAATTTCTCATTCACATACAAGGAAGAATAATGGGCTTTCAAGGCCCATTAGGATATTCAGGTCTATTAGCCCATTTACCCAATAAATTATACATGCCAAGTCTCATATTATTATAACTAAAATAATTTTGAGCTATGATATGTTTGACGAAAAATACAAATTTACATTTTGTTTTGCCAATATAGCCCAAAGCCAACCATTTATCATGTGAATCTTTTTTTTTGTTACAAGCGGGTGATCACACCACTCTGGCACGAGTCAAACCCATAAGATCAGAGAACAAAATTTGCTACAATATAACAGGCAAGGGACACCGAAGTGCCATTCCCACTAGCCAGGATGGCGAGCAACGGAAGAAGCAACCCAATCAGCTGTAGCATTGGCCTCCCGATAAACATGATGAATCATGGGGCACAAGTAGCCTGAAGAGAGACTCTAATATCTCTGATAAGGGGGTTTAGAAGAGAATATGGATCCCCATCCCGACTAATCCACCTGATAATCGCAAGAGAGTCTCCCTCAATGATCAATCGGCGATAGCCCAAATGACGAACACATGAGTAATGCCGGCCCATGCAGCCTGGAGCTCTGCCATAGGGACCGAAATGTCAATAGAGCTATGATCGCCAGCCGCAAGTAACTGACCGTCCACCCAACGAATAACAAACCCAGAACCAGCAGAACGATCGGAGACAGAACCATCAAAGTTTACTTTGACGTAACCCGGAGGTGGGGCTCCCAAGAGACGAAGACCAGTAGATCGGTGCGCTGCCGAAGTAGTAGGGAGTCCCAGTGGCCAGACCCGTCAGTGTGAATGCCAAAATAATAGCGAGTATACTCCTTAGCATGAAAGAGAGCACAGCGGAGGATCACCTGAGGTGAGGCCGTCTCCTCAACAAAGATAATCTGGTTCCGAGATAGCCAAATATAATAAGCTAGATAGACTGATAAAATATCCTGAGAGCGAGGACTACTCTGGGCAACCAAACGGACAGCATGCATGAATGTGGATCCTTTTTAAGTGCATGTTGTATTGTCTACAGGACTAATCGTTTGAAGACTTCAAAGTCAACATCTTGACTTTCAGCGAAGACTAATACATCTGGTTTTTGTCTGTCTGGCCAAAAGCCAAAGCAAAGATCATGTAAAATTCTTTAAGTTTGTGCTGCATTGCCTACATAACTGATGGTTTGAAGACGACAAGTCAACATGTAAACAATGAAAGACTACTGCATCTTGTTTTTGTTAAGTCAAGCTAAAAACCAATTAAGCAGTGATTAATGTATGGATCCTATTTAAAGTCATTACGCTTGAAGTGGACATCTAAATAACGAGGACTGCTTTGATTCCTTTGCTGGGGTGGCTAGAAAATAAACTAGTGGCTATTATATTTTGCCTAATATTTGTTGTTATGTTTGAGAGCATTATTTATTTAAATTATCGTTTATTGAGTAATTTTTAAAATATATTATTTTATTTAGATGACCATTGTAACTGAGTAAAAATTAAAATAATTATTATTATTTAAATTCTTTCTATTAATTACGTACCGTTTTATTGTAATGACTTCAAGTGCCTCCTATCACGTCATATAGATTAATTAATAAAGTTAATTACTTGAATTCTTCCTATTAATTAATCTGCATAACGTGTAATTAATGGTGGTTATAGTTGACAAAATTCATTGATCTAAACTCTGGTACGTAGTTAAGTCTTGATCATTGTTAAAAAGAAAGAAAGAAGAAGAAGAAAAAGTTAAGACCGGATTAACCAGTGATGTGAAATGTGGAGCACGGTTGAGTAGTTTTTCATGTAGTTATTAAAATTGGATCGAATCAAGATTGAACTAGTTAAATCAAAACCCGAAAGCCACGATCCGATTTTAACATAAAATCGGATGTGTAAGATATTCAGAATAACCTGATCAACTTATCTAATTCACTCATGAACCGGATCACGAGTTTATCAATGTCATTTCAAATTCTCTGACTTTTGCCGTATTAAATTCCTTACTCGAGAGTTTATTCTAACCTTTTCTGATGATCATAAGTTTTATGAAGAAAGAAAAGAAGATCATACAAAGAAAGCATTGATGAAAGAAGAATAAAAAAAAAAAATATGAAACTTTATGAAAATTAATATGAAAACTTTATAGGAACCAGATCGAAAAGCAAAGACATAAAAAGGAAATAATGAAAATAAAGAAAATTGTATAAAAATCTTTTTTTTTATTTTTTAAATAAATCAAACTAAATAAATATGCAGATTAAAAGTAAGTAAATTTTAAAGATTAAATAAAATATCAAAAAAAATTATAAAATTAATATTTATATGTTTATTTTTTTAAAAAAAATAATTTTATTAATATAAATAAATTTTTATATTAAAATAATTAATTAATAATTTAATAATAGCTAATCCGATGGTTGAACCGTTGACCCAAACTTTTGCCCGGGTCTGACAACTAATGGTTTTTCGCATTGTGGGCACCGCCCAAGCAAAACCGAAGGGCTTTTGACTTCCAAAAGAACGGTACGGGCTTTTGTGGTTCGAGGTATCCTAATCTCTGGGCCGCAACTGCCACCGTGGCAGTCCTATCTGAGATCATTGCGATGCCGCTCGATTCCCTTGTTATCTCTGTCCTATGTGGTACAGGCGCATTGGCCCGCAGAATTCTACGGAGGGAAGCCTCATCCTAAGGGTATAGAGACGTAGAGTAGAATGATTAATGTGATCGATCGGCCGTCTCAAGAAAACACCAGGCAGCACCACCATCGGATCCCCTACAACAGCTCAGGCACATCCTAACCTCTTATCCATTTATGAGCGGTTGAAGTTTCTTTTGCTGGATTCGATGATAGAGCCCTAATAATTGAAAAGGGTCATATTTTATTTTCTTAAAAATAAAAAAAAAAAATATATTCATAATAAATGTGAGTGTAATGTGCCCAAAAAGGATAAGAATAATGCTGAATATTGACATTGAAACAAACTTTCATGAATTATCCCGTTTATTTCCTCAGTTCTTTGAATTATTCTCAAATATTCAAATTAATAAAGAACTAATCTACCATTAGCAGAATTTATTATTTATTCATGAAATATTTGCAGTTCTTTTTTTTTTAAAAAAAAAAACTAAAGATATGAAAGCATATCAAATTAGAGGGCTGCCTTTTTTTTTTTCCTAAAAGACCTTATCTTATTTTTTTAAAAAAATTTATAGAACATTAATAAGCAACACATAAAATTTTAATATTCTGTGTAAAATTTTAATCCAACAAAGCTTCGTTGTCATGCTAATAAATATATGGCCAAGTATTATATATCCATGATGGTAAAATTTTGGATGCGTCAATTCTTATTGGTGCCTCAACTGCATGCAGATATTCTCCTCAATAAATATATAAATATCTAAAATTTACCCTTTTGGGTAATTGTTCCCTCACGCCGAATCAAGCCTTCGTTGCTGGAGCTGGTCCAGATGAAAACATGGCGAACGCTGTCTGCTGTCGGCCACTTTGGATCCATGAACCAACCGGCGCCCATAGAATCGAGCCTCTAGGCTCGAGGCTCGAGTGCCGATACATTGGTAGCCCCACCACCAGCGCCACGCCGGGACGAGCTAGCGGAGGAGGATCCGCCTCTCTCGCGAACTGCGAAGCGCCCTCTCGCTCGCTCGCTCGCTATCGTCCCCAGCTCGCCCTCATGAAGCTTAGCTGCGTTCCTCCTCGCGCGTTCTCTCTCCTACCCTCTTCTTCCGCCGTCTCTTCTTCTCCTTCTCCTTGTTCTTCTTGTTCTTCTTCTCCGAGCTGTGGCTTGGGATTCTGGTCGCGGGAGGCGAGGAAGGGGATCGGTCGGCTGAGGATTAAGGCGGAGGGGAGCGGGAAGAGGATCGATGGCGGGAGCGGCGGTGAGCACCGAAGGAGGGGGTTCGCCGGCGGCAGCCCCGCGATGGAGGTCTCCACCTCGGCCACGCCTTCCTCCTCGTCCACGACGTCGACGACGAGCAGCACGACGGTCATCGATCGGAGTTTTGGGGGCGGAGATTCCGAGTTCTTCGGTTGGGAGAAGCTGGGAGCCGTCGTTAGACTCAGTTATGGAATCGGTGAGTCTTATCTTATCCTTCTCCTTCCCATGAAAATAATCCTGGAATCACTCAAACTTATGGTTTTCTTTCCTCTAAACATACATTAAATTGACTTCTGGAATGTTTAAGTTTAATTGCATCGATAGGTTTGCAAAAGTTTGATTTATACGAATTAGAATTGAATTTATGCCGGTAATTAGAGAAGAATTTCCCCTGGCTCGAATCAGATGGCATTTGTAATTCAGAGAAAAACAAAGAAAAATCTCATCTTTTTTTTAAAAAAAAAAATGAATCAGGAATCTATGTGGCCATGGCGTTGGCGGGGAAGTTTATATGCTCGATCACGGGCGTGGATTGCACGGGAGGGTTCCATCCGTCGCTAAAAGCTGTCGTCGAGGGGTTGGGATATGCGGCTCCACCAATCATGGCTCTGCTCTTCATCTTAGATGTATGCACATATTTCCTCTTCTCATATTTCCTCTGTTTTTATTTCTTATTCTTCTTTGGAATTAGTAATTAACTTGTAAATTGAAACAGAAAACTCTTAACATGTTACTTGCCACACTTGGATTGGTCTTAATTAGAGATAGGTATTGAATGAAAATTCAAAAAAGCTGGCCTATTCTCATTTGGTTTTACATATTCTCAAGTCTGAATTTCTTCTTGTTTTTCAAAAAACATTATCATTGTGTCTCTAAGAACCTTACTAATAGCGCTTGAATTTATAAAACTGTAGCCAAATACTTGAGGCGAGGCTTCATGGTTATGTAGAATAACCACCAAGGCTTCTTCGACGTCTGTCTGCTTTAATCTTTCTTCTAAACAGCTACACCCACAAACTTGCGCCACCTAATTTAGAAACTATTCCTATAAATGAATCCTCTAGATTGAAATCCTCAATGGTTCTTAACGATGGGTTCGTATCAGATATTATGATATCGAAAGAGACCAGGCCCAAGATCGAATTAAGGATATTCTACTTACTTACGCCTCCATTCTGCAATCACTTGTCCAGCTAACGACAACATCACACAGTTATAATCTGGGACGATTGACATTGCTAGCCCACAGTAAGGTTAACTTTGGAGCCCATGGCTTCGTCTTCTTAACATAGCAGTAATTGTCTCCATGATCTAACTGACTGATGCCATTTCGAATCTTATCTTTATGCCGTTCTATCTGGCTGAGAATTGAGACGTTAAGATATAGAAACTAGATAGAGAAAATTCATTGTGATGATGTGAACTGAAAATCTTTACACAGGATGAGGTGGTGAAGTATTCACCCCATGCTCGTGCCATTAGAGATGTGGAGGATGAGGAGCTTCGGAGCTTCTTCTACGGCATGTCACCTTGGCAGGTATTTTCTTAAATTTGCTTTCTGTATGCATATTATTCTGATATCCTGTGTGGTGATGACTACCATAATTTGGTACTTTTGGGCTTTTACAGTTCGTGCTCATTGTTGCTGCAAGCTCAGTGGGAGAGGAGATTTTCTATCGTGTTGCTGTTCAGGTAAGGCCTCAATGAGAAATAACGTGGCCTGTATTTTTTTTTTAAAAAAAATTGAATTTATATTTAGATAAATGTTTTATATTGAGGATCCGAATCGAATCGTTGGATGTAATTTACAACCTCTAACCTGCTGTGTGTGTGTGTAATTTACAAAATACTAACCTATGTATCAACAGTCAAATATACATGTTAGTGTAGATATATACATAGTTAGATACATATACAATTACTTAAAAGAAGGGAGAGAGAGAAATGAAGCACTTTCATTTTACCCTCACTTTTCTTGTTCTCAACTCCAATTATATTTCTAATAATAAATAATATTTATATTAATTACTAATAGTATATAATATTATATAACTAAAATAAACATTACAAAATGTTTAAAATAATGTTATTTTAATCAATTATAGTTACTAATATTAATAATTTATTATACTAGTAATTTATAATATTATCATTTATCATTTAAATAAAAATATATAATAAGTTTATTTTATTCAATAAATAATAAATAATATTAATATTATTTCATAATAAAATATATTATAATTATTTATTTAAATTATAAAAATTTACTTTTTAAGATAAACTTTCTACACAAACGGTATAATAAAGGATGAATTTGACGTTGGACCTTTCAGTGACCAGATATTAATATTTAACCCATGCTGAGTATCCAGTTAACATTCAGTCTCTACCATCTGGTTTTTTAAATTTTTAGTCCTTCTCAATCGTGTTTGGTAAAAGATAAGTGTATTCTGTGGGCGATTAAAGTATGCAGAAAGACTCAAAGTTAGTGGTTAGTCCATAGGGATCCAAAGACCAGGCGTCAAGTTGCTCATACTAAAACTCTGTTTTTAGAAAAAAAAAAGGTAAAACTTCACTTTCAGCGAAAGTTTTAAATTTCTGGAAAGTGATCGCTTTTCAATTTGATCACTCTTCCGTAACCAAACACCCCTAAGTAAATAAATATCTATCATGTCACATATAAAGGTAGCAGGCTTAAATTTGTATCCTTTTCCCCTATTCATTAGCGGATGGAAGAAGGGATCTTGTGGAGTTGATTCCCAGCTCACACAGTGCTGTTCTACATGAATTCAGTCATTTCCTAGTCAAAGCTAGTACACCCTAGGGGTTAGGAAGTCACAGATATTTCCTCTCAAATCTATGGCCACCAAGTGAAAAGGCCCCTCTTTTTTCTCCTCTTCTCATACCATCTTCTTGTAATATCTCATATATAACCTAATTCTCGCAACGATGCAGGGGGCATTGGCTGATGTGTTCTTGAGGAGCACTGAACTCATGAAAGATGCACGCGGAATCGCATCTCTGGTAAGCACCAAGTTTATTGGCAATACCTATAAAATTATCGCATCATTAATGCAGATGTCTGAACTATATGCTTTGTTAAATTCTAATGTTCCAAATGATTGTAGACTGGCATGCTGCCTCTCTTTGTCCCATTCGCTCAAGCATTTGCAGCTGTTGTCACAGCCACCCTTACAGGCTCACTCTACTATGTTGCAACTGCTCCAAGAGGTATCTTTGCCTCCACTGGCACTCTATTTTTAAGCAACCACAGCCATTGTCTCATCCTTACATGTTGAATTATATCTTCGATATTTGCTGCAGACCCTACATATGTGGTTGCACCAGTTTTACACTCTCGTTCTGGCCGTGAGGACCTTAAGAAACTTTTTGCAGGTAAGTGACAGATACCCAGTTGTACATAGAAATATGCCTCATAAATCGCCTACCTCCAAACTTAGCTCCCATAAATGGAAGAGTTCTGTGGGAAAATATATCCCATAAGCAGTTAGTGGATGTGTTTGCTGTGCATTTCATGTGCATCAATTCTTACTGTATTTAATATGCTATGAGTGAGGGAAGCAAGTTTTATGTCTTGCTGCTAACGCCCAAGACCCTAAACAGAGAATTACTTGACTATAAATTGGTAAACCATAGTTTTCATAAAATTCACGGAAACAAACCAGTGGCCAAATAAACAACCAGGGTTCTATATCTCATATTACTTTGCCTTTAGCTTCCACATTACTGATGATGCCTTCCGCATTACTGAGGGCTTCGAATTTTTCAATGCAATTCCTCATGAACAATGGTCATGGTGTCATTATTAATGGATGTAAATCCTTGTTGTATATGGACATAGGAAAAGTGATCTTAGCACATGAAACTAAATTTCTATGACCTGCACAATTTTTGTTATGCAGTTTGGTATGAAAAGAGACAAATGAAGAAGATATATTCTCCCCTTTTGGAAGGACTGCTGGCTCTTTACATTGGTTTTGAATGGATTCAGGTATTCTAGGATCTCATCTAAGTGTTATTTTCAGTGACCACTGCCAGACCATAGAAAGACACAAGTATTCTTATTGTCTTCCAATGTTCGCAGACGGATAATATTCTTGCTCCTATGATCACACATGGGATATACTCCGCTGTGGTACTGGGTCATGGACTCTGCAAAATTCATGACCACAGGCGTAGGCTGCGCCATAGAGTCCAGCAGGTGAGGGTGGAAGCAAATAATTCAGGTAAATCATAAAGCTGGCAAGGATGATCAACAACGTTTGCAAGGAAATGGATGCTTTTTACCTGAATAGCACAAGATGCAGGAAATAGAGCTTGATGGTGGAATGGCTTCACATTATGTAGCAGGAAGCGGATATCGCCAAGCAGCCTATAATGTACTGTTGTGAACTTAAATCACCTGGGCAAATGTATAAAGTAGAGGAGAAAGAAAAAGCTTGGTGTACCATTCCATTGCGTCGTTGAAAAAGCTTGGCGCACCGGGTGCATGCTGCAAACTTATGCTGCCACGCATGTCAAAATTTAATGAGTCTTATTATGTATTACACGTAAGGCGGTTTGCACGCCCAATGCATGCTTGCTGCAGCAAGTCTTTTTCTTCCATTGTGCCGTTCTAGTTGGCAACTTAAGCCTGCTTCCCATTAGTTTACAGTTACTGTGTCAGGGAGTCTGCCATCTATCTCAGCGCAATAGCTTCAAACTGCATGATCGGTTTACCGAGAAATGCCAGCTTTGGTCTGGGAAACTGGGATTATTGGAGGAATCGCCCTTCCCGCGGTTCAATAGCACAAGAACCGGGATAAAATGGAGACTACTCGACTTCCAGGGCCAAAAACAGAGCCGCGGATCATTGGAAGAATAGACCTTCTTGGTGTTTAATAGCAAGAGAACCGGGATGATCCACAAACAGAGCCGCCATCGAAGAAACCACTGCAAAGCCCTTCTTCGTAAATGCCTGTGATGAAGTGACATTGAAGGGCAACAAAGCAAAATGGTAGAGGACTCCGCATGGCTTCAAATGCTGATGAAAGGACCCATAAAATTGTCGAAATTGATCTATACCACCATCACCCCATTGTCTTAATTTGCACATATCCATCATCAGTATTAAGTTAAGTGAAGTGCATCCTATCTCATAAAAGAATTAAAACAGTTCTGTCCAACATGGGCATGCTTTAAAACCTTGATAACCCTCACCTCTCCTTAGTAATTGTCCTAGGGAAAAATATCACAAAGCATCAGTGCATCTAACGACCCACATTCTAGAGTAAGTTCCTTTTTTTTTTTTTGGCACTTAATTGCAATAACGCCAATCCTAACAACACACATTATGGCATCTTCATACAACAAACCCAGGCATCTCTCCAACAATAATCTACTAACAAACCAGAGATAATTGTAAAATTTATCTTTATTCACCCCAGAAGTTCAAGTATCATGCTTTTATTTACTCGGTGCATTTTTGACTTGATTAGGACTGCACTAAAATATACAACCCTATAAGTTGGTTCAACTTGTCTCTATTACTGACATTTTTCAACCTAACCAGAATTCATAGTTCTCTTTCTCAAAAAAAAAAAAAAGAAAGAAAGAAAAAGAAAAAAAGAAGAAAAAGGAAAAAAACCATGGTTGTCTTATTCTAATAAAAATGATGTCCACTAGTATATTTGTCGACTAATTTTCTTTATGATGCTTCATGCAATGTTTTCTTGAAAGGGTCTTGAACCAACGCATGCTTTCAATGAGACCTATTGTTTGTGCAGAATTCAGATAAAAAAGAATTCTATAAAAAGACTACCGTAAGCATAAATAGAAGATAGATTCAGGCTACATGACAAATAATCGGTGTATCAAAAAACTTTTATTATATTACATGTAACCTTGGAACATATCAGAATATAAACCAAGTGAATCTGTCAGTTGCTGTCCTCTTCCAATTGGGAGATGATGCTCACGAACACACGGAAACCTTGGCACATATCAGAAAATAGGCAGTACTCATTCCTTGCATGGTATGTAGCCATAATGCCTGCAGTAAGAATGGGCGTTGATAAATATTATCATCAGAAGATTTGAACTGTAAGTGTCAAGGGTAACAAGAGAAAAAAAAAAAAAAAAATCTAGTTTGTCAGCAAAGATCAAAACCTAATGAACCCCTACACAGTTAAATAAGAAAACTTGCAGATTTTGAACAATTCATATTCCGTGAGTTATGTTTCGGGTATTTTCATTTTAGGTACCTATGATGATACCGCAATTGTGGATTATCCTGGTGTTGCCGATAAGACTCTTTCAGATAAGGAAAATCAAATGATGCAATGATAACAATGCTTAAGTCTCCCTTTCAATAAATGAATGAAGCTACAAACCTGGACTCCATAAGCCAACCTTCCCCATTTCCAGCAAATTTAAATGATATACTCAACTTCCCAGAAGCTCCAACATGATGCAAGAGGCAATTAACCATTAGCCAGTCGAAATGACCATCTATCTTGGTCTAGCAAAACGTTTATCATCAATAGGTCCATTAAGGCTCTTCTTGCAACTCCCCACATTACATGAGTTTTCACTGGGCCATGCAAAAACGTTGCCCCATCCAATTTCATCAATGTCAGCACTCAGTGTATCATATCAATTCTATCTTGTCAAATTTACTACCTTCTTCTAGTCATTCTATGAGTTCTTCATAGATCAAATTACAATCAAATTTGGGTATATGGAATATGATGAAAACATCATGTTTGGGGAAGTTTTAAATGTGAGTTTAATACAGGATAGCTTATTGTAATAAAAAATGGACAAGTTAAAAGATTAAGCAAGCCGTATGTTTGCTCTAGGATCATGTCATGGCAGATATTTTTGCATTTTCCACTTCTAAAATCTTAGTTTTAAGGAAAGGTTGGTTAGGTTTCTATAAACCATGATGGTTCCAAAGGTGGTTATGGTGATCAACATAAAAAGGGTTCAGGTGCAGTTTAGCAGTGCTCATTTGGGATTTGAGAAGGGTTATGGTTGGGGACCTCACGATATGCTATCTTGGTGCTGTCTTACCTGGACATTTCAGTTTTTGAAGATATGGGAAATGCCGACACTTCTAGATAGTTGGACATGATACCATATGGTGCAACACTCAAAAAACAAAATAGTGACCCACACTCTTGCTCATATTAGATATAAGTGCCACTACCTCATGATTGTTCGCACTTGAAATATTTTACTATGTTACCAGAAACGTTACCGTTGAAAGTTTCTAAACTGTTCAAGTAAAGAGCCACACCAATTTCTTGGTACCTTTATTGTTCTAACATGATGAATGTAAAGTGTCACAAAAAGTAAACTAACCTAATTCCTAGCATATATCAACATATTTATATCTTTCATATGTGGAATTGTCCTAAGTTGGGATTTTTGAAGGCTAGAGTGCTGGACACTTGACACCTGTGCTAAATAAGTGTTCTCAAAAGAAAACAAAAGAGGACAATTGGCTAAACTTCCACCCTTGAAAGTTATTAATAGCTCTAAGCCTTTAACTTCAACCGAACTATTTCTTTCCTACTCCAAACCATTCTTCAACTCAGTTGAAATTGTTCAAGACTATAAAAACATTAAAAACCTATTACTTTTGATGGAGAATACGATATACCAAAAGTCAGAAGTTAATTGACTAGAGACGGCTTTGAGGAAGCACCACTGCCACATAGTCCCATCACCTACCCCACTTATTCTCTTTGCTTCTCTTTTCATGCTTCACTTTCTTCATTAGTTCCCCCCTCTAAAAAATGTTCTCTTCCACAGTTCAAACATTTTGGTCTTCCATGATACAGCCAAATAACTTACCCATTAGAAACAAAGTCAACTGTCTTTAAGAAAACAACCATCATCCAAACTTCAAACAAATTCCTGATAGTCAAAAATCCTATCTGAACCCTGACAAAAAAATATATTCACAAAACAAATTCATCTATTCAAACACTTCCACACCATCTAGAATTGTTTCAGAACAATGAAGATTCATTTACCTTTGTTTTGAAATTTAATTTAAGATGACAAAAGCCTAGGATCCAATATCAAAGAGAGGAACCTAATCACAAGTTTGCACGTTGCAAGAAAGCTCCCACTGCCACTTCTCCTACCTTTTCTTTATCCACTTTTACCTACTTCACTACCTTTGTTCATAGAATTCCTTATTCCTTGACACATACCGATTACACCTCAGTTCCATATACATTCTCAAAAAACCAAAAGCTTATAAAGATCCATTTGAGGATGTGATTTGAGTAAATTGCCATTTACAACCTCTTCTCTCAAGTTTCTATGAAAAATAGAGGGCAACTCTATGCTAATCCCTAACCTGGTAGAGGATCGAAAACATCATTATCACCTAAAATTTCTGTACAACTATCTCTGAATTTTGTGATAGATTCACCTAGAAAGAACAGGAAAAAGAGTAACTTGTCACTGTAGTAGCAATCAATTTCGAAGGAAGCACCACCCTCATGTAAAAGTTTTACAACTGACTGGTAGCAGTAAGGCTTCACATAAAAATATAATTATTGCCATAAAAACTGGTTAATTAAAAAGATGCACTTACCATATCCAGATGTTTGCACATCAAAACCTTCATCCTAGCATAATGACAAGAAAGTAAGGTCAAAACATGAACTAACATTCTGTAAGTCTATCAACTTCAAGAAGATAAAATATGAACCTGTAACTCTCGAATCAATGGCAAACTTCCAGTGATTGAGTAGGGCTTTACATAGCCAACCACCTCCTCAGTTGCTTTACATAAGACATGAAAACCATGAGAATCAAGATTGCAAGCAACCCCGGACATCGCAGCCTCATCAAAAGTGATGATAAGCCTAAAAAACACCAAGAAATTTAATTAGTTCAGTGTGTTGAGTATTGCACAAATAGGTGCTAATACTTCCTCTAATCTGACATCTGTTCCCAGAAACACATACTTGCTATGCACACTTCTATCATGATTCATGAGGCTGAACTCGTTACCAAAAATCCAATAATAGGAAACAGAGTCTGGTCTATGAAATGGTAACTGGAAGCATAATGAGAACTACACAAACATGTTGATTATAGCGGAATGTTACCATCCAAATAATCAAAAGAAAAAGAGATGTAAGTTAAAACAGCATTCTCACCTTCCTCTCAGATTTTCATCTGGAAGTACATATTTTGATACAGGCCCACGTGTATCTAGCCTCTCTATGTTGGCATTTATATCGTCTACATACTCTTGTAATTTCTTGACCACATCTGCAGTGCTGCAGTAAAAAGAAAGGGAAATAAAATCCTTCAAGTCATAAAAAGCCCCAAGATTGAACAAAACATATAAGTAATATGAGTTCAGAAAGAAAAACAATCTACAATATCAAGAGAGATAGGCCAACCTGTAGAAAGGAGTTAACCTGCAGAACAAAAGGAACACCAAGTCAGATCAAACCTCTCAACAACTTAAGATTATAGAATTAAGAATTATACAAAAGTAGCGTATACATATTACATATGCACAACAGTAATCACAATCGCCATTATTAAGAGAATATCATAAGCAACAGGCAATAATGGAGCCGCCTTAAGCAAACTCAACTATAAAAGCCAACCAAAGCATTTCAAGAGCCTGATATCAAAGATAACAAGATATCAAATCAAAGAGAGAAACAGTTAAATGCCTTAAAATCTTTAGTTTCCCAATTAAAACGTGTCTGAGAAAATATAACTGGAGAAGTTTTTATTAAATCCCAAGGTAGGCCGATTGGATTTAGCAAAAGCCCTTAACAACCAAAGAGGTTATGCATTCAATGAGTTCAATGTTTGCCCTTAACTAAGCAAATATCTGTTCAGCTAAGTGTTATTACTGCATGTGATTCAGAACCTGCATCAGATAATCTGATAATAACTTGACCAATAATGCCAACATATCTCCAAAAAGCTGGTGGAATGTAGACATACTTCTTGGTACAGCATACCAACTTCACACCTTCAGATTACTTAAGTTGACTTGTAGGTCATATGTGAAATGCTAATTTGATTTTTTTTAAGAAAGAAATTGTTCTTAGAGATACCTTACATCCCCTGATATAGTACACTCAGCTGGAATCTGATTGACACCACCTCCAGGGTCTGCAATGCACCACGTAACAGATGCATGAAAGATATTTTATCAAAAGACAGACTTGTACTTGTTTCTACAATCGACTTTCCACTTCCAGCTAGCTAATACTTAAAAGGACAAATAACATAACATAGGATAGCATAGGGCTTACAACTCCATTGAGTTGGTTTCATGGTTGATGGTGTGGCAAAGCCATAAACCTCTTCCTTGGGATGTGGAGGAAGTCTCTATAAAATCGTGACTGGATCTCTTTAAGTGCTTCCATGGCTAACTCCAGCGGGTTGATAGCCTGCAGCATTGAGTGAGAAAAAAATCTTGCCCTTAAAATATGATGCATAAAAACACAAATTATTCAAACACTCATCGAAATTTGACATGAAAGACATTATGCATTCCATCCTATGCTAACTTTCCACATTGACCCAGGTAATTAGATATAGCTTAGGGCAGGACCATCTTACGTATTAGCAAGACACAAATGGGTTTCTTTGCCACTACATTTTATATCATCAATTAGTTGACATTTCAACAAATGTTTCTCATTTCATGTAAATCAATTAAGATATAAATCATTTGGACTCCTCTTTTCAGCAAGAAACTCAAAAGTTGGAATAAAAATGACAGTTTTATATAAATTCCAGGATGTCTACAGTAATGACACAAAATAGGTGTAAATAAAAACAACTCCAATCATGTTGAACACCTATCTTTTATAGTAGCAGAAACATTCTAAATAAAGACATTTAATTGGAATAAAACCTTGTGTGGAAGACCGCTGTGAAAAAGCTTCCCTGTGGCTCGGAGCCTCCACGCTATCATTCCCCCAGTACCAATACAAGGTTGCTTGTCAGCCGTATCAATCCAAAATCTACAGAAAACCATGAAAAAAGCACCCAACTATGAATTTAGAACCTAAAAAATCTCTGCTTTTCAAGAGTACAGTACAGATCATCCCATAACATGGATCAATACTTACAAAGGTCCTGCCTTTAGTTTATCAAGCAAACCGTCCTTGACCAGAGCATCGACGCCGACCCCCAGCACCGACGAGTTCTCCTCATTGGCGATGAGCACCGCGACGACCGTGTTCCTGAGCTTCGGCCTGGTCTGCCCCAGCCGCCGCATCAGCTCCGTCACCAGAGCCACGTGCCCGAGGCAATCCGTCGTCCCCCGGCCCCGGAGCTTGTCCCCGTCCACACTCAGCGAGAAGGGATCGAAATCCTACAGACAAATTAGCCCCCCAAAAAAGTAAGAAAGAACGAAACTTGGATCGAGAATAGGGAAAAAAAGGCGGTCACCCAGTCGGCGGGATTGGCGGTGACGACGTCCATGTGACAGCCGACGAAGGAGAGGATTTTGTCGGGGGCGGAGCCGGGGTACTCGACGATGACGTTGCCGCGGCCTTCGACGTAGGCGACATGGGAAACGATGAGGGGACCACCGCCGGTGGTGGTGCTGAGGGGGAGGAGGGCGTCGAGGACGTGGCGGGCGACGCGATCCTCCTTAGGGACGAGGTCGGGGGGATTGTTCTGGACGTGGCGGGCCTCGCCCACGATCTTGGCCAGGAGGGAGACGTACGAGTCGCGGTCGAGCTCCGCAAGGACATCGTTGAGGGAAGCCGCCATTGGATTTGGATTTAGATTTTGGATTGGTTTCGGGGTGGGGAGGAAGATAAATCGATGGGGGACGAGCGAGGATTTAACCCCAGAGGCACAGGGGAATAAGAGCGGGGGATCGAATCGTCGAGCGAGAATGGTTCCCAGAAAAAGGAGCGGATGGAGGCATGACACGCGGCATACTTCCCCTCTTTTTTTCATTTCCTTCTTCTTTTTTTTTAATACTTTTTTTTAAAAAAATTCTTTTATTTTTTTCTTTCCTCCTTGCGTTAAGAGCGCATCCTGTATGTAAGCTTCATATAAAGTAATTAATAGTATAGATGATATATGCTGATCATAGCTTAACTCAAACTTTGGACAAAGTTATTAATAAAACAAAGCTTACGGACAAATATGTCATTAAATTCTTTGAATTATTACATATTTTAATTTGAGAAGTAGATTTATTAGCTATCGCCGATACAGCAAAAGTACTGTGTCATGCTGAGAGATAGGAAAGCATCACGGCTTAAATCTATGCCTACCAAAATACCAAAAAAAAAAAAAATACATATGGGTGCCAACCGTAGCTCATATAGAAGACCACGTGATATGGCTGATCGGGCCATATTAGGACTAACAAAAGGGGCAAGTGATGGAACCTCAACCTCGAACTCCAAGGTTCTTTTGGTCTTGAACTTCAGGTCTTCTTGGCCTCAGACTTCAGGTCCCCTCGGCCTTGAGCCCACCTAACATCGTCACGTGGCCCACTAACCACCATGTGGTCCACTAACTATCTGCTACCACACGTGGACACTACCTATTACGATGCATGCCTGAAATGGCTAAGCCCACCTACCACATATGGAGCCGCATCTGGCAGAGGGCTGGCAGGACGGAACACCTATGACATACTCAGTGGACACCTCTGACATGCTCAGTGCTTGTTGCGACCTGTCTTTGTCAGCCTTATCGCCTATCCACTACCAAACAGTAATGTCTCAAAATCAACCACCTTCCAAAAACGGGTAAAAGGGACCTCCGAACAAGTACAAAAACCTTCACTCATGACGAGAGAAGGGATCTAAACTCCAAGCCCTCTAGCTAATTTTTAGTTCTTTCTTCACTGTTTCCCAAGTTGCTTACTCAAGTATCAGAGGATCCCCACCGATGCAACCAGTTCCCGGAGACTTTCTTGCAAGAACTCTGTTGAGGAGGAGGCTCTCCATTACCCGACGTTCGAGGAACGTGATTTGGCGGCAACAGATTGGTGCGCCAGATAGGGGGGGAGAAGAGGTAGAAAGCTTCGAACCAACCAGCTACATACCCTTTTTCCCAGAACAAGCGAGAAGAGGGTGATGACGCGCGCCCAGGAGATTTCCACCAGCTGCGCTGGAGGGCATTGCCAGGGAGCTGAGCAGCCGGAGACTGGTCCCCTCACTCTCCAAGCCGACGTTCCTGCATAGCCACCGCTACCACCCCAAGATGATCGAATCGCCGCCCTAACCGTACAAGTTCAATCACTTGTGGCAGCGATTCAGGAGCTACAACAACAACCAGCGGCCGCGCAGCAGCACCCAAGACCACCCTCGATGGGCCCAAGGATGGTTCAACCCAGTCAACAATCTACCCGCGGGAGATCTCCTCTTCGGGAGACCCGCCGCTGTCGTGCCTCACCTAGGCATCACTGCTGGGAGGCCTCCAAGAGGCTCCGGTCCCCTTCTCACCATGCTAGCGTTTCTCCCAAACGGCGGCACAAAGAAACCGAGCACGCACATCCCCATTGGCGCCACCCCTCCCCATCCTCGGGGTCTTCAAGAGAGGGGTTCTTCAACGATCGGATCGCTCGTCGGACCGAGCGGCGGCTAGATGAGTACAACCAGTGACTAGAGGAGCTCAGCCGCAGAATCACAAACCCGCCGGAGGTGGACTATGACAGCCGCCCTCCGTTGCCCACCGCATCATGAAGGAACCGATCTCGATCCGATTCCGCCTTCCTCAACTAGACCCATACGATGGCACCACCGATCCCCTAGACCATCTGGAGAGCTACAAGGTCCTCATACAAGTCCAGAGGGCGATCGACTCCCTCCTCTGCATCGCCTTTCCTGCCACCTTTCGAAAAGCTGCCTGTGCTTGGTACTCCCACTTGCCGCCACGTAGCATCAACTCCTTCTGGCAGCTGGAGAGGACCTTCCTAGCGCACTTCGATGCATGCCGAAAGATCTCGCAGATGGCAGACAACTTGTTCGCCGTTCAGCAGAGGAGCGGCGAGTCGTTGAGGGACTTCGTGGCCCAATTCAAGGAGGTCATGCTCGAAGTCTACAATCTCGAAGACTCGATGACCACTCTGGCCTTGAAGCGAGGGCTCCTCCCATCCCGCTTCACCTACTCCCTCGACAAGCCCCCCGGTTCCTACGCCGAGCTGCTGAGCCGAGCGCAGAAGTACATCCGCGCCAACGAGGCCGACTCTTTCCAGCGCGAGGTGGACGGGGGTTCCAGCAAGAAGCATGCCCGTCCTGAGCTTGTTGAGGCTCGACCCAGAAGGCCTGAGCCTCCTCGCCGACCGAACAACCAACCACGAGCACTCGCCCCCAAGGAGGGACCCTTTACCCACTGCTCGCCCCGATATCCCACATTCTAATGGAAATCGAGGGCAAGTCATATCTTCAGCGCCCTACCATGAAGCCAGGGGCCTCCCGCAACAAAAATTTCTACTGTCGTTTCCACCGTGACCATGGCCACAACACGGAGGACTGTCACCAGCTGAAGAAGGCGATTGAGGACCTCATCCAACGCGATCACCTAGGGAAATTCGTCCAAAGAGGGAACCCAACCGCGTCAGGCCCGTCGGCACCCCCACCTCCCCAGGTCGACATCGATAACGCTTCGACTGAGAAGACTGTGGCTATGATTTCCTAGGGGGGGCAGGCGATACTTCCAAGAGGCCACGAGGGGATGAGGGGTTAGACTTTGTAATTCCCTTTTTTGAAAAGGATCTAAAGGGGTAGTTAATAATAATGATGACAGTGTCACCGTATCTATGACGATCGCAAAACATCCTGTAATTTTGGTTGATAATGGAAGTTCGGTCGATGTTTTCAGTTATGATGCCTTTGTTCGAATGAACTTGTTCCCCGGCTCCCTTCAGCCCGTGACCACGCCCCTAATGGGCTTTACCGGAGACTTTATGAGGGTTGGGAGAGAAATCACTCTCTCGGTCACAACCGGGACATCGCCGTGCCAAAGCATAGTCTTCATGAATTTTCAGTTGTCCAAGTTCCCTTGGCCTACAACGCAATCCTCGGGAGACCCAATCTAAATCTCCTAGACGCCATCATCTCTACCAAGAGACTGCTTGTGAGATTTCCCACTAGTGGGGGGGTCAAAGAGATGCACGAGGAGTAAAACCCAATGCCGCTCTGCTATCATACAGCCCCTAGCCCTCAGAGGGTGATGGCTGCGTCGATGCCTGAGTTGCTTGATCCTCGAGATTCGGAGAGGAGGAGGGAGCCGGGCGAGCAATTGTTAACCTTTCAGCTGAGGAAGGAACCGATGAAAACGATCCAGGTCGGGGCCCTTCTCCCCGAAGAGGCACGAGATCAACTTCTCGCTTTCTTGCGGGCCAATTCAGACATCTTCGCTTGGTCGGCGTCCAACATGCCAAGCATACCTGGAAAGGTAATCACTCACCAGCTCAACATCAACCCAGAATGCCGGCCTGTCTAACAGAAGAAAAGCTTTGCCCCCGATCGATAGAACACCATTGATGAGGAGGTCTGCAAGCTAGTTGTCGCTGGCCACATCCGGAAGGTGCACTATCCGAATTGGCTGGCCAATGTGGTGATGGTCCGCAAGGCCAACGAAAACTGAAGGATGTGTGTCGACTTCACCAACCTTATTAAGGCATGCCCCAAGGATAGCTTCCCGCCGCCTCGAATTGACCAGTTGATGGACGCTGCATCTGGCTACGAGACCCTCAGCTTCATGGATGCCTTCTCAGGGTATAACCAAATCAAGATGAACCCGGCGGACGAGGAAGCTACTTCATTCGTGACCAAGAAGGGCATCTACTGTTACAAGGTAATGCCCTTCAGACTAAAGAATACAAAAGCCATATACCAAAGGCTGATGAACAAGGACTTTGAGGACCAGATCGGGCGCAACATGGAGGTGTACGTGGATGACATGCTGACCAAAAGTATCCACGCCGGTGACCATGTTACTAACCTGGCGAAGACCTTTAGCAATCTCCGCCGGTTCCAGATGAGGCTGAATCCCCGCAAGTGCGTCTTCAGGGTTACAGCGGGCAAGTTCATAGGCTTCATGGTGACACAGCGGGAGATCAAGGTGAACCCTGACAAGATCTGAGCCATCCTCGACATGAGACCCCCAGCTAACAAGAAGGAGGTGCAGTGTTTGACCGGGAGAGTGGCAGCTTTGAGCCGTTTCCTGTCCAAGTCAGCGAAAAGGTGCTTGTCCTTCTTCAAGGCCTTACGCAAGGTCAACAGTTTCAAGTGGACAAAGGAGTGTCAGAAAGCCTTCGAAGAGCTGAAAAAGTTCCTGACCACTTTGCCGTTGCTATCCAAGCCGCGCGGCGAGGAGAAGCTCTTTCTCTACCTTGCGGCCTCCCCCGAGGCGATCAGCTTCGTGCTCGTCCACATGGATGTCGACGGGACGCAGAGGCCGATTTATTACACTAGCAAGATGCTTCATGACGCGGAGACCATGTATTCCAAAACCGAAAAGATCATTTTTGCTTTGATCGTCTCTGCTTAGCGTTTCAGGCTTTACTTCCAAGCCCACCTATCGTAGTGCTTATGGACTAGCCGCTCAGAGCGATATTGTCTCGTCCTGACACCTCCGACCGACTGGCAAAATGAGCCATCAAGCTGGGAGAATTTGACCTGTCATTCCGGCCAAGGTATGTCTTGAAGTCCCAGGTGTTAGCTGACTTCTTAGTCGAGTGCACTTGAACCGAGAAGCAATCGGAGAAACCCCACCCGGCGTCCTCAGACATGACGACCGAGGCAGGGAGAAAGGGCTGGATCCTCCATGTGGACGGCGCGTCGAATTCCCATAGGAGTGAAGCCGAGCTCATTCTAGCAAGCGCAGAGGGAGAGGCGGTGGAGTATGCCCATCGTTTCCTTTTTTCCGCCACCAACAATCAAGCGGAATATGAAGCCTTGCTAGCAGTAATGAAGCTAGCCAAGGAGCTTGGAGTAAAGCATCTCAGAGCCTTCACCGACTCCCAACTTGTTGACAGGTCGCTGGAGAATACGAGGCCCAAGATCCCATTTTCTCGTTACCTGAGTAAGGTCCAATCACAGGCCTCCCTTTTTGCTTATTTTAGTGTCAGTTACATTCCCATGGATGAGAACGCTAGAGCCGATGCGTTGTTTCATTTGGCCACCTTGGCTGACGGGGCTCTGGGAAGGGCATACGTAGAGCATCTGGAGATTCCGAACATCGAGGCCGTCGAGAAGGCCCTGCCGATCACCCAAGAGCCTGCTTGGATGGATGCTTACGTCCAGTACCTTACCAATGGCTCCCTCCCCGAGGACCCAACGGAGGCCAAGCTGCTCAAACGGCGAGCTTCCAAGTTCCTGATACTGGACGGGCAGCTATACCGAAGGTCCTTCTCATACCCAATCCTCAAGTGTGTTGGCCCTACGAACGTCAATTACATCCTCCATGAGATCCACGAAGGCATCTATGGGAGCCACCTGGGGGTAGAGCGCTGGCGTACAAGGCTCTGCGCCAGGGATATTACTGGCTCACGATGAAGGAAGACGCCTTCGAGCTGGTTCGAAGATGTAATAGCTGTTAGCGATACGCCAACATCCAGCGGCAGCCGACCTCTCAACTGAGCCCCCTAGTGGCCCCATGGCCCTTTGCTCAATGATGGATGGACATTCTGGGACCATTCCCTCGGCCTCTGGCCAGCGTAGGTTCCTACTAGTCGCCATCGACTACTTCACCAAATGGGTTGAAGCCGAGGCATTGGCAAAGATCACCAAGAGTAAGGTGAGATTCTTCTTCTAGAAATCCATAATCTTTCGATTCGGGTTGCCCCATACCCTCATCACCGACAATAGCCGGCAATTCGACAACGCTTCCTTCAAAGGATTCTGCACTGAGTTGGGCATCCATCAGCAATTTACCTCCGTTGGTCATCCTCAAACCAACAAAGCGGCCGAGGTGACAAACCGCACCATCCTTCAGGGGCTCAGAGCACGGCTAGATGACTTCAAAGAACGATGGGTGGAAGAACTCCCCAATGTACTATGGGCCTATCATACGACACCGTGAGCTCCCATCGGGAAGACCCCCTTCAGCCTCGTGTTCAGATCTGAGGCAACTCTATGCTAATCCCTAACCTAGTAGAGGATCAAAATATCATTATCGCCTAAAATTTCTGTACAACTATCTTTGAATTTTGTGATAGATTCATCTAGAAAGAAAAGGAAAAAGAGTAACTTGTCACTATAATAGTAATCAATTTCGAAAGAAGTGCCGCCCTCATGTAAAAGTTTTACAACTAGCTGGTAGCAGTAAGGCTTCACATAAAAATATAATTATTGCCATAAAAACTGGTCAATTAAAAAGATGCACTTACCATATCCAGATGTTTGCACATCAAAACCTTCATCCTAGCATAATGACAAGACAGTAAGGTCAAAACATGAACTAGTATTCTGTAAGTCTATCAACTTCAAGAAGATAAAATATGAACCTGTAACTCTCAAATCAATGGCAAACTTCCAGTGATTGAGTAGGGCTTTACGTAGCCAACCACCTCCTCAGTTGCTTTACATAAGACATGAAAACCATGAGAATCAAGTTGCAAGCAACCCCGGACATCGCAGCCTCATCAAAAGTGATGATAAGCCTAAAAAACACCAAGAAATTTAATTAGTTCAGTGTGTTGAGTCTTGCACAAATAGGTGCTAATACTTCCTCTAATCTGACATCTGTTCCCAGAAACATATACTTGCTATGCACACTTCTATCATGATTCATGAGGTGCACACTTCTATCATGATTCATAAGGCTGAACTCGTTACCAAAAATCCAATAATAGGAATCAGAGTCTGGTCTATGAAATGGTAACCGGAAGCATAATGAGAACTACACAAGCATGTTGATTATAGGGGAATGTTACCATCCAAATAATCAAAAGAAAAAGAGATGTAAGTTAAAACAACATTCTCACCTTCCTCTCAGATTTTCATCTAGAAGTACATATTTTGATACAGGCCCACGTGTATCTAGCCTATCTATGAAGGCATTTATATCATCTACATACCCTTTTAATTTCTTGACCACATCTGCAGTGCTGCAGTAAAAAGAAAGGGAAATAAAATCCTTCAAGTCACAAAAAGCCCCAAGATTGAACAAAACATATAAGTAATATGAGTTCAGAAAGAAAAACAATCTACAATATCAAGAGAGATGAAAGAAAAACAATCTACAATATCAAGAGAGATAGGCCAACCTGTAGAAAGGAATTAACCTGCAGAACAAACGGAACACCAAGTCAGATCAAACCTCTCAACAACTTAAGATTATAGAATTAAGAATTATACAAAAGCAGCGTATACATATTACATATGCACAACAGTAATCACAATCGCCATTATTAAGAGAATATCATAAGCAACAGGCAATAATGGAGCCGCCTTAAGCAAACTCAACTATAAAAGCCAACCAAAGCATTTCAAGAGCCTGATATCAAAGATAACAAGATATCAAATCAAAGAGAAAAACAGTTAAATGCCTTAAAATCTTCAGTTTCCCAATTAAAACTTGTCTGAGATATATAACTGGAGAAGTTTTTATTAAATTCCAAGGCAGGTCGATTGGATTTAGCAAAAGCCCCTGACAACCAAAGAGGTTATGCATTCAATGAGTTCAATGTTTGCCCTTAACTAAGCAAATATCTGTTCAGCGAAGTGTTATTACTGCATGTGACTCAGAACCTGCATCAGATAATCTGATAATAACTTGACCAATAATGCCAACATATCTACATAAAGTTGGTGGAATGTAGACACACTTCTTGGTACAGCATACCAACTTCACACCTTCAGATTACTTAAGTTGACTTGTATGTCATATGTGAAATGCTAATTTGATTTTTTTTAAGAAAGAAATTGTTCTTAGAGATACCTTACATCCCCTGATATAGTACACTCAGCTGGAATCTGATTGACACCACCTCCAGGGTCTGCAATGCACCACGTAACAGATGCATGAAAGATATTTTATCAAAAGACAGACTTGTACTTGTTTCTACAATCGACTTTCCACTTCCAGCTAGCTAATACTTAAAAGGACAAATAACATAACATAGGATAGCATAGGGCTTACAACTCCATTGAGTTGGTTTCATGGTTGATGGTGTGGCAAAGCCATAAACCTCTTCCTTGGGATGTGGAGGGAAGTCTCTATAAAATCGTGACTGGATCTCTTTAAGTGCTTCCATGGCTAACTCCAGCGGGTTGATAGCCTGCAGCATTGAGTGAGAAAAAAATCTTGCCCTTAAAATATGATGCATAAAAACACAAATTATTCAAACACTCATCGAAATTTGACATGAAAGACATTATGCATTCCATCCTATGCTAACTTTCCACATTGACCCAGGTAATTAGATATAGCTTAGGGCAGGACCATCTTACGTATTAGCAAGGCACAAATGGGTTTCTTTGCCACTACATTTTATATCATCAATTAGTTGACATTTCAACAAATGTTTCTCATTTCATGTAAATCAATTAAGATATAAATCATTTGGACTCCTCTTTTCAGCAAGAAACTCAAAAGTTGGAATAAAAATGACAGTTTTATATAAATTCCTGGACGTCTACAGTAATGACACAAAATCTGTGTAAATAAAAACAACTCCAATCATGTTGAACACCTATCTTTCATAGTAGCAGAAACATTCTAAATAAAGACATTTAATTGGAATAAAACCTTGTGTGGAAGACCGCTGTGAAAAAGCTTCCCTGTGGCTCGGAGCCTCCACGCTATCATTCCCCCAGTACCAATACAAGGTTGCTTGTCAGCCGTATCAATCCAAAATCTATAGAAAACCATGAAAAAAGCACCCAACTATGAATTTAGAACCTAAAAAATCTCTGCTTTTCAAGAGTACAGTACAGATCATCCCCTAACATGGATCAATACTGACAAAGGTCCTGCCTTTAGTTTATCAAGCAAACCGTCCTTGACCAGGGTGATAGGATCAGTTAATAGCCCATGGATAATAAAAATAGTAATTTTTAAATAATTTTTTTAGATGGTCATTTTCGGCGGCCTTCCTAAGCGGTTTAGTTCTTAGGAAACAATTTTTTTGGGCGGCCATCTTCGGCGGCCTTCTTAAGCGGCTTAGTTCCTAGACGGCCTTGCTGGCTTATTGGGTTTTTCTTCAAGGGTGCAGCGGGCATTTAATTCCGTTCACAGCTTTGCTCCATGTTGAAATAAGCGCCATCATAATGAAGAGAAAGAACAAGTGGAAAAAATAGCTATGTGATGTGACCGCCTTTTTGTCATTAATGTCGGGCAACGTTTTAAGATACAGAACCAAAAGGAAATCCTGCGGCCTATTCCTCAACGGCCCTCCTTAACAATCCTAAGCGGCCTTTCATTCTAGACGGAGGAAGTCCTAAGCGGCCCCCTCCTCACAATAATTCTAGACGGCCTTTCATCCTAGGTGGAGGAAGTCCTAAGCGGCCTCCTCCTCACAATAATTCTAGGCGGCCTTTCATCTTAAGCGAAGGAAGTCCTAAGCGGTCCCCTCCTCACAATAATAATTCTAGACGGCCTTTCATCCTAGGTGGAGGAAGTCCTAAGCGGCCCCCTCCTCACAATAATTCTAGGCGGCCTTTCATCTTAAGCGGAGGAAGTCCTAAGCGGTCCCCTCCTCACAATAATTTTAGGCGGCCTTTCATCTTAAACGGCCCCCTCCTCAGCGGCCCCCTCCTCACAATAATTCTAGGCGGCCTTTCATCCTAAGCGACCCCCTCCTCACAATAATTCCAGCCCCTCCTCACAATAATTCCAGGCGGCCATAGTGACCCCAAGAGGCCCTTGGCGGCTCCCGAGCAGTCCTAGGCGGCCTCGGCCTCAGTCGATAACGGCCTCGCCGGACCTAAGTCCCCAGTGGCCCTTCCTTAGTGGCTTCCAACTCGGACACGCGTGGGCTCTACAGTGACTGTTCATCACGTCATCTTCTGGATTAATAAATTATGGTCACTTACTTTAATGAGATAATTAAGCGGTCATCTGTCTCTGACGAGATGGCGCCTAAAGCTCTGACATTCTACTAAGAGGTAACTTTATCGAAAGTTATCATTCATCATAAAAGTCTTGACAAGTGGCAACATATGGGCCTCACAGATGTCAGCCCTGACATTTCACCCACCAAAAGTATTCAATCATCATGACACTTCAGCCACTCAGACTAAATGAGCCCCAAAAGTTATGGTTCATCATGAGGCCCCATGTGACTCATTCCCACTAGATGACAAAGATTCAAACTTGTCAAGCAAGCTACACAGAGTACAATGATGAATAAAGAAGGTAAGAGGTAACTCAAAAAGGGGGGAAAACATATTCATTCGGGGGGATCTCTTTTTCTTTTTCGAGCTTTCTTAAGCTCACGACTGTTGCCCAGAGCACTAACTTGAGCGTTGGAGGGTCCTCGCCGGAATCTTCGGCTATGGGACTTCTTTCACGCTTTGAAGATAAAGGAAGGGTTCTGATATTTCTATGGAGGAACGATCGACAGTCAAGGAGGCCGACTCAAAGTGATCGGGCATCAACGCCGATCCCCAGCACCGACGAGTTCTCCTCATTGGCGATGAGCACCGCGACGACCGTGTTCCTGAGCTTCGGCCTGGTCTGCCCCAGCCGCCGCATCAGCTCCGTCACCAGAGCCACGTGCCCGAGGCAATCCGTCGTCCCCCGGCCCCGGAGCTTGTCCCCGTCCACACTCAGCGAGAAGGGATCGAAATCCTACAGACAAATTAGCCCCCCAAAAAAGTAAGAAAGAACGAAACTTGGATCGAGAATAGGGAAAAAAGGCGGTCACCCAGTCGGCGGGATTGGCGGTGACGACGTCCATGTGACAGCCGACGAAGGAGAGGATTTTGTCGGGGGCGGAGCCGGGGTACTGGACGATGACGTTGCCCCGGCCTTCGACGAAGCCGACATGGGAGACGATGAGGGGACCACCGCCGGTGGTGGTGCTGAGGGGGAGGAGGGCGTCGAGGACGTGGCGGGCGACGCGATCCTCCTTGGGGACGAGGTCGGGGGGATTGTTCTGGACGTGGCTGGCCTCGCCCACGGCCTTGGCCAGGAGGGAGACGTACGAGTCGCGGTCGAGCTCGCCAAGGACATCCTTGAGGGAAGCCGCCATTGGATTTGGATTTGGATTGGTTTCGGGGTGGGGAGGAAGATAAATCGATGGAGGATTTAACCCGAGAGGCAAAAGGGAATAAGAGCGGGCGATCGAATCGTCGAGCGAGAATGGTTCCCAGAAAAAGGAGCGGAGGGAGGCATAACACGCGGCATACTTCCCTTCCCCTCTTTTTTTTCATTTTCTTCTTCTTTTTTTTTTTAATACCTTTTTAATTTTTTTTTCTTTATTTTTTTATTTCCTCCTTACTCGCGCATCCTGCATGTAAGTTTCATATAAAGTAATTAATTGTATAGATGATATATGCTGATCATAGTTTAATTCAAACTTTGGACAAAGTTATTACTAAAACAAAGCTTACACAAATATTTCATTAAATTCTTTGAATTATTACATATTTTAATTTGAGAAGTAGATTTATTAGCTATATACAGCAAAAGTGCTGTGTCATGCTGAGAGATAGGAAAGCATCACGGCTTAAATCCATGTCTACCAAAAAAAAAAAAAAGCTTAAACACTTTCTCAAGTAATTCTTTTACATATGGGGCACCAATCGTAGCTCATACAGAACACCACACAGTAGTTCAAAAAGAGTTATCTTTGTACTCTCCTCTCAATCTCTATATATATATATATATATATATATATATATATATATATATATATATATATAATAGACGACCATAATAGAAGGTTACACCTAGGTCCAACCCATGCAAGAGCCTAGGCCCGCCTTAGAAGGCAATGCCTTCTTCTTTATCGAACCGAAGGCAGCACCCCTCTAAATATTATGATAGATTAATTGAGGTATGATACATGCGATAGTGTTATTACTATTATGAGCTATGATATGGCTATGATTATGAAATGTTACTTGATAATTGGCATATGATTCAATTGGCAATAGTATAATATTGTTGATTTCTCTAGTTTATGCTTATAAAATGATATTTGTTAATTTATATTAGTGTGTCTGGAAGAAGAATTATTACTAAGCTATTAAATTATATCACCACTGTTGTATTTTTTTTAGAACTGCAGGATGCCTAGATCCATGCTTAGCTTTAAAATTCATGTTTGAAAATTTTAGTGTTAGCGTAGCTAGCCTTTTGCGTATAATATTAAATATATTTGAATCCTATATTTTGGACTGATAAATTATTAACAAAATATTTTGGGTTGTTATTGCAATTGCTCATGCTAATATCAGTTTAGAATTAAAGACCCTGTATACATTTTAGAGTCATACTATAGGGATTATGTGGCCATATCACATAATCAATTTGGATGATGGATCGAAGCATGACAGCTATATATATATATATATATATATATATATCATTGGACTTAGTTGTATGTGCCCCAGATTTGGTCGTTCTTTCACCACTGAATCCACACTTCACCAATTTCACTTTTAAGATTTATAATCGATGTAGATTCATGAGCAAAAGGAACAACTAGATTTGGAGTTATATACGAATATAATCAAGTATATATATATATGTGTGTGTGTGTGTGTACCGCTCTATCTATCTCTATTTTTTCAAGCTCAAGTTAGTGCATATACTTTCTCAATCTTATATAATCTAAAAATATTTAATACCTCGAATAATATGAGGAAACTGATAAAAAAAATTGTGCCCAAGTTAAAAATACAAAAAGTATAGGAAGATATTTGAGCTTTATTTGATAGGAGGAGGCTCCTATGGTTTACAAGGACAACTTCCCCGGCCCTATTGATATGGGTGCAAGCTTATAACTTATTGATAAAGCCTTTTGGTGGTTGTATGAAAGATTTAAATTATGAATATTTTATCTAATTTAATAAAAAAATTAAAACGAAAGTTCTCAAATGACTTAGAAGAGCGATCGTGTAAGATAACTACAAAACTAATTCTTTTGTCTTATCCCAGCTCCCAATCATATAATATTAGCTTATTATCCAACATTAATGATGGAGAAAAAACAACACAGGAACAATAAATCACAATATGCAGCGGAGATATGTTCCCCCAACTTGCAAGAATTAGGGACTCTTACCTAATCAGACTCATCACTGATTAGGGATTCTTACCAAATCAGACTTACCATTTAGACAAGTGTGACATAAAGTGGGCTTATACATTTTGGGCCTTTTCTCCATATAGGAAGGGAGCCCAAACCCAACATATCTCCCCTCACAACTATGTGGAGATAACCGTCAAACTTGCAATCTCACAACAAGTTTCAAACTTTCCTATTGGTAATGCTTTAGTCATCATATCAGCACCATTATTATCAGTATGAATTTTAGCCAACTCCAACAGCTTAGCATCCAAAACATCACATATCCAATGATACCTCACATCAATATGTTTGGACCTTGAATGGAAAGTTGGATTCTTACCAAGATGGATAGCACTTTGACTGTCAACAAACAACAGATATTGGTTCTGAACAAAGCCTAACTCCTGTAAGAATTTTTTTCACCCATAGCAACTCCTTACATTCTTCAGTAATGACAATGAACTCTGCCTCTGTAGTTGACAATGCTACACACCTCTGCAACTTAGATTACCAAGCCACAGCTTCCCCTGCAAATTTAATCATATAGCCCGAAGTGGACTTTCTGGAATCAATGTCTCCAGCCATATCTGAGTCTGAGTACCCCACCAATGTAGGCTCATCACCTCCAAAACAAAGCCTCTACCAGTTGTACCACGAAGATACCTTAAAATCCATTGTACTGCATTCCAATGCTCTCTACCTGGGTTTGATAGAAATCTACTGACAGTACCAGCAGCATGTGCTATGTCTGGTCTTGTGCACACCATTGCATACATCAAACTGCCCACAGCAGAAGCATAAGGAACCCGTTTCATATCTAATTTATCAACTTCATTTGAAGGACTTTGTTTAGCACTCAGCTTAAAACGAGTAGCAAGAGGAGTGCTTACAGCCTTAGCATTTTTCATCTGGAATCTTTGCAGCACCATTTCAATATAGTATTCCTGTGACAGCCAAAGTTTCTTCTCCATTCTATCATGCATGATTCTTATACCAAGAATCTACTTAGCAGCTTCCATGTCCTTCATTGCAAATGACTTGCCCAACTGCTTCTTTAACCTGTCAATCCTAGAAACATTTTTTCAACAATAAGCATGTCATCAACATACAATAACAGAATAATGAAGTCATCATCAGAAAACTTTTTAACAAAGATATAATGGTCAGAAGTAGTCTTCTTGTAGCCTTGCTCACATATGACAGACTCAAACTTCTTGTACCATTGCCTCGGAGCCTGCTTTAAACCGTATAGGCTCTTTCTTAGCCTACACACTTAGTCTTCCTTGCCTTCAACTTGAAAGTCATCAGGTTGCTTCATGTAAATCTCTTCCTCCAAATCACCATGAAGGAAAGCAGTTTTCATATCCATTTGCTCTACCTCCAAATCAAGAGTAGCAGCCAAACTGAATACAGTTCTAATAGAAGACATCTTCACCACAAGTGAGAAAATCTCATTAAAATCAATACCCTTCCTCTGTCTGAAGCCTTTTACCACTAATCTAGCTTTATATCTTGGAGATACAGCATTACTATCATGTTTCACCCTGTAAATCCACCTATTTTCTAAGGCCCTCTTGCCTTTAGGTAACTTCACTAAATTATAAGTGTGATTGTCATGCAAAGATTGCATCTCATCTCGCATTGCATCCAACTACTTTTGTTTTTCTTCATTCTCATTGGCCTCTTCTAAACACTCAGGTTCTCCCCCATCATTCAAGGTCACATACTCATCAGACGAATACCTTGTAGATGGTTGTCTCTGCCAATTAGACCTCCTGAGTTGACTTTGAGGTGGTTCAGGAGCATAACTAAGATTATCATGTTGTAACATCTCATGTTCCTCTTTAGCATCATTAGTTTGAACATCTAACTCATCTCCAAGCTGTTGATCATTAACATAATCATGTTGCTCATCTTGTTGAACACTACTCTTAGCATTATCCAGATTGTGAACAGATAACCGAAATGGATCAACATCAATTAGCTTGTTACCTTTTTCAGGTGTAGTCTTCTCCGCCTTATCAATCTCTTCAATGGTTTGGTCTTTCATGAACTCCACATCACGACTTCTAATAAGCTTTTTCTCAATAGGATCATAAAATCTGTAATTAAATTCATCTTGACCATAACCTATAAAGATGCACTGTCTCATCTTAGCATCCAACTTGGATCTCTCATCCTTTGGAACATGCACAAATGCCTTGCAACCGAAGACTCGCAAATGATTATATCTGACATTCTTGCCAAACCAAATTTTGTCTGGTGCCTCACTGTCCAAAGAAATTGTAGGACTAAGATTAATAACATGCACTACCGTGTACAATGCCTCACCCCAAAAGTGTTTGGACAATTTTGCTTCAGAGAGCATATACCTCACTCTCTCAATCAATGTCCTATTCATCCTTTCTGCTAAACCATTCAGCTGAGGAGTTTTAGGAGGAGTATTTTCATGTGCAATACCCTACTGCTTGCAATAGACATCAAAGGGTCCAATACTCATCATCATTGTCAGTACGAAAATATTTCAGCTTCTTGCTTGCCTGCCTCTCAACTAAAGCCTGAAACTGTTTGAATTTCTTCAACACTTAGTCTTTTGTCTTCAATGCATAAACCCATAGTTTTCTGGAACAATCATCAATAAAGGTAACAAAATAAAGTGCAACACTAAAGGATTTTACCTTCAATGAACCACAAACATCAGAATGCACCAATTCAAGCAACTCTGACTTCCTTGAGGGAGGATGCTTCTTAAAGGATACTCTGTTTTGTTTACCAGCCATGCAATGAGAACACTTCTCCAACTTTGCACTCTTCAATCCTAGAAGCACATCCTTTTTAGCTAAGCAGTTCAGCCCTTTTTCACTGATATGACGAAGCCTTCGGTGCCACAAAGATGCCTCCATATCCACAACATTCACACTGTCTTTAGCAACCAAAGCTTTTGTCCAATACAGTTTATAAATTTTCTTCCACTAACCATAACCAAGTTACCTTTGGTGAGTTTCCACTTTCTAGAACCAAAGTGATTATCATAACCACCATCATCAAGCATCTGCACAAAAATCAAATTAAAGCGAACATCCGGAGCATGCTTGACTCCTCGAAGCAGCAGCTGCATTCCCATGTTGGTTTGCAGGCAAATATCACCAACACCAATCACCTTAGACACACCATCATTACCCATCTTTAACATTCCAAAGTCATCAGAAGTGTAAGACGTGAAGAACTCCTTCCTTGGTGTAACATGCAGTGCAACACCACTATCAATTATCCACATGCTCTCATCTGATACAAGATTAACTGACTCATGGTCATGGAGAATAATAAGATCATCATCGGTAGCAGTGGTAGCACGATCATCATCATCACGATCCTTCTCTTTCTGCTTACCCTTCTTGCTTTTGTTCTCTCTTTTCCTCAGAACATAATTCTTCTGTATGTGCCCCGTTTTGTGACAATAATGACACTCCACATTCTTGTATCTTGACTTGGACTTGCTTCTGCTCTTCTCTCTACCACCCTTTGGTTCTTTTCTCTAACTTCTCCCCCTATTTTCAGTGACAAGCACCTTGGACTGAGATGAAGTACCCTGTGCCTTCCTTCTCATCTTCTCATTAAGAGCACAATCCTTTGTCATTTGCAAAGTAACAATATCATTAGGGGATGAGTTTGTAATTGAAACCCGAAATGTCTTCCAAGACTCTGGTAGAGTATTCAGTAGCCATAGTCCCAACACTTCATCATCAAACTTGATACACATTCCTGACAATTGATCTAGGAGCCCTTGAAATTCATTCAAGTGATCTAAAATAAAAGTTCCCTCCTTGTATTTCAAATTCATCAGAGAATTCAACAAATATAATTTATTATTCCCTAATTTAGAGGCATACAATGATTCAATCTTCTCCCACAAGGCTCTAGCATGTGTCTCATTAGCAACATGGTTATAAACATTGTCTTCTACATACTACCGAATAAAACCACGAACCTGCTGATGTTCAAATTTTCATTCCTCATCAGACTTGGAATCCGGCTTCTTAGTAGCAAACACATGAATATGCAAATTCTTCACAAATAGCAAGCCCTTCATTTTGCCCTTCCACAAATGATAATTAGTGCTATTCAAACAAACTATCTTATTTGTATTTGCCTCCATCATTCAAGTAAGTCAAATAGCCCAAAACCTGAGAGCTCTGATACCACTCTGATGGGGAAATAACAACACAGTAACAACAAATTACAATATGCAGCGGAGATATGTTTTCCCAACTTGCAAGAATTTATGAGGAGCAATAACAAAATTTGTGGCAGCAATTGAATATCACAAACACACAAGAGACACTAAGATTTTTAACGTGAAAAACCCCTCAAAGCAAGTGTAAAAATCATGGATTTTCAGATCAAAAAAATAGCTCCACCATGATCAAATAAGGTACAAGAGAGTCTCAAACAAGAACACAAATGAGTGCTCACAGCCAACCAAACAATAAAGCTAAGAAGTTTACAATAGAGAACCAAAAAGTTTAACAAACCCCAAAAATAAAGCTACTATCCGATCTAAGTTTCTTGCACCTTATACCTTGTTTCACCGATCCAACCGTTTAAAATGAAGAACCAGATGTCCCAAACTTGCTGTCAAAATTTCAGCCCGATCCAACGATGAACGAATATGTAGTAGTAATTTTACGGTGGCTGCTCTGAGTATGTGCGGGAAGGGCTTTTTCTTCTTTTCTCTCTCGAATGGTGGCTCTCTTCTCTCTTTTTTAAAAATTAACCCTAATATCACCCTAATAGACTCACCACTGATTAGGAATTCTTACCAAGTTGGATTCTTACCTAATCAGACTCACCATTGATTAGAGATTCTTACTAAGATGGACTCTTACCTAATCAGACTCATCACTGATTAGGGATTCTTACCAAATAGACTTACCACTTAGAAAAGTATGACACAAAGTGGTCTTACACATTTTGGACCTTTTCTCCACATAGAAAGGAAGCCCAAACCCAACAATTAATTTTGTAGATACTCATACCATCTTTATCCTTGACATCAGTTTATTTCTAAGTAATTTAATTCTTAATCCATCAATTGTCCTTCATTGTACCTATTCTTGCTTCTATCTTTAATAATTTTAATATAAATACGTACACTTTGATATTATTACTTTTTCTATGTTCACCGTGTTTGAATAAGTATTATTTATTTGAAATAAATATATTTAGTACCATTTATTTTAAGTTATAGACATATCCAACTTACCGATAATTTTAAATAGGGGTGAGCATAGGGCTGGGCTTGCTTGGGTCATATAACATTAGGTTGAGTTGAGCTCAAGTATGGCTAGGTCGACTCGACCTAAACTTGTTATGTTATAATTGTATGAATACACGCACTTATATATGATAGGGTTGGCTAAGATATGTGCTTCCTTTTCATAATATTATATATAAATGAGGGATGGTAAACTTAGCTATATTTGAATAGCTAAGTTTATATTTGGTCATCTCTTCTCTCCTTAAATTCACAGTTGACATATTCAAAAAATGAAAAAGATGGGATGATTTCGAAATCTGTATGGATCCAAAGGTGGAGAAGATGATTGGATTCTGAACTTGGCTACATTCGTATGTAGTTAGGTTTAGATCTAATACCTACGCTATTCTTGAATCCACATAATTCATGAGTCCTAAAAATAAAGATGATAAAAAAATTGGATGAATTTAGGATCAGTGTAGATCCAAGGATGGAAGAAATGATTAAATTTTAAACTTGACTACATAGCTCTCTTTCTATATGTGTATATACATAGTAAGCACAAATTTTCGTATCGGATTCAGTTAGATTGGACTTTTTTTTTTCTAAGCTTATGTCCAGTTCAAATTTGAATAGGCTTAAACAACTTAGGTGCTCTAACCCTAAGGGTCAAGGGAAAAAAATAAAAAAAAGTTTGATCCTGAAATTTTTAGGACTGAACCGAGCTCGAGCCAAGCCATGGGCTGCTCAGCCCATACCCATCCTTTTACTTAATTAATCAGGCTTTCAAAAAATTCATTTATCATAATTATTTTTTATTAAAAAAAATTTATGCACCACATCCGTTGATTAGAGCACACGGTGCATACGTGTGCATGAAAAAAAAAAATATTTCTTAACATGCGAGATATGCATTATGCTCCAATCAACGAGCGCAATGCGCACGATCTACGATGTACCCATTGCGCAAAGACTTTAATTTTCCTTTGTGTTAAATTGGCATATTGTTTTTTTCCGTAAGTACAGGATGACATGTTGGGACTTTGAGCAGAGATGCAGCAGGTCTCTTCCCTGACCTCTTAGAAGGACTTACAAGCTCCGACAACTTGACGCTAACGTGCCTATAAATAATTGTTACATCGAACACGGAACTAGACCGTTGGCTGTACGCATCCCCTCACGATCGAATCCCCCTCCCTCTCTCTCCTCTGCTGAGGGTCGTAGCTTTTCATTTCTCCACATCCATGGAATTCTGCGTCCACAACTAGATCCAGCTACGTTTACATTCAATTCCCCTACTCTTAATTACGATTGCACGTCCAATTTATCATTACTACTGTACGTAGATGAAGGAATAAAAACTAATATTATTGTTTGGTTCCATCTTCGACTAGTGCAGCTGGAACAGCTTAATATATCTTACACCACTTGCTGATGACTCGATCCGCACTTGGAGGAATAGCACCAACATGCATGTACGTAAAAATTCAACATATAAATTACAAATATCCCAAGAAGCCTTTTCCATCGAACCTTCAAGATTATTAATCACCATCCAAGTCGGAGCTCTAAATCCAGCTCTTGAACGAGAGCTCCATCTTGTCCACCATCTCCGCGCACTGGTGGACAGGTGGAGACCAATCCATTCCCAGGATACGGGGTCATAGATAAGAGAGTGGAGGCAGCTGGTTCCCCAGTGGGTGCAAAGACCGCGCCGCCAGTAGTGTTGGGGATGATAGGGTAGAGAAGGCAGTAGCCACCAGTACCGGTGACGAATTCTGGCACTGGGGGTGGGAAGATAATGGGAGGAGATGGAGTCGTCGTCGAAGGGGACGGATCGGATCCTTGAGGGGACTGCCGGAGCCGAGCTCGATCGCGTCGGTGGACGTTCATGTGACCACCGAGGGCCTGGGCTGAGCGGAACTCGCGACGGCAGAAAGTGCATGCATACGAGCGTGGCGGCCATGTCGTGCCCATGGCACTGCTTGTGTCCTCCTTAAATGCCCGGACCTCCCAAGAATCATCGTCTTCAACTGCTCGGCGGCCTGGCCAGTTCCACACGCTAGGATTCAATTGTTGCTGCTGCTGTTGGAGTTGCTTCAGGGACACCAGGCTAAGTTCAGCTGCCATGGGACTAGTACTGAAACTAGAGGATATATTATTAAGGAAGCAGAGACGGATCGATGAGCTCGATCGGAAGGGAAGGTTAGCTTATATATATATATATATATATAACAAGGAGAGGGTTGCTGCAATATGGGACAAATTAAGAACGCTTGTTGCATGGAGCTTTTCGCCAGTACTGTTGGGAAGTAAGCTATTGGTTCATTTAAAATAATATAGGATATCACCGGCACACGGGAATTAGAATATCTCCCTCCAACAAAAAGGACAAACCCATGCATTGCCTTGAACGCCCTATCATCTCACTGGGAGGCAAGCTGGAAACCCGCGGAGATGGTAACAGAGACTTAGAGGGAAAAATATACTTGGTCTTGTCGACTCTCAGCTGGTTCATGGTGTGTAGTGATGGCCATTCCAAAGTATGACAGTTGTTCGATGAGGATGCATGGGACAACAGGCATGCCGGGTGGGACCACCATTGGAGATCCATGTCAGTGTGACATGGCAATATTTTATGGTGCAATGAAGCATCAGTACGTACTATATTTATAACTTATCCTTCTCATCCTATTGGATTTTATATTTTTAGTTATTGTTCATGGACGATGAATTCTGGGAAGACAACAAACAGATGGGAAGAATTAGGAGGGCTAATAATGTCGGCATGCATGCCTCAGAATAAATTAACAATATTGCAACGTGCAAGGGCCAATGACTAGGGAAAAAAATTATTTTGTTTTCTCCTGCAGAAGGGCAAAATAGTGTCCATATGCATGAGAACTCTCTAGATTCGAGATCTTCAATTCATAGGGCTAAGAGATCGGTCAACAATGGAAACTCAAAAAAACAACGGAAACTCGAAAAGATATAAAGAAAACAGGATTGAGGTACAGAGAAAATAAACCCTTTAAGAGGCTGACAAATCTCCGAAGGTATCCATCCATGTGTAAAAACCGAGCTCTAGGCTTGTAGCACCCATGAATTTATTTCGTTATAAGAAAGTAAGAAGCAAGATCAACACCAACTTGGATCATTATAGTTCAAAAAAAAATTTAATTGGTACTTGTCCATCTTTCTTAGATGTTATAAATCATACAACTAACTCTCAATTTTTCGATATGAACTATTGAGAGAGACATGATTAAGAGATGACTTCATCCCTTATGGATATAACACTTTGCCCTGTGTGGTACTTAGCTCCGACACTTCAGCTGGTGCCTGGCTCTGATATATTAATAATTCGGGCCCGTAAACCACGAACCTGTTTTGTTACAAAAAGCAGACGGATAAAATCCACACTAATTTGGACCATCACAACCCAAAAGAAATTCAATTGGTACTTGTCCTTATAAACCATACAATAAACTTTCAATTTTTTGATATGAAACTATTGAAAGGGGCATCACATCGTGCATTTACAATGATGGGTCCATATACACCAAATTTTAACTTGAAAAATGTATCACACCCCCAAACCCCTCCTAAGAAAATGATGGGTAAAAACCCACGTCCAAATTTCGTTCAGAGAAGTAGTGGATGAAGCTGTCTAAAAGATATTTCTTGAATCTGTGATAACCTAGTTCCCCCTTTGATCAGGACGTGTGCTGCTCAAATAATAAGATTCATGCTAGCTCCTATAAATTCATAAACCAGTAAAGGAAAATGCGCAATGGCACTGGAACAAAAGCTATAATTTAATCTAAAAAATATATACTTGAACTTCAAATAAATTCTAATTATACTGATTGTTAATGCAAAGATTGTTGGAAAAAGAAAGCGCAACCTTGAGAAATGTTTGATGATTTATGTTCGAAGCATTTTGAGGTAATCTATTTTTAATTCAGTTCTAAACCCTTTCAGGAGAATTTCAGCAACATTCGGAGATAATATACTATCCCAGTCTGGGGGCCCAAATACAATAAGTTGGTGCTTGGTATCAAGTTTTTCCAGATTGTGGGCTTGACAGTCTACTTCGGGTTAATATGAAAATAATACTACTTCATATCCTGGAGTGAACTGACAAAGACAACATCTCTTTTTATATATTGGCAATTTCAATGGCATAAGAGTCTTCATCAGCTTCTTGGACATGGACTGTCATTACCAGGAGCCCAACCATCAAACTCTAGGTCATTTCTATTGAATTCCACCGCCTCTTTCTTGTTCACATAGCAAGACTCCTCTGTCCACATTGAAGTCTTCCTATATGTGCATTATAAAATATTAAAAAGCTAGAACGCGGTCATGGCCACTGCATGATAAACTTGAACTGACTTTCATTATGGTCGCTTTCATGGCTTTTAGCTATTGTTCTTGAGCTAGCCAACCATGCATGCATTGAAAAGTTGCTTCCCTAACTTAGCTTCCTTCACCTTTCCTCTACCCAACAAAACCCTAATCCCACTATCTTGGGATCTTCTTAACATTGCTTCAATCGTCGGAAGCCCTTGCCTCCAACAACCAAGACAAGCTTGCCTTGGTGGAACAACTCCTAGTCCGTTCAGAGTCTAAATTAAGTCATCCATAACAACATAAGTTTTGTTCTTCCCATGGTGGGCGAAACTATTAGGATATATACTTATCCGTTAGTCTAATCATCGATCATGTCAAAAAGGATATTCTTGGCACTTAGTAAACGTGCCTCTCATTCTCATGACAAGTACTAATGACTACAAGACAATGAAGAAAGACAAAGGTAAATACTTCTCAATTACACGAAACTTTTGGAACGTGAGGTTATGCTAGTCTTTATTTTAGGTGTATTCCCCACGGTTAGGAAACTAGACTGGCGTTTGGGTTCTATAATATATATATAATCAATTTGTCCCCGGTGCAATCTGAAGTTCATGTTGATGATGCAAATAAGAAGCATGCTTATGAAGTCTAATGCAGATTGATGTGTTGAATTGTAACGACTATTATCACTGCAGCTCGATCCAATTAAATTTGTTCACATGGACATGTGATCATCCTACATTTTCCCCATAATTCATGTCTATAATTTGCATGCATGATGTTCATATATCAAAATAATAAACATTTTTTTTAGCAATAAGGACCTTGAAAAAACAAATTGATCAGAGAAGGGTCTACGTACGTACGTGCACTAGTAGCATAGAGTCGGCATCCATCCAGCTTGGATATGAACCTGAGAAGTAAATGGACGAGGATTCAACATATATCTAAACCTGAACTCCCATATCCAACCAAGTAAGATAGGGACCAGGTCAAGCTAGAGATCTGGGCGTTACCTAAGCTAAATCGACCAATTTGTAGTTCTATAACAAGTAATATTATTATTTTAATTGTGCAAACGTTGAGCATGTCTACAAGCTAGGTCCAAAAGCAGCCCCTTTTGTCATTTACTCATCCTTCATTCTTTCTCATCCTCCAAAAACATCATGAAATTAATAACTACTCTGGGCCAGAACCCATTCGAAACAAGTCCTCGGCCGGCAGTCCGAAAACTAGCTGGCTGGTCAAACACTGGGGAATGCATCCAGATTGGCTTGCTAGGAAGAAACGTAGAACTCTTACTGCAAAGGAAAAGTCTTGGTGCGGTGCAGCAAATGCATCCAGATTGGCTTGCTAGGAAGAACCGTAGAACTCTTGCTACAAAGGAAAAGTCTTGGTTGTTTCGCGCTCGAGATTGATGCACAATGCATATGCATACGCCCATCAAAAATAAAAAAAAATATTTTTATCTTTGATATATGTACATACACTATGCATCAATCGTCAAGCACCATAAGATACAAACTTTTTCTACTACAAAACAAAGAGCACGGACTTGAGCAAGACCAATATGGCCTGCGCCTGCTTGGCTGAAACTCTTTAGTGAGCTAGATATTTGAAGGCTAAAATATTCTTTTGGTGTTCAAATTTAGTCCCTTAATTTTTAAAAATATTGCATTTAGGATGCTCCATTACACTGGTTCAGTTAAAATTAGTAAAATAATTGACGTGCCATTTTGATGTAAACACGTGAGCTACCACTTATCTTATATAACAATTACTAAAGACTTAAGCTATTTCATTAATTTTAGTTGATTCTATATGATGAGAATATAATATTCTTAAAATCTGAGGGCTAAACTATAACAAATGAAAATTTAAAGACCCAATTAAATTTTGAGTGAAAGTTTAAGGACCCTATATATATATATATATATATATATATTCACCGTATTTTATATTTGTGAGTGTTGCAACACACACACACAATAGGGAAGAATAAAGATAAATGGGGAAGAAAAACAACACACAAGAGGATTTAATATGGTTCCATCTAATTGACTTATGTCCACATAGGCAAAGGCAAAATAAATTTCATTATTAAGAAGAAAAGATCGCAATGACTCTCTTATAAGACCTTAAACCCTTTTACATCCAACAGAATCTCTTTCTAACTCTCTAAATAATTATTGAATGGATTGATGTTCTAAGGTCATGCTTTATATATATATATATATATAATTACAGTGTTCTACATATATTAGAATTTATACTCTTTATATTTATATAATATTTTTATATTCAATTATATCTATATTAATGGACCCGTGGATCTCAAGTCAAACGCTAATAATGAGTATAAAAAAAAAATACTTAAATTTACATACGAATGGCTGAACTTGGTAAGACCACAGCCCGCATTGTACAGGACAAGGCCGAAGAGAATGATGCGGTCTCCTCCCGTCTAATTCCACTCCACTTGTACAAATTGCAGCACCAAGCTTCATCCATGTGATCTAGTATGGATGTACATGATGGGTCCAGTTTTTACGCACGCACCGATCGTGCATGGTGTACGTGACTTGGCACACGGCAATGGGGGCATGGAGGATCCGCACTCGGCTAACACGTCTAGTTGGTTAGAGTTCTCACCATTGCTAGTGCTAGTATATATCTCTCTATCATCCATGAAGAGTTATGGGTCACTCCCATCCACCATCAATTCCTTCTCATCCATGCTAATCTTTAATTTCCTCTGGCTTAATCTTTTGCTTCACTTTTGTTGAATTCTAGCAAATGTTCAATGGCTGAACCTCTAAATTCTAAATTGAATGGGGGCACTAAGACTTGGTAAAATGAAAGTATTTAAATGCTCTAAGGTTGTGGCACAAAATCATGAACTGAATGCAATTAATTGTATCCTAAGTCGATCTTGCATCCTCAAGAAATGCCCTGGTTTCTAATCTCCATTTTGCATTCCCTTGGTCTGAGATTTGCTGAGGCAATTTATAACTTTGAGCCGGTCAACCCACTGAACAGACAAGTTTGTAAGGCAGTAAGATGAGCCTTTTATGATCCGATAAGGTTTGGATTATCTAAAGACCAAGTCGATTAAAGTTGGTTTGAGACTTTTGAGTTTGAGTTTGTATCAAGCCAGTCACTATACGTTGGATAAGATCTTATAACCTAACCTTAGGTAGTTTAGGTAGTGTGATTGTTATGCAGTAAGTCATGTGCTTGTCTAAGACTTTAACTGGGGTGACTAGAGCGACCATGCAGTTCATTGTTAACAGAGGCAGAAAAAATGTTGAGTGGAGCATGCACCATGTTCTGGATTTTTAATGTTTTCTATTTTTCACTTTAATTTTTTCCCCTTCCATTGGATGCCCAATCTATATATTCTCTTCTTAACCTTATTTTATGTTATTTTTTCATATATAAGAGATTGATAAATGAAACGCTGGTTAATTTAGCAGGTTTTTATAACATAAATGGGCCGCATATCTTTTTTTTTTTTCAACTTGCTATAGATCTAGTTTTTGTGATCCATCTAAAAGTCACTCCAGATCAAACGTGACCTGACTCCTCTAGACGAAGACCCAAGTCTCTCTGCATACAAAGAGACAAGTATGATTTCCTTTATTATTATGAGGAATTTTGATCCTGAGAATATGCAACCCACCCTTCCTCTTTGACCGAGTCCATTGGTTAGTACAAGGCCCAACAACGATGCCACACAATGCTCTCCAATGCAGCAAGCATGCATCAGCCATAAGAATTAATCATTTGCATATGTTAGCGCACATGCAATGTACGTCAAGGCCCATTAGGTCATTGCACGTGAGCTCATGTACGGACGATCAATTCGTACGATCGGTACGCGCTTATTGCACCGAAAAATAGTACAACAAGACTTTTCCCAATAGTCACATATAGATGGGCCTCAAAGTGGTCAAGCCCAACAAGATCCTACTTGCATATATTAATGGAAAAGACTTGCTGCACTAGAAGGCGGTGTAGCAAGCACGCATCGGATGCATGAATTGGTCTCGTACACGTGCCGCCGCAAGTGCGATGCGCAATAAAATCCATTGGGCCTCGGCTCAGGCATAGGCGTATGACCAATCCACATACTCAATGCGCACTTGCTACACTGGTGCAGCAAGTGTTTTCCTATATTAATAGGTAAGGACAGTAATATTACATGCAACCAATATATTCGGATTATATCCAACTTGCAAAAATAGGTTTGGATTAGGCTTAAATAGAATTGGATCATATATCTTGACTCGTATGTTAAGTGAGTTGGATTCATATTTCATGTCCTTAGCATATTTAACTTGGTCAGGCTAGTTTGGGTTAGCTTATTGATTCAACCCATTTATATAACTAATTAATGAATTAAACAAATTAAAGTGGCTGAGATTTTAGCATTTTATTATTGATTAACAGATTGAGCATGTTAGATCGAGTTATTTATTTTTTATTAAATAGGTCAAGTTTAGATTTAAAATCTTGGCCTGTTTAATAAATAGGTAAAGCTCAAGTTCATAGTTTTATGGTCAACCTATATCGGGTCTAATATGATTTGACTGTCATCTCTATTAATAAAGTTGGAAGTGGACTTAGGTTGATCTGAGTTATTACTTGTCATGACTTAAATCTTATTTGAAGTTTGAACCCAAAGATGACCCAAGGTAATGGTCCTCAAACAGGCCAAACCTAATCCGAATGTAGTCTTCATTTTTCAAACCTTAAAAATGCAGTAGGGTTTTAAATTTATATTAATTTTTTTGTTAATTATATACACACAACGTTTCTTTTGCATGAAAATTATTTAATTTAAGGTTTTATTTTGCTATAGAGTAATTATATAATTATTTTAAATATATTTATTTTTATATTAATTTTTAAAATTAAAATTAATTTTACCAATTTAATCTTTTTTTTTTTACAAACGGGTGATCATATAACACGCGTACGAGTCAACCCATAAATATCATAGTACAAAATCTGCTGAAGAAATAAAGGACAGGGATCACCCTGCCTCCAACACCAAAACCCTGAATGATGAGCCACAGAAGCAGCCATCCAGTCGGTCGCCGAGTTAGCTTCTCGATAGATATGGCGAATCTGGGATCCCTGGGCCTCCCTCAAAATCTTCCATATATCATGTAAAAGCGGATTGGTAGGGGCTTGGACACCTCTATCCTTCTGCATCCACCAATAATAGTCATAGAATCACCTTCTATAATCAGGTTATAAGCATGGAGGGTCCGAACCGCATAGGAGAGACCCACCCAAGCAGCATAGAGTTCAGACATAGGGACAGAGGAATCCAGGCTACCAAAACCACCAGCCGCCAGCAGATCACCCTCAGATCCACGTATGACGAAGCCGGAACCAGCAAGTCTACCTCGTACGCTTCCGTCAAAGTTGATTTGACATACCCTGGAGGGGGGCTTCCAAGAAATGAAAACCGTATGCCGGTTCGCTGCCAAAGCAGCAGGGGAACCCCAGAAGCCAGAGAAGTCAAAACCACCTTTATAGAAGCCCCGAGCACAATCCATCGTCAAGGATATGATTTTCCCCATGATCCTCTGGAAAGATAAACTGTCATCAGAAAAGATAGCCTGGTTCCTAGATAACCAGATCTGGTAAGCCGTAGAAGCCCAAAGAGCACTTCTGAACTGAGAGGTCGACCGGAGGTCATCTAAGAAAGAAGAACACCGAGAGTGCATATGATCCTCAGTACAATGATAACCAACTGATAACCAGATCCGTCTCACACGAGGACAGGAGAATATGACATGATCAGTAGACTCCGCCTCCATACCACACAACGGGCAACAGGGTTGGATAGGCCAGCCCCTCCGAGCAAGCGTTACACAAGTGGGGAGGCAGTCCCATAGAAGCTTCCAGATGAATAGCTGGACCCTGGGGAGAATAGGAAGCTTCAAATCTACAAAGCATCCCGCGACCCCTGGGCCTCAGGCCTGAAGATCCTCACAAGATCCTTAATGGGGCCCCAGAAAGAGTAGATCTCCGCCAGAGCCTGACATCAGAAGAAATACCAGGGATGATCGAAATAGATAGAATCCGACAAGAAAGCTCCTTTCCAAAAAGACTAGACACCAGCAAGGTTCTCCAGGAGGGAGGGTCAGAATAAATCAAGTCCCTGACTCTCATGCCACAAGGGATGTCAAGACTAAAGAAAGAGGGCCATTGAGAGAGGGGGATGTCAGAAAGCCAGGTGTCCTGAATAACGTCAATAGAAGAGCCATCTCCAATCATCCACGAAGTGTTAGCCAGAATAGAGCTACCATACCGAGTCACCTCCTTCCAAAAGGAAGAATACTGACGTTGAGGCTGGATCTGCAGTGAGGAAGGCCAGTCACCATATCTGGCCCGCATAAAGGAGCTCCATAAACACTGTGGCTCAAGAATGAATCATGAAGCATGCTTGGCTAAAAGGGCCTCCCTTCTGACAGTCAGGGACTGAATACCAAGACCTCCTTCCTGTAACGGCAAACAGACCCTCTCCCATGATATAAGGTGAATACTGTGCCCATCCTGCATAGAGGCCCAAAGAAAGTCCCTAAAGCATTTCTCAATCCTCCTGAGACAAGAAATCGGGATGGCAGCATTGGAAAGAAGATACATAGGAAGAGAGGAGAGCACCGAACGGATGATAGTGACCCTGGCCATCATAGATAATCCCGTAACCTGCCACCCCTCAATGCGCTGATGGACCCTCTTCTCTAGGTCAAGGAAGTTAGCACAACGGGGATGTTTACCAGTCATGGGGATCCCCAAATACAATAAACGATCAGTCTGAGAAGGGATACCCAGAGACTGAACAATAGCTTCCTTGATAGCTCTGGTTGTCTTCGGGCTGAAGCAGATAGAGGACTTAAGCAAATTAACCTTCTGTCCTGAAGTCTGGCAGTAGCTCTAAATAATCGCCTCAAAGGAAGAGGCATTGGCAACGGTAGCTAAACCCAACAGGATACAATCATCAGCGAAGAGTAGGTGAGAAATCGCCGGACCCTTGGGACTGGCCATAAAAGGGGCTATTCTACAATCCACCTGAGCCTGATGTAAGGCACAAGAAAGATCATCAGCCGCCAGAATAAACAACAGTGGAGATAACGGGCAACCCTGACGCAAGCCTACCGAAGAATGGAAAAAATCAGTCATGCTCCCGTTAATAATAAGCGAGAAAGAAGGCCTTTGGATACTAGCCATAATCCAGTCAATAAACTGAATATGAAACCCAAACTCCTAAAAGAATGGTAAAGGAAAACCCAACTGATTCTATCATAGGCTCTCTCTATGTCTAGCTTGACAGCCATAACGCACTGCCTAGCCGGGTCTCTCTGAAGATCATACATAAATTCCTGAGCAATAAGAACATTATCTGAGATACATCGGCCTCTGATAAACGCCCCCTGTTCTGCAGCTATAAGACGAGGAATCACCAAGCGAAGGCGGTCAACTATCAGACGGGCACATATCTTATACAAAGAAGTGCAAAGGCTGATGGGCCGAAAATGCTGGGGGAGGGAAGCATCTTCGCGCTTAGGCACAAGGGTGACCAAAGTTTGGTTCCACTCAGCAGGAATGGCCTTCGCTTGAAAGGCTAGATGAATAGCCTGCATCACCTCTTGACCAACAATGTCTCAATAATGGCGAAAGAAGAAAGGTGGAAATCCATCCGACCTCGGTCCTTATCCAACCCAAGCTCCCAAAAAGCCGTACTTTGGTTTAAATTTTATAAATCCTTTAAGATCCAAAGATCAAAAGCTTGAAAAAAAGAATTTAAGTTTGGCTTAACTTGCCGCATGACTTGATCTTGGAAAAGACTTTCTGCATCACCTTTTGGTGCTGCAAGTGCATATTGATCATATAGATTGGCTATTCGTACATGTCGATGCACGTGTGATATGCGATAAGGCTTATTGAACCATCATATATACATTGATATGTACAGATGATTAATTTGTATAATCAATATGCATTTGTTGCATCAAAAAAATGATACAGCAAAACTTTTTTCTTGATCCTCCGATGGTGCAACATAACTTTTTTTTTTTTAATCCTCGGGTGCAGCAAGACTTTTCCCATGATCTAATCCAACCCCTTTTATTATATCTTAATAAATAAGTTCAGTGCAAGGCCCACACGCTTGTTCCATCACGTGGGAAGCGTGGGTGGGCCCCGGCGAGACATGATGGGCCGGTGGCCGCACATGCTCTCTCTCACTCTTTTCTCATGGGAGTTTGTGCACGGTGAGTCGCACGTGCGCAAGAAATCGAATATTTTGACTGCTGGATCGCCGGCCGGTTCGCTTCAGGATGAGTGAATGGGCCTGGGAATCAGGGGATGGCAGTGACACGGGACATCAGAGTGCACGTGAAGGCATGAAGCCCATATCATCGGATGGACTCTGTCCCAATCCTCGATTAACAGCCGTCCATTTCCTTTTACTCCTCTCCCTTTCCCATGTATGCCTAGCTATATATATATATATCCAAGTACTGCTGCAAATAGATCAGGCCGGGGAGCATTTAAAATGCAGGGCCAAAACTTGGTCCCATACAAAGTTGTTCGCATTGAAAAGATCTCTATGACTTTTGAAAAAAAAAAATATTTTTTTCAGTGTATATATAATGGTTGCAACCTTGCAGGCATACAAGTTGATGGGTGGAAGGTATCATAAATGAAATGCAGACCAGGAAAACTCATCAGTTAAGATCAGCCTGCAGATAGGTGAATAGAATCTCGGAACGCTAATCTGGTGTTTTTCTCTGCATGCAGACTATGACTTGAATTGTTCTGGACCAAAACCTAATGCACTTGGAAAATTACTGCGCTGGGTACGTGGAGCCATTTCAGCATCATTTTTTCAACTCTCGGTCTTCAGCATCCACCTCATGAACTAAGCTTTTAGGTCAGTAGATTAAAATTGATCATATAATTACCACAGCAATCACCAGCATTACTACCATCTTTTGCAAAGTCTCAGGATAGTTCTAACCAGTACTCAAGGTCAATTGTAGCTATCATATGTCGGGTCTGAAAAAGATATATGCATCTAAAGTCTTCATTCAGCGACTGCTTTGTCTAGGTTTGTTCTTTGTTCATGAATGAGAGAAAGAGAAAGGGGGCCGGATGCTAGTTATACAGCTCGTTTAAATAAGGTGATAATGTGACAAAGCAATCATTATCAATCACAAGGGTGGGCAAATAATCAATCCCAGCTTATTTAAAGCTCTCATAAAACTTCCTTTTTGTAGGTTAAAATTTCCGCTCAATTGGATCTACGTTGTCATGGGTGTCGTGTATGATGACCATTGTAGGGTCCCATGATATATTAATAATCGCATCTAATTAATAGAACAATAAGTGCAAGCTTATTTTAATTGTGTAAAATATGGCTTTCCATATCCTGGCCAACGCAAACACGATCTAAAATATAATTAAAGGCTTGGTTGTCAGATTATAAATTATGATAAGTTTGAGCTGGAGGTGGCAACATGATTAGGTGGAGCTGCCGCCAGTCGACAAATGATGAGGATCACCTTGGTGATGGAGGTGGGTATACGTACCTCTTGGCTTTTGAATTTAGCTTGCTCTACTTTTCTATGGATTCGAACTGCCCCATCCTCACTAATCTTGTGTTTATTTCTCAAAAGAAATATCAACGATATCCTCTCTTTCAATATCGGTCTGAAACCCTTTGGAAGGTTGTGATCGATCGATGGGCATTTCAAATACAATATATATCCAGTTCATACGTTACTTAACCTTTTTATGACTTAGATATTCCGTTCATATAGTATCTCAACAAGGGAATCTCGGACGTACTGCTACTTAATTTCAGGGAACACATTCATTCATTGTGCTTTCTTTGTATGTGTACCTGATATATATATATATATATATACCTCTACTGGATTACTATATTCATACCATGAAGAAGTAACTAGTTAATTAATATATAAGATTCAATAGCCATCTTTCTTAGGAGAAGACATTGTTTCAAATAATTAGGACATGATTACGAATATGAACCACAAAAATTCAGACTGCTTGCTAATTTATATTGAGTCTAGCTGGCTAATGATATTTAAGTTGTAAAGTTGATGTTTAATCCTATTTAGCCAAGAACATAGATTTGAGATTTCTTTAGCTGCTAGTATTTTTGTATCTGAAAATCATTAATTAGAAACAACATAAGGGATATTGACGGTTGGACATTAAATACAATTTTTTCGTTGATATTTTTTTTATCCAAATATTTTTTAATCCATATCCGATTTCAATCAACAGATCAATAAACTCCAAAACCGTTTTTTTTTGTAGGACCGTTGATATAATTTAATCTGAAATTAACCAAGTTTTTATATGATTACTTTTTGTTTCGCTGAGCACCAACAAAATTTAAATTAGAGAATAGTATATAAACCCAATATGTATCAAAGTTCAGACAACAAGAAACAAAGAAAGAGTTGTAAATAGTCATCTTTCATTTTCCTAAGATAATCTTATCAGGAAACTGGTGTTCTTTATAGATCCTGAAATATTCTATTGCTTGACAGCGATTTTTAATATGCGGTTTTAAAACAAAAGCTTCTCACTCGATGAATATTAAAATGCTAGCAAAACTGTCACCAACCTCTGATCAAATGTTTTCAGATAAAGAGCTAAAGCTTACAATAAAAAAAAGTAAACATACAAGTTACTTTCTGGTACCAACATCCAGGTTGGTGTGCCAATATTGTCTATAGGTTGATCTCTCTGAAAGCCTTAGGAAAGATCTCATCATTGAATGATTGAATGAAAATTCCTCCTAAGATCTGGCCATTCAATTGTCTAATACGCTGCATGATAAACAAAGAGAAGACATTAATTATAAAAGAAAGCAGCTCTTATTTAAATTATCAATCACCACTACTATCAAGTGCCTATTTAAAAATCTTGCTTGGATACCTCAAATGCCTTTTTTATTTTTTATTAAAAGGAATCTAAGCTTAATATGTCGATTGGCTCAATAAGTGTATTTAAAAACTTGGTGGATATAAATTACATGATATAGGAGCAACCATTTTCAATGGCTGGCATTAATCCACGGATATCCAAGTGGATATGCTTCTTTAACTTCTAATTCGATGCTTACTATGTTTGGCCATGCGATGTGGATGATTATAATTGAGTCCATGGGAATGAAAAGCGGAAGAGGCATTAAAAAAAAAAAGTAATTAACAAGCAGATGGAAATGAGTCTGGGAATTAACGTGGTGGAGTAGAACGTACTCGAGTTAATTAATTAGGAAAGTAGCCAGACAATTTTCAGGGCAATCTAATGGGACCAACCGGACTTAACTGGTGAATTAAAAGTGTTTAATCTCCTCCTGTGGACTGATAGAGACATCGATCGTTGATAGAGATTAATTATTGATAACATATCTTAATCACTTTCTTAAAAGCTAGTGACAAATGGGTGCAAGTCCCCGTCCATGGCACCTCCACTAAGAGCCCAGGATTTAAGGCATCTTCGAAGCCGGTCAAAAGCGGGGAATAAAACGATGCATGCTTAAGATCTCGAGCCACCATGGCTCACCTGTCTCTAATGCCGCAACCACGAATCAGACGAGATCTCTAATTTTTTACTTCCCTCAAGAAGTTGGCGGTCTCATCGACATCTCATGAGAGAATAAACAAACCAGTGCATTCTTAATTGGCACTAGTTCACAGCTTAACCACTCATGTAAAAACTACGTTAAATATAGCCTGTTTTTTTATTGGAGGGAGGTCAGCTTGCGCAGTATAAATCCCACAAGACAAGCATATTATTACCTTTATCTTTTATGTTTGAATCCTCCAAACCTCATGATTAATATCTTTATTATATATTCAACCTTAGCATGGTCGTCTAATCTAATAGTTTCTTTGAAAAAGGGAGATCGAGCAGTAAATTAAAAAAAAAGGGAACTGCATTCCAAGCGCTAATATTAATTTATTTTTGACAAAAAACTAGCCATTCATTTCTTTCTTTTTTTTTTTAATAATCTTTTAGGCCTACAAATCCTATCCCCTTTGACAGATGATTAGTTATATGACATAACCTGGAGTTGCTTTAGGTTTTAATTTTTAAATACACGCATGTAAACATGGACGAGCGCATCGATCCGCGGTGGACAAGCGAGGCCTGGGGGCGGTAGCTGAATGGCGGAGGGACGTCTCGTACGACCCACACCGGTTCCTGCCACGTGGTGAGGGTTCGTAGTACGGTGACGTGGATTGGCAAATGGCGAGGTGGCCCTATCCGGGTTCGGTGGACTGCAGCCCGCGGGCGGAGCGGGGGCGCAAGCGACGCCCGGTGTGTCAGAGGGCGAGAGGGCCGAGCCCTAAAACCCCGGGGCCGGGGGTCTCCTCCTCTCTCTCTCCGTCTTCTTTATTCTAGGGTTAGGGTTTTGGACGGGCGGGCAGGACGGACAGGGAGGGTGGTGGGGGTCCACGAGGGATGGGCGGGCGTCTCCGGCTGCCCGGGGAACGCGGGCAGGGGCGGAGGGATTCCCGAGGAAAGCGAAAGCCGGCCCACGGCCGACAGCCACGCGGTGGCCCTGGGGGAGGTTGTTGTTTGACCTGGTAGACCGCACGTGATCCGCGCCTCGCCTCGCCGAATACAACGGGAGGAGTGGGGTCGTGGCTCGGCTCGGCTCGGGACCGGGTTTGGTGGCTTGTCGTGATCCGCCTTCCTTGGTGTTTACTTGCGTTGCGGGAGTCGGTGATGCCGGCAGAATTCCGGAGGCAGCTGAGCGGAAGCTGAATTTGATTTTGATTTTACTGTCGGCAAAAATTTCTCTGGAATTCACGTAGCTACTGTTTAGCTATTTAAATTCTAGATAAAACGGCTTTTGACCCTTCATTACCATTACAATTAATAGAGTAATTGACATATCATTTTAATAATCAACCTATTTATCACGTTGAAATAATATTTTGCTAAACTACAAAATTAACTCCGTTATGTCATTTTGATCCTTAAACTTTAAAAAATTATAAAAATAATCATAAACTTTCTATTTTATTTCATCTTGATCCTACCGTTAAATAGAGAAGACGTCGTTCATTTTTATCTTATGGTAGCATATATATATATATATATAGCAACATAGTGGCGTCCAAGTAGTAAAAATAAATTTAAAATTCATAATTAATCCGTATGTTATCTAATACATTATTTAATAATTTAAAAAAATATATAAAATAAAATAATATCTTCCATCCTAATTTGTTCTAACCTGTGAGTGCTTACGTACCCGTTGCACTCTCCTCTAGAGCAAATCAGGGTGAAAAGAGATTATTTTTATTATTTTTATATTTTTTTAAATTATTAAATAGGTTAATTGGTTAATTAGATTTTAAATTTATTTTTACCATTTGGATGCCATGTATACTGCTACGAATGTTACCACATAGGATAAAAATAAACGTCATTTTTCATATTTAACGATAGGGATCAAAGTAATACAAAACAAAAGTTCATGATTATTTTTACAACCTTTTAAAGTTTAAAGACTAAAGTGACAAAACCCCCAAGTATATGGGTTAATTATGTAGTTTAGTCTTTATTTTTTTAGTGATCTATATAATAAGATGTCATGGATATAATATTAAGAATTAAATTATAACAACTAAAAGTTTAAGAAATAAAATAAATTTTGAATAAAAATTTAAAGTCTAAAATTATATTTTAGCCTATGTTTAATTAATTATCAAGCCATGCTATATTCAATATTTCATTGCCATCTTTAATCCTTTTAGTAAGCACCGATTTGGTGTTTGATGACGCCCGATCACTGGTCCTGAACGTCGGAAGAAGGAAGTGGATTGATTAGCGAATCTTCGCTTCGCCGGGTTACCTGTAAAAAAGTCCCAGGACCGGAGGGATTCTTCGGTGGGACCCTCCGACGCTCAAGTTAGCAACCGAGGTCCCAACTGAGGAAGAGCTCAACGAGCCCTTTTTTATGAAAGGTGTTCCCTAGGAGGAGGAATCCCTCTTTGAGTATTTAGATAGCCATTCTTTGAGTTTTTGCTCGTACCTTATTATTGAGTGAATTCACCTTTTTATAGGGGGTTAACACTTGCATGACCATGTGGGATTCTGTGAAAAGGAATGTCCGTGGAGTTCTTGGGGGGGGTTACGTGAATCTGGGCTGGTTGGTGGGTCCTATCTCATCGGAGAGGGAAAAAACGGTGGTTGGTGGGCTATGTCCCATCAGCCAATGGGGCTATCGGGTAGTTTGGTCCGGTCCCATCAGCAGTGTGGCCAGTGGGTAGTTGGATCTAGCGTTGCCAGGCGGCACGGGTCAGAAAGGTGGCATCCTGAACCACCAGGGCCATACTGGGGTGACTTGGAGGAAGCGGGGGCGCCCTGACTCTCCTAAGGCGCCGAGGCTGAGCTGGGCCGACCAGGGATGGTCGGGGCCAACTCCACCGACCAGGAGGCGCTGGGGCGGGGCCGACGAGGAGGGTCGGGGCCGATCCGGCGGGCTTGAGCTGCCTGGGCCGAGCGGGGCTGACCAGGAACGGTCGGGGCCGACCGGCGGGCTTGGAGATGCCGGGGCCGAGCGGGGCCAACCAGGAATAGTCAGGGCCGACTCGGGGCTTGGAGATGCCGGGGCCGAGCGGGGCCGACTCGGCGGTCGTGGAGCTGCCGGGGCCGCGGGGCCGATCAGGAATGGTCGGGGCCGACTGGCGGGCTTGGAGCTGCGAGGCCGAGCGGGGCCGACCAGGAATGGTTGGGGCCGACTCGGCGGGCTTGAAGACGCCGGGGTCGAGAGGGGCCGACAGGAATGGTCGGGCCAACTCGGCTGGCTTGGAGACGCCGGGCGAGCGGGGCCGACCAGGAATGGTCGGGGCGACTTGGCGGCTTGGAGACGCCGGGGCCGAGCGGGGCCGACCAGGAATGGTCGAGGCCGACTCGGCGGGCTTGGAGCTGCCGGGGCCGGGCCGACCAGGAACGGTCGGGGCCGACTCGCGGGCTTGGAGCTGCGGGGCCGCACTAATTTCTTTTGGTTTTGCCAAAATTGCCCTTGTGGCCATACTAGCCACATCAGATGCCCCCCCGTCCTGAGCGCTAAGGACCACGTGCCTGCAATCCTTTGGGCGAAAGGGGCGCGGAAATTCAAAAAATGATTGCTTCCTTAGTGCGCTTTCAATGCTTGATGGGCTAGCGCTCTGTCCCGAGACAGTGTCGCTTCGAAGATCTCCTGCAATCATGAAGTAGGTGGGGCTGACGTTGGCTGGACGCTCCGGGGAGGGAGCTCATTGGGGAATGGAAAAAGGCAAGGACCATCATTGCTTCTCCGCTTTCTATGCTCCGAGATTGGCTGGGGATCATGCCCTTGGGGCGAATCGAGGCGACTTGTCTCGGGCGCAGGCAAGATTTTCGGCTGACAGCTCGTGGCGCAATAGAGGCTTGCCACGTGGCGGGATCTCGAGCGTTGCTGATGGAAGGTGGAGGGTATAAAAGCACTTCAAGAGCCTGGGAAAACTTTTATTCTGCTATTGCTCTCTTCCACCTTCTTCTTCCTTGAGCTCTTCTGACCCGAGCCTCTCTAACTCTCAGGTTAGTTTCATCCTTTGCCTTACCCAAGGATCGTCGTGCCATTAGGGAGGGTAAGAGACATGTAAAGAGTCTTCCCAATCCAGCAGCGAAAACCAGGCACCTTTATCTAGACAAATGCCATGGCCGGTGGGTGGCGTCACCATCCACGACCGATCGAGGGCGATAGGACCTCCGTCCACCTCAGGTTCTCCCATTAGGGCAGTCCCTATGTCCTCTCGCCGTCGGTGCTTCCTCCGGTGGTGAGTTCTGATCCAGCAGGTCCAGCAGGGGTGACCTTAACCGTGACCCCTAAGGATGTAGAGGCCATTAGGGCTAGATATCTGGTCCCTGACTTCATTGGCTGTCCGCGCCGGGCCCGAAATAGGGTGACTTCCGACTACCCGGGTCGGGTTGCCCTATATGAGGAGTTCTTCCGGTGCGGGCTGCGCCTTTCTTTCCATCCTTTTCTTCTAAACCTCTCAGATAGGTATAGGTTAGTGTCGGCGCAGTTGACTCCGAACTCGATTCGGATCATCTGTGCCTTTGTCATTCTTTGCCATTTCGAGGGGACCCGCCAGGGCTGTCCCTGTTCCGAGCTTTCTATAAGCTCCGCCGTCAAGGTGAGGGGGCCTGGTGGGCATTTATCGCCAGGCTGGGTAGAACCTTCCCTCCCGATTCCTTTTTGGCCACGTTGAGGGGGTAAGGGCCGCTTGGAGGGAACCAGACACTAGTTCCAACGATGATCCTCCGCAAGGGATAGGGACAAGGAACTATTCATCCAATTATCTAACTGCCAAATCCCCGGTTACAAGGAACTCTTGTCCGAGGAGAACCTGGTAGAGGCCGAGTTAGCCCCGGCGGTCGGTGAGCTTGACGCCTGATTCCTTCTATCCCGACCTTTGGTTTGCTGTACGCTGTTGCTAATGCATGTTATTTTTTTTCTGTTCAGTGATGAAGATTACTACCAGCGATTTTGAGGCTGTCCTGAAGCAGAAAAGGTAGGCGACCGGAGAGTCGTCCAGGCCGGGAAAGAGGATCCGAAGAAGGGAGCCGGCCAGGCCGACTGAAGCCCTCACGGTCCCGACGCCTACGGAGGAGCCGGCTGAGAAGAAGCCGGTCATAGGAGTGGCCCTAGAGCCGGCCAGGGCCGAAGTCGAAGAAGGGGAGATCCCGGCCACCACCGAACCGACGGTGGTGGTTTTGGATGAGGAGGAAGCCCCCGCCGCCGCCGATGTGCCCGAGGCGGGCGGGTCACCGTCGCCATTGGCCCTCTGACTATTGCAGAGCCGGGGAAGGAGAGTGCTCCCCTAACTGCCGGTGCGGGGAGCGAGTTTCCAGGAAGTCCCGGGACAGGGTGGAGGCGACCGAGAAGCGGAGAGGTGAGCCGGGGAGCTCATCCCGTCAACCAGCCCGTTGCCCGACCCGTCCCCAAGTTGAAGGTCCTCAGGAAGGACAGACACGGCTGGTCCCCATATTCGGCTCGATGGCGGATGCTGCACAAGCCTCCCGCCTTCTGTCGGGAGTTCTAAACACTGAGTTCCAGGAGGAGATGCGGGGATTGAGTCACTCCGCACTCATGGATATGGTACTGGTCACCATTGTCCAGGTAACTTTTGAATCTTCCTCATTATTCCCAATATTTCTCCTTCCTATGGCTAACATGTCTCCTCTGCTACAGATGGCTAACGATGCACTTGGCCTTCGCGAGGCGTTGGCCCACTCTTCGAGCACGATGGCCAAGACCATGGCGCGGGCCGACAAGTACAAGAAGGAGAGCATGGCGCAGGCCGAAAGCCTTGCTCGTCTTCATCAAGAGACCTCGGCCCGGGAGGAGAGCTTGGCTGGCCGTCTGAGGGAGATGGAGAGCCGGGCCGAAGCCGAGAGTGGCTGAAGCCGAGAGCGGCCGGGCCTCCGCAGCTGAGGCCAAAATGGAGCTGGCCTCGGAAAGGTTGAAGGCCGCCGCGATACAGAACGAAGAGTTGACCTGGCTGCTCCAACGTGCCAAGGAGGAGGCTCGGGTTGCCGCGGAGAGGGCAGCTACCGTGGAGAAGGCGGCAGCAGAGGCGGGTTCGGAGAAGGCCGAAGCAGTGGCCTATGCCGACGAGGCCAGTGCCCGTTCTGAAGAGGCCAAGAGCAGGGCTTGGGAGGCCGAGGCGCGAGCCAAGGAGGCTGAGGCCAAGGCGCAGCGGGCTGAAGCCGAGGCGGGGCAGGCCGTCTCCGATTATAAGGCCTCACCGGAGTTCAAGCAGGAAGTCATCGAGGCCAGCCTCGATGCTTATGTCCAGGGCTTCGAAATGAACAAGGTCAAGGTGTCTGCAGCCCTCGAGATCGACATCTTTGAACTTGAAGACATCCGGCCTGGGGAGCTAGACGAGGAGCCGGCAGAAAAGGAGGACGAGAAGAAGCATGGTCCAGGCGAACTTTGAGAGCCAAAGCCCGCCGCTCGTTTTTCTTTTCTTTGACTTGTGTAACCTGCCTCAGGCCCAATTTTGTACTTCCCCTTTATTGTTAATAAAGAAACTTTTGTCAAAACATCTTTGTGTTTTGTTCCATCTGCTCTTTCTTCTTTTGGGAAAAATGCCTTACTGCGCCTTACTTCTCGTGGCCGAATCGCATACATTGACAATGTCGTAGCCGAATGTTGCACCTTCTGAAATGTTTCCTCAACTTCAAATGTTGTACATGCTGACAATGCCGTAGCCGAATCATGGCCTCGGACTGGCCGATGCTCGAATGCGTCCCCGGGATGCAAGCTGGCCGTGCGGAAGGTTACTCGAGATGCCTCATGCTGTTGTAGACTATTCGAAGGGAGACTCATCTGCGTGCAAATCCTCTAAAGGCTTCGAATGATCCAAGGGCGACTCAGTGTCAAGATTAATCTTGGAGGTGCTGGGGCCGACCAGGAACGGTCGAGGCTGGCTCGGCCATCTTGGGGACACTGAGGTCGAGCGGGGTTGACCAGGGAAGGCCTACGCCGACTCGGTCAGTGTTGAAGATGCCCGGGCCGGTCAGGGCTGACTAGGAAAGGCCGTGGCTGAGCTGGCCAACTTGGAGTCTGTGAGGGCCAAACGGGGCCCTTTAGAACTATCTCAACGGTCAGGGTTCCATATGAGGGGCGACTTGGACACATATGGAGCTATTAGAGGCTTAACCGATTCTGGAGCATCGCGGTGCCAGGGCCAAGGGGTGTCCCATTAGCCACGATGCCGGTGAGCTTCTTTTGAACCACCTCAGGGGTTTGTGTGCCGCCTGAGGGGCGACTCGATCGGGTACAGAGCTGTTAGGGTATTAACCGACTCGGGGGCACCGCCGTGCTGGGGCCGAGTGTTGTCCCGTTAGCCGCGATGCCGATGAGATCCTTTTGAACCACCTCAGGGGTTTCTGTGCCACCTGAGGGGCGACTCGATCGGGTACGAAGCTGTTAGGTTCTTAACTGACTCGGGGGCACCATCGTGCCGGAGCCTAGTGGTGTCCCGTTAACTGCGATGCCGGTGAGCTCCTTTTGAACCACCTCAAGGGTTTGTGTGCCGTTTGAGGAGCAACTCGATCGGGTACGGAGCTGTTAGGATATTAACCGACTCGGGGGCACCGTCGTGTCGAGGCCGAGTGGTGTCCCGTTAGCCGCGATGCCGGTGAGCTCCTTTTGAACCACCTCAGGGATTTGTGTGCCGCTGAGGGGTGACTCGATCGGGTACGAAGCTGTTAGGGTCTTAACCGATTCAGGGGCACACCGTGCCGGGGCCGAGTGGTGTCCCGTTAGTCGCGATGCCGGTGAGCTCCTTTTGAACCACCTCAAGGGTTTGTGTGCTGCATGAGGGGCGACTCGACCGGGTACGGAACTGTTAGGGTATTAACCGACTCGGGGGCACCACCATGCCGGGGCCGAGTGGTGTCTTGTTAGTTGCGATGCTGGTGAGCTCCTTTTTAACCACCTCAGGGGTTTATGTACCGCCTGAGGGGCGACTCGATTGGGTACGGAGCTGTTAGGGTCTTAACCGACTCGGGGGCACCACCATGCCGGGGCCGAGTGGTGTCCCATTAGCCGCGATGCCGGTGAGCTCCTTTTGAACCACCTCAGGGGTTTGTGTGCTGCATGAGGGGCGACTCGACCGGGTATAGAGCTGTTAGGGTCTTAACTGACTCGGGGGCACCGCCGTGCCGGGGCCGAGTGGTGTCCCATTAGCCGCGATGCCGGTGAGCTCCTTTTGCGAGATATGGTCCTTGGACACAAGGGAGAGTAGGCTGTGAGTCAGAAGGGGCCTCCTTTATTGCTTATGCCCTAGGGGAATACATCATTGATAATATTGGCTAAAGTTATCCGCATTCCAGGTATGTGGAATGGGTCGCCCGCCGAGTTCTTCTAGTTTGTATGCCCCATGGTGAAGTGTTTTGGCGACGCGATAAGGACCCTCCCAGTTGGGGGATAACTTGCCCCCCTCTGTAGGCTTGGATACCTCAGCCTTTCTCAAAACCAAGTCTCCGCGACGAAAAACCTTGAGACGAACTCGAGCATTGTAGTACTTGGCCGCTCGCTGATGAAAGGTCGCCATGCACAGCCTCGCCCGATCATGTGCTTCGTCAATGAAGTCCATATTAGCCCGTATCAATGCGGAGTTATTTTCCTTGCTGAAGGACTCCACGCGCGGACTGGGCAGTCCGATCTCGACAGGGATGATGGCCTCGGATCCAAAGACGAGACTGAAAGGAGTCTCGCCCGTCGGGGCTCTGGGGGTCGCGTGGTAAGCCCATATCACACTGGGGAGCTCCTCCATCCATCGACCCTTGGATCCATCTAGTCGGGTCCTGAGCCCTCTGAGGATGGTGCGGTTCATGACCTCGGCCTCTCTATTGGTCTGGGGGTGGCCAACAGAGGTGAATCGGTGATGAATGCCTAGCTCGTCACAGAAAGCTTTAAATGCTTCATTATTAAATTGGCGGCCGTTATCGGTGACAAGGGTATGAGGTAGGCCGAAACAGCATATGATCGACTTCCAGAAGAAGGCTTTGACCTTACTTTCAGTGATATTAGCCAGAGCCTCGACCTCGACCCATTTGGTGAAGTAGTCGATGGCGACTAGCAAGAATCTCCGTTGCCCTGAGGCCGGGGGAATGGCCCGAGGATGTCCATTCCCCATTGAGCGAAAGGCCATGGGGCCGAGAGTGGGTTCAGCGGGGTAGACGGTTGATGTGGGATGTGTGCATGGCGCTAGCAACCATCGCACCTTTGAACTAGTTTGGCCGCGTCCTCCCTCATAGTGAGCCAGAAGTATCCCTGACGGAGAGCCTTTTGGGCTAAGGACCTGCCCCCAGATGATTTCCACAGATGCCCTCATGGATTTCTCTGAGGATGTAGTCGGCATCGACGGGTCCTACACACTTGAGCAGGGGTAGGAGAATGACCTTCTGTACAGACGCCCGTCCAAGAGTATGAACTTGGAGGCCCATTTGAGTAACCTGGCTTCATTGCGATCGTCAGGGAGAGTGCCATCAGTGAGATAGCGGACGTAGGCATCCATCCATATGGGCTCTTGGGCGAGAGGGAGGACTTCCTCGCCATCCTCTATGCTGGGCCTTCCTAAATATTCAATGTAGCGTCCCTTGCCATGCCGTTGGTAGAGGTAGCCAGACGAGAAAGGACATTGGCCTTGGCATTCTTACTCTGGAGAATGTAACTGATACTGAAGTAAGCTAAGGGGAGGTCAAGAGCTGAACCTTGGCCAAGTACCGAGTCATAACAGGGTCACGCGCCTCGTACTCTCCGTTGAATTGCCCGAGACGAGTTGTGAGTCTGTGAAAGCCCTGAGATGCCTTATTCTGAACTCCTGGGCTAGCCTTAATCTGGCCAGTAGGGCTTCATACTCAGCTTGATTATTGGTGGCTTCGATTCTATCCTCTCTCCGCCCGGCCCTGCAAGAATGAGGCCGGCACCGCTTCCCTGAGAGTTTGACGCGCCATCCACATGAAGGATCCAAGTTTCTCCATCGCCGCTTGGTTCAGGCTCGCGCTGTTCCTTGGTAACTTCTCAGTCGCCTCCTCCGCCCAAGTGCACTCAACTAGGAAGTCAGCTAGAACTTGGGACTTCAGAGCTGGTCATGCCTGGAAGGAGAGGTCGAAATCTCCTAACTTGATAGCCCACTTGGCGAGTCGACCCGAGGTATCCGGACGAGCTAGGATGGCCCGAAGGGGCTGGTCTATGAGCACCACGATAGGATGGGCTTGAAAGTATGGCGGAGGCACCGGGCGGAAACTATCAGGGTGAAAATACTTTCTCTGACTTGAGTACCTAACTTCTACGTCATGGAGGACCTTGCTCACATAATAGATGGGTCTCTGGGTTCCGTCAGCATCGAGACGCACCAAGACTGAGCTAACGGCTTCCGAAGAAGCAGCTAAGTAGAGGAAGAGACTTTCCCCGTTTCTTGGCTTGGACAGGAGCGGGGGGGTAGACAGGAACGCTTTAGGCCGTCAAGGGCTCTCTGGCAGTCGTCCATCCACTCGAAATTATTCACCTTCCGCAAGGCCTTGAAGAAGGGCAAGCATCTTTCGGCCGATTTGGAGAGGAAACGACTTAGAGCCGCTATCCTCCTTGTTCGTCGCTGCACTTCCTTCTTGCTGGATAGTGGTCTCATGTTGAGGATGGCGCTGATCTTCTCTAGGTTTGCTTCGATCCCCCGCTGGGTCACCATAAAACCCAAGAACTTGCCCATCGTGACCCCGAAAGCACACTTCTTGGGGTTCAGCTTGACTTGGAAACGATAGAGGTTGTTGAAGGTTTCCTCTAAGTCAGAGACGTGATTGGAGGCACGGGTGCTCTTCGTCAACATGTCATCTACATAGACCTCCATATTCCGGCCTAGCTGATCTTGGAATACTCTGTTCATCAACCTTTGGTAGGTTGCCCCCGCATTTTTGAGGCCAAAAGGCATCACTTTGTAGCAATAAATGCCTTTCTTTGTCACAAAGGATGTGTGCTCTTCGTCGTTGGGGTCCATCCTTATCTGATTATATCAGAGAAGGCGTCCATGAAGCTGAGGAGCTCGTGCCCGGAGGTGGAATCCACCAGCTGATCTATCCTTAGCAGGGGAAAACTATCTTTCGGACACGCCTTGTTGAGGTCGGTGAAGTCGATGCAAATTCTCCAGCTCCCGTTTGCCTTATGCACCATGACCACATTAGCCAGCCAGCTAGGGTAGTGTGCCTCTTGGATGTGGCCAGCGCTGAGCAGCTTGTTGACTTCTTCATCAATAGCCTTTTGCTGATCAGGAGTGAAGCTTCTCTTTCTTTGGTGGATTGGATGGTGCCGCGGGTCAATATTGAGCTTGTGGGTGATCACCTCCGGAGGGATGCCGACATATCAAACGCCGACCAAGCAAAGACGTCCGAGTTAGCCCGCAAAAAAGCTAAGAGGCGCTCCCAGTCCTCCGGAGGAAGGAGTCCGCCAACGCGGACGGTCTCACCGTGCATCTCTCCAACTCCTTCACTAGTGGGGAACTGCACCATCAAATGCCGGGTGAAGATAACTGCGTCCAAAAGGTTAAGACCTGGATGCCCGAGAATGACGTTGTATGCCAAGGGGACCCTCATGACCAGGAATTTCATGATCACTGTACTTTGGCATGGCGGTATTCCGGCTATCGCAGGCAAAGATATCTCGCCTTCAACCCTTACTGAATCCCCGGTGAACCCGACCAACGGGGCCGCCATAGGCTGAAGGGAGTCTAGAGATAATCCCATCCGAACAAAAGCGTCGTAAGTAAGGATATCAGCTGAGCTGCCACTATCAACTAATATCCTTTTTACAGGGTGCTTGGCGATCGTCATAGAGACGACGACGCCTTCATTGTTTACATTTTCAACAACAGCAGATCCTCCCCCCAGAAATTACATTACCCGGCGCCTCCTTCCCTCTCGGTCGCTTAGATGCGGAGGCCGCTCCCCAAGATACCATTCCGACCGTCCGTTCTGTGGGGGTGTTGTCGATCGTGGCCTGAGCGGGTGGGGGCCCCATGAGTGCTGGCAGCGGCTGTGATGCCTTTTGAACATACTTGCCAAGGTAGCCTCGCTGGATGAGCTCCTCGATGGCCCGCTTCAAACTGTAGCAGTTGTCGGTGTCATGGCCATAATCCCGGTGGAATCGGCAGTAACGGCTTTTATCGCGGGGAAGACCTTTCTTCATGGGAGGAGGACGCTGGAGATAAGGTTCGCCCTCGATCTCCATAAGGATATGAATCGAGGGGCGAGGAGAGGTGTAAACATACTCTCATCGGGGATGGGGCTTCGACGCTTGTTGTCAAATCGGCGAGGCAGGTCGGACCGCCGGTGTCGGGGGGGGGGGGGGGGCACTTGGCTCGGGGTGAGCGGGCTTGTGGTGGAGCTCTTCGAGGATTCTCGACGGGTGAAGTCAGCTTCATCCGTGCGGATATACTTTTGAGCGCGGAGGAGGAGGTCGGAATAGGAACCCGGAGGCTTCTTGTCCAAGGAAAAGGTGAAGCGGGATGGGAGGAGCCCTCGCTTCAGCGCTAGTGTTGCCACCGTGTCATCGAGATGGTAAACTTTGAGGGCGACAGCCTTAAACCGGGACACAAAGTCCGCAGCGACTCCCCCTCCTTCTAGCGCACAGAGAAGAGGCTGTCTGCCACTCTTGGAATCCGTCGGTAGGCATCGAAATGTGCCAGAAAGGCCCTTTCCAGCTCTCGAAAGGAGTCGATGCTATGGGGGGATAGGCGCGAGTGCCACGCGCGAGCGGCCTTCCGCAGAGTGGCAGGGAAGGCCTTGCAGAGAAGGGCATCCGAAGCGCCTTGGACTTGCATCATTGATTTATAACTCTCGAGATGGTCGAGAGGATCTGTCGTACCGTCGTACGGGTCTATCTGGAGAAAGCAGAATCTGGAGGGGACATGCTCCTTCAATATCCGGCGGGTGTAAAAAGGACGGGTGTCAAACTCTTCCTCCGGTTGATGATTGATTTTTCTGGCGAGCTAATCCAGTTGCCTATTGTACTCGTCCAGACGCTCCTTCGCTTGGCGGTTGATTGTCGAGGCCCTCCGAGATAGCTCGGAGGAGGAAGAAGAAGAAGAAAGAGAAGGAGAAGGATGCGGGAGTCGGGACTTCCGCTTTGGTTCCTCCTAATGATGCGGCTCAGGAGGAAATTTACTGGGGCCACAACCAGGGGACCGTGGCCGTTTAGAGGGCTCACGGCAAGGCTTCCTAGGGGAAACCTGATGACGACCGGCTTTTTGCTAGGAAGAGCCTCCCCTCGCCAACTGCTGACTGGCGGGGGGAGCAGTCTGGTGCTGGATGGCCACGGACTGCTGCTGCTGGAGTCCATGGACCATAGCGGTGAGAGTTTGGACTTGCTGGGTGAGAGTCGCTAATTGCTCCGCAATTTTGACAGCTGCATCTGGCGGTGGACGGGTGATGGGAGGATCGGCTGCAGGGGGATCGGCCTCCTGCTGCCTAGCTGGCGGGGGAAGGCTCGCTGGATAGCTGATAGAAGCGTCCTGAGCTCGCGTCACCACTATGGCTTGGTGAAGAAAAGAGGGGGGAGTAAAGTTCGTTGATACGTAGCACGGGGAACCCTGAGCTACCTGCTGCTTCGCTCGTGATCCCCCTTCCTGGCGCGCCAATCTGATGACGCCCGATCACTGGTCCTGAACGTCGGGAGAAGGAAGTGGATTGATTAGCGGATCTTCGCTTCGCCGGGTTACCTGCAAAAAAGTCCCAGGACCGGAGGGATTCTCCGGTGGGACCCTCCGACGCTCAAGTTAGCAACCGAGGTCCCAGCTAAGGAAGAGCTCAGACGAGCCCTTTTTTATGAAAGGTGTTCCCCGGGAGGAGGAATCCCTCTTTGAGTATTCAGATAGCCATTCTTTGAGTTTTTTGCTCGTACCTTATTATTGAGTGAATTCACCTTTTTATAGGGGGTTGACACTTGCATGACCACGTGGGATTCCATGAAAAGGAATGTCCGCGGAGTTCTTGGGGAGGGGTTGCGTGAATCTGGGCTGATTGGTGGGTCATGTCCCATCGGAGAGGGGAAAAACGGCGGTTGGTGGGCTATGTCCCATCAGCCAGTGGGGCTATCGAGTAGTTTGGTCCGGTCCCATCAGCAGTGTGGCTAGTGGGTAGTTGGATCTAGCATTGCCAGGTGGCGCGGGTCAAAAAGGTGGCGTCCTGAACCACCAGGGCCGTACTGGGGGTGACTTGGAGGAAGCGGGGGCGCCCTGACTCTCCTAAGGGCGCCGAGGCTGAGCTGGGCCGGCCAGGGATGGTCGGGGCCAACTCCACCGACCAGGAGGCATCGGGGCGGGGCCGACCGAGGAGGGTCGGGACCGACCCGGTAGGCTTGAAGCTGCCTGGGCCGAGTGGGGCCAATCAGGAACGGTCAGGGCCGATCCGGCGGGCTTGGAGATGCCGGGGCCGACAAGGAATGGTCGGGGCCGACTCGATGGTCGTGGAGCTGCCGGGGCCGAGCGGGGCCGACCAAAAATGATCGGGACCGATTTGGCGGGCTTGGAGCTAAAGGGATTTCATCATTTCGAAAAATTGGTGTGGTTGTAACTTTGAACGTATCGACCTTCCAAATCTCAAACTTTTCTATAAAACACCCTGTCCCACGCTAGGACAAAGTATCATGTATTATTCGCCCATCCCGACCAAACCGACTTCGTGTTACTGCTTGGGACTTGATCGTGCACTAAAGACGACTCCATTGCAGTCCTAATTAATTAAAGAAGTTTGGGACGGTGGTAGGGAGTGGTTCCCCAGTCATAATGAATGCAATGAGGCGGCCAGGGCAGCAGGGAGGAGCTTGGAGAGGCTGGCTACATGTATGACGGAAAGGGTGGTTGGCTGGCTGTCCTATCCATATGAGGACACCGAATCATTCTAGCGTTCTTCAGAGTCTTTGCACGTGTTACGCGTGGCGGGTTTTGATGTTGGCTTTTGACTGAAAGCTGATTTTTATTTTATTTTTTTGGTACACCAAGGAATGGGCGTGGCGGGTGGCAGTGGAATGGAGCCTGATACCAAGCATTTAGGCAACTGAGAAGCATGATGACATGCATATGTAACTCCGGTGTGATTTCGTCTCTCAGTTCACTCGGGGTATGATGCGCAATTGAGGCCGTATCAAACTTTTTATTTTCTTTTCATTTTTTTTTTAAAAAAAAGGAGTAATGGACAAAGCGATCACTTCTCCTAGTATATTAAATTGATAAAGCAAAATTATGAGATAAAATTAGAAGTAAAAGAATAGAAAAATGGAGATTTTATGTGTTGGTGGATTAGATGGTTTTAACTAGGTGGTCGAGTTGGTTTCAAAAACTGACTTACATTGTATATCAGCTTCTGATAGCATTTCAAAGCCGAAGAATGTTGGTAAGTAAAAATGAAGAAAGTAGAAAAGAATTCTCTTCTGTAAAATCTTAACATCCATTATTAAAGAAAGATTAGAAATGTAAGTATGAATCCAAAAAGAGACTTTAATAGTATCTCTTTGCTTGGCAATACTAGTGTTCAGAGTTTTTGAGGAAGATGTATGTGGGTATGAAAAGCTGCGAATGTGGAAGTAAGCTCTTTGTTCTATGATCTTTTTGCCTTTAGGTAATCATCTACCCTAACTTCCCTTCAATAGCTAGTATCAGGGTTAAGAATGCTTCGTTTCCTATCTTAAATTCATATGTGCCTCACCAACCATGTGAGAGGCCACAAATGTACACGTGACTTGTGCATGCGCAAATCATGCTATAGGTTGCTAGAATGGGCGTCCATTGGCCACAGCATTGCATGCACCCAAGGGGGTGAGACTGAAGAGCCCCACCGGCCGATGGTGTTCTATCGATGAGGCTATGGATAAACCTTGCAGTACGGAAGCTACCATGGCAAACCCCAATCTCCTTGCTTGTGTTTGCAATTACCAAACCTTGAAATTAATGTTAGCGATAAAAGAGAAGTAGAGGACCCCAAGTGCCAGATCTCGACTGTGAGACCCAATTGTGACCTTATTATTGGCTGTGTTATTATTGCTAATTGAGCGTTGTGTCTTGTTCTCCAACCATTGGAGATGAGAGAGGAACAGGTGCTTCAATGGCCACTCCGAGCGTGGTTTAGGGCATTGAAATAATAGACCATAGTGGGCTTTCTACTAGAAATTAACATTGCCTCCAACTTCTCTAATAATTGGAAAGGCCAAAGAAGGGTTCCTTGTGACTCTCTATGCATGTCGTTCCTTGGCTAGCTAGCCGCTAGGGGATGGGAATTGAATGGCACCAATTGTAAATTAAATAAAATAGCTCATTTTGACCTAAATCAATGCTACTTTAGATAAATTATGCTAAGGTAGTTGCCAAGGGGATGTTGATGTGGTAATGTTATGGCATATAATAGATAATGCAACTATTGATGTTGTTAGAAACTTGCATATAATTTTAGAATATTTTATATTAATTTTATTAGTGGTAGGGGCTACTATATAATTTCCTACAATACTAGGGACTCTGGATTAATTTTGCTTGTAAAATTACATATAAGTCTAGAACCTTTCCATTTTTATAGAAAAGGATAATCCTTGGCAAATCTCTTAAAAATTCATAAAAGATAATAGAAAATCATAACAAAATTATTGGCATCGTTATTATTACGATTAGTGCATAAACAACATTTGAGTTAGTTTATGCCAATATTAGCTAACTATTAATGAAAATTACAATGATGACCTATAAAACTCAGGAATTATACATACAAATAATTCCATGAGACATGATTTATTCAGGGTGTATTTGAATTAGTTGGGCATATATATATATACACATATATATATATATATATGCAAATTGATTTGAAAATAGGTTAGTTATGTCCTAGCATTTGACCTTATGGTTTATTCCTTTAGAAGGTGAATGGGGACTAATCCATCAGCCCAAGATCGAATATATGATATGGATGGAAGTTTTAATGGACAATATGGTTGGCATTTACATATTCATGTTAGATGCATCATTATTGAAAGCCTCGTAAGATGATATTTTTTTCTTTTATTGGTTATTTTTAAATTGGTGTCCTGGCATGAAAGATGTGGAATGCCAATTGGCCGGTTTTAATGAACCCAAGTTTTGTATTTATGTGGATTTTTTCCTACCAAAAGTAACCTTATGGATTTAGGGATAAGTTCTCTAAAACGAAAAATAGCTATATAAAATACTTTAATTTATGAAATGGGATAAGCTTAGCAAAAATTTTTATCTCATTTTATGAGAGAGTGTGTCCAAATTTATTTAATATTTAGATAATAAATGATATTCTAATATATACCTACTATCCTAATCTTACTTAAATGAATGCATTAATGGCCTCTATGACCATTGTAGCTGATTTTAACAAAGGTAAAAAAATAGATGGATAGGATCATGATATATGGCATAGAAAGATTCAATATCTTCTAAATAAGTTAGAAATCTTAAAAATTTTCACCATCACTATGAACCCATCTGAAGTGGGTAATACTGTCCACTTCCACCATGATCAAGAAACATATGAAAATTAAGTTAAAAAGGATCATTATGTGTACTTTACCATATCAAGCAACATACACAATAATCTTATAAGAGAATTCAAGAATTTTTTTATGGCACAAGTCCTATGGAATCAATTAAAAATCAAATTTGGTCAAACTTCTACTACAAGGACGCATGCTTTAAATTTAAAGTTCAGTGGTAAAGATTCTAAGTGTTCAATGTCTATGCATCTTCATATCATGAGCAGTATAATTAAGAACCTAAAGGGTGCTGGGTGTAAGCTTATAGATAAGTAGCAGATATTAATTTGTAGTTAATTTATTTCCTGCCTAACTCTAAGTAAGATTAGATGAAGCTCTTGATGAGACTCAGTAGGCACATCAAGACCTTAGAATAATATTTCCTATCATTTGAAGTTAGAAGAATTGAATGCATGAAACGAAGCTATCTCATGATCTTTGTGAGTCAAGTTGGGCCTTCTAGGCTTAAAAACCAAAAAAGGGCAATGCAGATAGGAAGATTGAACAGAGGATGGATGGATCCAAGACGAAAAGGGTAACCAAGTATTGAAGAGGTTTATTATATGAGAAAAGAGATGTAACAAAATTGAGGAGCTACGACTATGGTCAAAAGAGACACCTAGTTCATGATTGTACTAAGGCTAGAAGGGTACCTAGCACACTTAACTCTCTCAATATTTATTCATATGCATAAGTTGCCAATATACTTTCTGATTAGAATATAGATATATGAGTGAATAAACATGTATTACAAGATCAAGTTGAATATACCTAGATTTTTATTGAACATTAGTAAGAGCCTAATACATTACACTAGAGAATTGCTCATGGAAATAAGTGTTGGGTGTTGGGTTCCATAAAATAAGGTTGTGCAACGGATGTTTGCTTCTCCTACATGACAATTTGGATGTTCTGATTATTTAGTGTAATCTACACTTAGTACTTTCTTGGTTAGCTTGAGGTTACTTTTTAAATTTCTCTAAAAATTTTGAATGTATCTGCGGATGGTGAATTTTTTTTTTTTGTGGACATTTATTTGATAACTTCTTTAGATTTAATATATACTATAGTTGTAATTATTTTTCGTTTAGTTGTGCTTCTTTCTTATGGATAAAGAAAGTTTGAAATGGTATGCTAGACTTGATCACATAGGCCAAGAAAAATAACAAGATTGGCTAGAGATGAGCTATTAAGCCTTCTTAACAAAGTAAGTTTTTCTATATGTTAGCCTTATTTAGCAAGAAAGGGATCAAGGAAGCCTTTGGAACTTCTCCACTCTGATATTTATGAACCTTTTAATGTAAGGGCACACTATGACACCTCTTATTTTCTAATATTCATAGATGGTTATTCATGATTTGAATATGTATACTTAATTTTTCACTGCTATGAAGCATTAGACTGTTTCAAATGCTTTGTAGTGGAAATGCAGAATTAGAGAAGAGGAATTTGAAAACTCTTTGAACTAAGAGAGGACGTGAAGATTTGTTTAAGCAATTCAAGAGGTTCTAGTAGAAAAAGAAGATGTCCTAGCAACTTATAATTTTTAGAATGCTATAATGAAATGGAGTTATAGAGTACAAAAGCAAGATCTTACTGGATATAGTTAGGTCGATGATGGTATGAACAAACCTCCTAATAAGTTTTTATTGGGGGAATGCATTTCTCATTATTGCTTACATCCTTAACCATGCACCCAGTAAATCAATGCCCATTATTCTATTTGAACTTTAGAATAGGGCATAGTCAAACTTAGATTACTTGTGCTCATGGGGTGCAGTAGAATATGTTCACAACATCTCTCATATGTATGGCAAGCAAGGCCTAAGGCCCTCAAACATGTGTTCATCAAAATATCCTAAAAATTTCAAAGGATAAGTAGTGCATCATGAATATCCTTATGAAGGAATGAATGAAGTAGAGTCTAGAGATGTAAAATTTATAGAGAATGAAATTTTGAGTATTGGTGAATTAAAGAAGGATATGGATAGTTAGTTATAAGAAGAAGGTGCTTCTTTGATTTTTGGCATAGGAGGAGGATCATAACCCTTTTCGAGAGCTGCTGGCATAGATAATGAGAGTGGCTTACCTAGGAGGAGTATATTCGTAAGTTGGAGGGCATCAACTGAGCCAAATAGGAGTGCACCCATATGCAAGAGCATACAATAGGAAAGTAGCTCTAAAGACTTAGGTTTTCAACCATGGAAAAGTGAATGTGGATATTTATGTCATTAATGATTTAAAATTAAAGGGCATGTGTTCATATGTACTTCAATGGAGGCAATGAGTTAGTTTCCTATGCTGAAGCACTCGCTTTACCTATTTATAATAAGTGGCTCGCAACCATGAAGGATGATATAAAATTGATTGTTACAAACCAAGTATGAAAGTTGTTTGAACTTTTGCCTAAGCAAAAGACAATTGAAAACAACTGGGTTTGAAAGTGAAGTGCAAAATAGATGGATCAAGTGATAAGAAGAACAACGCTTAACTTCATAGAAATAGGTATAACCAAATTAAGGGTGTAGACTATGAAGGAACATTTTTTTCTATAGTGAAGTGATCTATTTGCTTAATCTTAGCTGTAGTAGCCTAGTTAAATTTAAAGTTACATCAAATGGATATTAAGATAGTACTTCTTAATAGAGGATTAGATGAAGATATCTATATCGATAAACCTATTCGTTTTAAAGTCAAATAATAAGAGAATAGAGTATGCCATCTTAAATAATCTATATATGGTTTCAAGTAGCCATTTAAGCAATGATATTTTATATTTCATGAAGCTATGGTTAGCATAAACATGATTGAGGAAGATTGTGCATGCATATAAAGAAATCAAAAAATGAAATTCTAATTCTATTGTCCAACGTGGATGACATTCTTTTAGTTGAGAATAAAATGGGGTTAATTAATGCCAATGAAAAGTGGTTGTTCTTTATTTTTGAGATGAAAGATATTAGTAAAACGAACTACGTACCCAAAGTTAAGAACTTAAGGATCTCTTTATGGAATTTTTTGGTTTTTCCTAAAAAACCAATATTAAAAAAATCTTGAAATGATTTTGGATATACTAGTCAAAACATGCTGATTCTTCTATTGAGAAGGGTTGTACTTTGAGCCATGAATAGTGCCCTAAGACAAAAAAAAAAAAAAAAAGAAGAAGAATGAGATGGTTGCTCATGCTACTATAGTAAAAGCTTGATATACGCTATGTTATATACTTATCTTAACATTTGCTTTGTAGTCAGCTTAATTAGTTAAAAGGAAAAGAAGTAAATTAATTGTAAGATTTATTTATGCATATAAAATTATTGTTTACAGATATAATGTCAAAAAGGGGTAAAATAAAATTATTGCATATATTCATAATAAATAAGGGGAGAAAAACCTTTGATGTATAAAATAAAATTTTGAAATATACCCTTAATGTATTGAATATTAGCTTCTTTATTGGATATCAAAGGTATAATTATTTGAAAGCATAAATTTATGGAGAGCATAATTGTACCAAATATGTACATGATTATTATGAGTTTATGATGTCTATGTATTTAGCAATTAGCATATTTGGCAAACACATGATTAAGTATATTTTATGTTCCCCATTTTATCTTATAATTAATGGTTTGTCATCATAGACAAGGGAGAGATTATTGAACCTAAAGGTTCAATAATATATTTTGATGATAACAAAACATCGATTGAAAAACTAATATAATGCTTGAATTTGTAATGATAAGATAGGTATCATAATCGAAACAAACCAAAATATGTATAGAATTCCATCTAGCATGTATTTGATTTGCAAGAAACTCAAGTAGAATGCAAAAAGTCCAAGTCGAAGGATAACAATGTCAAATCAAGTACCATTCAACTCAAAAGTGTCCAAGGGAATAGTTTATATGTTGTAATTTTATTTTTTCTAAGGTCATATTGTAAAGCTTAGTAGGAGAATAGATGCACAAGACTCAAAAACCTTAAAAATGAATTAGATTAGGTTTTGATTTAATAATTAAAGTAAAACTATTATAAAAATTTAAAATTGGGTGTGTGCAATCGATCAGACCTCAAAATGATTGGCTAAGCTAAACTATTCTAAACATAACCCTAAAAACCAGGGTTTTATCTAGCTTGGTAGTCAATTGTGGTTAACCTACTCAGGCTAGGATGGTCGATTGGCCTAGACCAAGCGATCGATCGACCCTAGCCTGCACAGTCGGCTATTGTGTTTTGATAGTCCCAAGGATCATATTTTTATTTAACCATTAGAGTTGCTCTTGAGTCCCAACGTCTATATTCTTTCGCATCTATAAAATGAGGACTTTATGGGTGGTTTGAGAATGAAAAAAAAAATGATGAGAAATTATTTAAAAATTCTTTGTAAAAGGGGTTTTGAGCTTAGTGTGTTTATATTCTCTCTTCCCAAGTTTAGTGCCATATTTGCAAATCTATTTTCTTTGTAAGAGTGCTCTTAGATTTTCTCTTCTTTAAGGGGGATTTGGGTTCCTCTTTAGCCCATGTAAAAGGAGAGGGAGGGTTCATCTTTAGTCTAGAAAAGAATTGTAAGGGTTCCTTCTAAATCTAATAAAAGAAGAGTGTAAGAGTTTAGTCCTCACCTGATTGAGAAGATTGGCATAGTAGAAATTTTAAGAAGTCTTGAGTAGTGGATGTAAGCAAGGGGTATCAAACCATAATAAATCTTTGTGCCTCCTTTATTTTTTTTGCACATTTAGTTTCTTACATTAATTTTCTCTTTCTCTCTTGATATTCTTGAGTATAGTTTCTATATTTTACTTGCGCTTTATTTTGAATTGTTTTTGAAAGACTTAGGCTTTTGAGTTAGAGTTTTTTATCAACCTAATTTATCCCTTCTCCTTAGGTTGCCATGCACCTAACAGAATAAAACACATTGACATTAAAATTATTACATTCAAAATATGGTCAAGTAAGGAGAAGCCACCCTCAAGAGATGATGGTTAACTCATTTGCTGAGCCTATTGCTAAAGATATATACCTGACATATGTTAAGAGTTTGAGTATTCACAGAGTTTGATTTATAAGGGTCATAGTTTGGGTATTATTGAAATAAAATTTTATATATTATTATATTTTATGATATGTTTCTTAAATATGTTAATATAAAGCATATGAATGTTTGAATGTTAAAGGCTCATATTAGTTGGCTCATATTAGTGATCACCTTAGTGCCTAATGCTTAGAAAGTGAGCAAGTGAGACAAGAATGGCCATATAATTAATGCTTGGTTAGTGACATTATGGATAGTTGCATGAAGCTAACATCACCTTAGTTGGGGCTAAAATGAGATTTAAAAGAGTCGAATACAGAATATGTCCACAAATCCATATAGAGCCTAATAAATCCAAATGTAAGCACAAGGGTAAGTGCTCAAATTTGACATTTATGTGATGCCTAAACTCAAATTTTTACGGCATTTGAGATTGATATAACCCATTTAGTGGAAGCTTCGTCATAGCGTGGCATGCTAAAGTTTATTATTTGGGAATAATATGATAAACTTTCTTTCTATCATTGCACGAGCTCTAAAACTATGGTATGCCCTTGAAACTAAAAATATATCATGAAATTAGAGTTCAAAGTAACTTCTTTAGCTTTGTCATCCAAGACCATGAGAAATATATCACATGAGTCATCATTATGAAGCTATTGGATAAAGATAGGTTGATATGAGTATTCAGAAAAAGTTGTTATATATCACACCTGGAGTTTGTGATCTATAATCTAAACGATTGTTATGCAATGTTGTATACAATCATGAATATAGACATTTGACTTAATGATTTTAAGTACTACTTAGAGATTAGTTTTTTAAGGGGTTTAGAGTATTTGATCTGATGTAATTGAATTAACTAGAGTATCAATGAAATTAAATTAGCAATATGCTATATTAGTTAGATGATGGCTTAATATAGAATTTTTACTATATATTTTATTAGGTTGCATGCTCCACTACTTGTATGAGGCAAGAAGTACAAGTGAGAAAGAATTCTATGTCCTATGTGAATGAGTAGGAGTTGTTGGCAAAAGACCTGATTTTGAGGAGATGTTGGCGAAAGACTTGGTTTTGACCCATTCAAACATCTACGTATGCCCTTGGTAGTAGCTGAGTTGGTTTCAAAAATTGATTAAAAAAAATGGACTAAAGACTTTGAGAGTAGGGGCTTTTCAACAATGGTTAGAAAGTTGAGAAAGGAAATAAAAATTGTTAAGGATAATTTTGAGAGAAGGCAAAATAAAAGGATAAACTTGCACTCTGTATATATCTAGAATGATCTCATTTACAAAGCTTTAAATAAAATTAAAGGAAACAACATGCAGTAAGAAATTAGAGACACATCACCCACTATATAATAACTTACGAAACTAACTAGCCTACATACAACAGATAAATTGAAAAGCAAAATGGGACACGTAGATAACTTGGTCTTTCAACAATTACAAAGTAGGAGAATATGAGACTCTTAAATTTTGCATTATCCAACTATAAAGTAGAAGAATATGGGACACCTAAAATCTGCATTATCTCAAACTCCCTCTTAATGCAGATACTTTCAATTTTTTCTTAAATATAAAAAGCTTTCCAATCGCAATGCTTTTGTGAAGATATCTGCTAATTGTTCCTTGTGTTGGCCCAGATGGTAACCCAAGAGGGAAGGGGGATGAATTGGGTTCTTAAAGAATTTCAAAACTTAAAAACTATTTCTTAAAGTAATGCACAAGAAAGAATGCAATGAGAGTAGTGCTAAGAATGCAAAGCAGAGTATAACGAATAGAGTAGATAGAAAGAGAGACAAGCTTGATAAACACAAGAAATTTATAGTGGTTCGATGTTAGCTACACCTACATTCACTCCTAAGAAACTCTTGGTCTACACTATAATCACCCTGATTACAACAGAGTTATTTTACAAGTTCACAACTCAAACTTATTATTTTACATTGGGATCACAACGAACCAGCTGGATTTTCACAAGATCACCAGCACAAAACCTATCACAAGCCTCCTAGCTTGAACAAGGCCAAACTGCCTCCCTTGATTCAATTCCTTGATTGAATCAATAAGCAAATGTAATAGAAAAATGATTACAACAAATATAAAGCTTCTTAAATGAGCAAATAAGATAATATAATAAAAGTAAAAATAGAAGAACCTGATTAGAAGATTTATGAAGTTGAGCTTTTCTTCTTTTCTTTTTTTTTTCCTCAAAAACGTTCTTTCTCAAGTTGAGCTTGAAGCTTTGAAAGAATTTTTGATGTAGAGGCTTTTGAAGAACTAGGGCTCTCTTCTTCTCCTTTTGATTTGATGAAAATCCTTCAAGATTGGCTTTCGAATACTTTGGATTTCTCTAAACTCTATTTCGAATAAAAGGGCTTTTGAATTTGAGCTCTTTTCTTTTTGTATTTTCTCTTATGTTCTCTTTTGAAACGGTCCCATGGCCCTTATTTATAATCTCCTCTAAATCCTCTTTTAGATGAAAAGCTAGCCGTTAAAAATATTTGATGATGAGTTTAGCATGGAAGAGAAAAGAACCGTTGAAATCCGTTGAAGAAATGTCAGAGTTTAGAGTCATCTCTGACACCTCTGGAGTCATCCCTGATAGGTTGGAGTCAGCTCTAGCAAACTTGAAGTCAGCTCTAACATGGGATGTGCAAAACGTGAACTTCTGCCCGTCGTAGAGTCGGCTCTAACTTTTTGAGGGGTCGATACCTTTACATGCGGGTGTCGGCTCTATGAATGAGGAAACCGGCTCGACCAAAGCTCTGAAAAATACTCTTTATATAACTGATGGAGTCAGCTCTAATCTCTGTAGGAGTCGACTCCAGCTCGACGCAGAATCCAGCTCTAATCCCTATAATGCGTTAAAGTACATAACTCTCACATATATGATCATTCTTCATAATTCTAGGCAATCCATATACCATATTCCTTTTTGACAAAAGCTCCAAATTGTGATAACCCAAATGTCCATATCTATGATGTCATAACAAATTATCATTTGCTAATGAAACATTCAAGGCATGATTAAGACTTAGAGAGAAAAGTTTATTTTTAATCATAGGTATTTCAATAAGAAGTAAACTCCTAGTGTTATCATACACACGACATCTTAAATATTCAAAAACAAGTGAATAACCTTCAGTCAAAAATTATTCAATACTCAACAAATTAAACTTCAAGTCAGAAACATATAAAACATTTTCAATTGATTTCAAGCCATTGAAATCAAGTTTCACAATACCTTTCCAGTGAGCTTCTCGAACATTACCATCATTCATTTTTACATTTATAGTAACAGATTTGTCCAAATAAGAAAAGGATCTATGCACGACCTGTCATATGATTGCTGCATCCACTATCAATATACCAAACTTTTTTAGAATATTCTTTTGCAGTAAAGCATATAAGAAATAAATTTTTATTTGACCCCTTTTCATATTCTTCTGCAAAATTTGCATATTTTTCTTTCAATCTATAAAAATGCTCAATGTGACCATACATTTTACAAAAATGATAAAGAAGAGGTTTTGAGATTTTACCATTTTCATTATTTTCCTTTATTCGATAAAACCTTTCAATATGACCATATCTCTTGCAATAGTTACATTGAAAATGTTTAAAATTTTTACCTTGGACGTTACCTTCATTGCGATCTGATAAACTTTACTAAGACGTCCTTCACCTCTTCTACCTCGAAAAGAACCTCTTCTATTCTTGGTGTACAATGTTGATTAATGTTTTTCTTTGGAGCATTCACTTAGAATGAAAGACTTTTTTCATTGTACATTCATTAGACCTTTTCAATTTGTTATCATGTGACTGAAGGAGCCAAGTAATACACTAACTGAAAGTTTGGTTAGATCATTAGATTCTTCTATAGTAGCTACAATATGATCATATTTAACTGACAATCTTCGTAATATTTTTTCAACAACTCTTTGACCAGATAAATCTTCACCATAAATTCTTATTTGATTAACAATTTCTAGAACTTTTGAAAAAAACTGATCTAAAGAATCATCATCTTTCATGCTCAATGTCTCAAATTTTTTACGAAGAGTTTGGAGTTTGACAGGTAATACCTTAACATTACCTTGATATTTTTCTTGCAACAAATCCTAAGCATCTTTGGAGGTTGTAGTTGCTGAAATTCGAGAAAAAATTGCATCACCAATGGCTTGTTGAATGAAGAAGAGAACTTTGGCATCCTTTTTGATGTTCTCTAGCCTTAATGCTCCTTCCTCTGGTAGGCCTTTCTCCATCAATTCCCATAAATCTTGTAAAATAAAAAGAGTCTTTATCTTCTTGCTCTAGTTTTCATAGCCTTCTCCTTTGAATATTGGGATCGCCGGGTTAATGGTACTGCTGTTGAATGCCATTGCCATCTCCAACAATTCTAGTTAGCTGGGTATTGGCTCTACCACTTGATAAAAAAAAACTGGACTTCTTCAACAATGGTTAGAAAGTTGAGAAGGGAAATAAAAATTGTTAAGGATAATTTTGAGAGAAAGCAAAATAAAAAGATAAACTTGCACTCTGTATATATCCAGAATGATCTCATTTACAAAGCTTTAAATAGAGATTAAAAGAAATAATGTGTAACAAGAAATTAAAGACACGTCATCCATTATCTAATAACTTGCGAAACTAACTAGCTCACGTACAATGGATAAACCGAAAAGCAAAACATGGGGCACATATATGACTTTATTTTTCAACAACTACAAAATAGAAGAACGTGGGACTCTTAAATTCTGCATTATCCAACTGCGAAGTAAGAGAACGTAGAACACCTAAATTCTGCATCATCTCAACAAAATCGACTCCTACTATCCATTAAATTCTGATGTTGTTTCAAAGCCGAAAAGCATTTGTAAGCAACAATAGAGAAGGTAGAAAAGAACTCACTTACACAAGACCTCTATATCCATCATCTGAGACGGGTGAAGTAGTACAAGCATAAATTCAAAAGGAGACTCTAATAGCCTCTCTCGATTCATCTGGCGGTAGTGGTATTCAGAGCTCTCAGGTGAGATGTGCATGGGTAAAAGAAGCCTTGAACATGAAAGCAAAACTCACCGATCCATGATCTTCCACGTTCAAGTAATCCGTCTATATATGCTAACTTCGCTTCAAAAAGGAATCTGCATCAAGTGTAGTAAAGGGTCATCGGTACGGGTGAGGCTAAAGCATTCAAAAGATTGTAACGACCGCCTTATAAAGATTTTTCGGAGCTTAGGTTTCTCCACAACTGAAATGTGTGGAGAGTTTTGCGAAGACCATAACAAACTCTCAAATAATGTTACCAGAACCTGTTAAAATATAATGGCCATTAGTTTTTAGTATTTTATTTTATTTTATTTAGTCTGAGTTGGGCTTTTAAATAATGAGCCTATCTTTTTATCTTTTGGTGAGACAGCCTTATATGGATAAGATCATAAGAGGATTATGCTTATCCGTAGAAACAAGAAACAATATTTACATGGTGATGTGCTTAATGAAATGTAATAGATCAATTTTTCTTCTTGAGAGAAAACCCTTCTTCTACATTGATTTCTCTCTCCCAAAAATAGGCCTGTTTTTAGAGTTTTTCCACATAATGAAGCAGAAAGGAGATAGGCTTGGGCGACACCTGCTGTGACTAGTGAAATGAAGCTATGTTGTAGGTTAAAAGAATTGCTAAAACTACTCATCAATCTTGATCTTGCAAGAAGTGAGTACACTAAGTAAGCTCTTCTGAACATGACAAGTATGGTCTCTATCTCTTGCATTAATCTACATCCGGTGTTTTGTATATTCTTGTTCTTCAAGTCCCTTCAATAATTGAATTTGAGGTAGATATAAATTAATCTATTTATTATGTGTTTTTTATATCTGTCGCTTGGATATTGATACCGTAGTAGGCAAAATGGATTTGCACCTGTCGTGAGCTGCACGACTCAACTGGCAAGATGGATTTTTATCTCATTCGTAGATGGGTTTGCTGTCTAGCTACTTGAATCAAGAAGTTTAACCTACAAGGAAGTGGGTCGACAATGTTTAGCAAATTGAATGCATTGCGATCCAGATTACATGCATGGAAGGTTAATTAAGCACGACATAAGACAAGTGAGGATGACAATTGCATTAATTAAATATATAGTTGAGCTGGAAAGGATATGAACTAGTAACCTCTAGCAATCTTAGTTCTGAATTCATGACCAGGTTACATCCTCTCCAAACTACAATCCCACCCAACAACTTGTGGACAAATATGGTGCTGAGCCCACAAAATCACCAATCCAGAGTAGTTTCGAATCTAAGGTGCTGGAAATTTGTCACGCAAAAAATTGCTTGGTTACCTTCATAGAAGATGTGAGAAGCTTTGGAACCTGATAACAATAAGATTACTGCAACGACCTTAACTAACTCTTAAGGATGACGAGAATTAACTTGTCTTGCCTAAAATCTATGCTATGAAAATCCGCCCATCCACATCCTTTGATATCTTCCAATATTCATGTTCTTATGCAATTCAGCATCCTTACTTAAAATAAACAAGAGTTCCTTCTGCAAAGCCTCATAAACACTTTTGAGTGTTGGACTCGTTTTATCTTTGCTTCAAAAGAGAAATTTTCAATATCATGCTAGTGCTCCCACTGTGATTCCTACATCTAGTGAAGCTATTTTCTAATTTCTATTTCTATTTTGTTTTATGTTTGGCCTGATCTAGTTCTCTAATCTTTGCAAAACATGTTGGAGGGCGCCGAATTTTAAATAAATTTTGTGCAAATGAGTCGATCAGCTTATTACAGTACACATTCACGTGTGGTTCATTCATGTGGGTTTGTTATTTTTGGCTATTTTTATTCGATCATAAACAAACAATTAATTTTTTAAAAAAAAATAATCAGTTTAATATAAAAAGAGTGGAAATAATAAATTCTTCCAATATGTGAATGTCAAAGGATTGCCTATTGGTTATTCTAATTAATGCCACATGGTATGTAGGTGGTACTTCAGATTTAGTATATGTACTTATATTCGTCTTCTTGGCTTTAGTCAACGACATGTAAAAATAAATTTATAAAAATATCTTAAAGAAGCATTAATCTATAAAAAAGTTATTGGCAAAAAAGAAAGAAAGAAAAAAAAAAAATTCAAGTCAAACACTTCTTTGCTATTCCTTACTAGAAAATCCATCCCCCTTCTCATCGGCAAAGCTTTATTAGAGAATCCTTCATATCTTCATCAAAGCCTTTATTATATTTATAGGTAATAAATTTATCGTGACAACTATTGCGATGCGTTGATCGTCAACCTCCAACGAACCTTGAAATATGATATATATTAAGTATGACAACCACCACCTTCCAACCCCATGTAAGCATCCACAATGAGTTGACCAGATTTAATGGGCAACGTTATCATTTGGACAACCGTATTAAAGTTTCTATATATGAACCGTTCGATAAAAAACCTTGAAGTCATTTAGATTGCTCGACGACGATATATTACTTCGGACTTCGGAGAACTAACAAACGAAAGCGACACCTTGGATTGATGGGAAGGAATTATAATACTAACAGCAAATCAAGAGCATGCACAGAAATTTTTATGCTGGCGTTTGCAGGGATATGTTCAAACATTACAACTGGTGCCAACCAAATCTTAGCCGGAGCTAATTCTTGCCATGCAGTAGTCGAGGGACGAGCCGAGCCGAGCCGAGCCGGAGATAACGAGCTTGGCTAGTTGGCTCCTGTAAGAATAAGGCGAGAAGAGGGGGGAAGAGAGAGAGAGAGAGAGAGAGGTGGGCCCCACTCGCCATAGAACCTCCATGGCTCCATTCCACTTGCCTCTACACTTAATCTAACCCTAGGTCAGACCGTCCTAAACCTAGGTTAACACCCTCTAAACCCTAGCTCAAGACATATTATAAACCCAAAAAGACATCACCATCAACATTATATGACATATCATATCACATCAGAGCACCTCTCTCTCTCTCTCTCTCTCTCTCTCTCTCTCTCTATTATAATCTAACCCCCCCTCCGTCCCAACTCACGCCCCGCTGCCCCCCTTCAGCCTCTAGCTACCTCTCTTTCTCTTTCTCTCTCTACATTATTTTATCCATTTCATCAACCTCTGGGGAACCCCGCACCTCTCTCTTTCCCTTTGTCCCTTCAAGCTCCCTTTCGCTGCACTCGATCCTCGTTCTTTTTTCTATATTTCCTACTCCGCTCTACAGGCCTCTCCCTGTTCTCTCTCCCCTTCTCTCATTTCTTTTCTTTTTTTCCCCTCACCTTGTTGTTCTTTAAATTTAATAACATAAAAAAAAACTCTCTTTAAATATGATTTCCCTCACTTTTCCCACTTTTTTTAATTAAAAAACAGTTCTCCTGTTTTTTTTTTTCTTCTTCATATTATTGTTTTTCTTGTATGAGGCCATGGCTGGTTTGGATCTAGGCACCACCTCCAGATTCGTCCACCAACTCCACCACCGGCCCGACCTCCATCTTCAGCAGCGCCACAACCCCGACTTCGATGATGACCACAACAACAGCAGCAACAACAACGGCAGCGGCCAATTCGCCGGCGCTGCAAACCGCGATGGCTCCTCGTCGGGCCCTCAGGGACTCGAGCTTGTCGCAGCAGGCGCCGGGCATGGCGATGTCGTGGTCCGGCGCCCCCGCGGCCGTCCTCCGGGGTCCAAGAACAAGCCCAAGCCCCCCGTGATCATCACCCGAGAGAGCGCCAACACCCTTCGGGCCCACATCCTCGAGGTTGGCGGCGGCTGCGACGTCTTCGACTGCATCGCCACGTACGCCCGCCGCCGCCAGCGCGGCATCTGCGTTCTCAGCGGCAGCGGCACCGTCACCAACGTCAGCCTCCGCCAGCCCTCCTCCGCCGGCGCCGTCGTCACCCTCCACGGCCGCTTCGAGATCCTGTCTCTCTCCGGCTCCTTCCTCCCTCCCCCCGCCCCCCAGGCGCCACCAGCCTCACCATCTTCCTCGCCGGGGGTCAGGGGCAGGTGGTCGGAGGAAACGTTGTCGGTGCCCTCTTTGCCGCTGGCCCGGTGATCATCATCGCCGCCTCATTCACCAACGTCGCGTACGAGAGGCTCCCGCTCGAGGAGGAGGAGCCACCACTGCAGATGCAGCCACCTGCTCCGCAGGGGTCAGGCGGCGACGGCGGGGGTAGCAGTGGCGGTGGAGGGTTCCCGGACCCCTCTCCCGGGCTGCCTTTCTTCAATTTGCCCCTCAACATGGCCAATTGCCAGTTCCCGGTGGATGGGCACGGGTGGGCGGGGGGTGCGGCTGGCCGGCCCCCTTACTGATGGTGGTGTAATTGTGAATCCAGAAATTAGCTATAAGATATTTGAGGTCGAGGGAGATGGCACCGGGCATCAGATGGATCGATCTGGCAGCTGCCAAAGGTTAGCATGCATATTTGAGGATTTCCATGTACAATTGGCTTTTCCTTTGTTTTGATACTTTGGTTTCTTGGGCTTTCTGTTTCTACTTCTTCTTCATCCTCTTCTATGTTTCATTTCCCTCGGATATTAATTGCTGCTGCTGCTGTTGTTATTGTTCATGGAAATCTCTCTTCATAAGCAATGGGTTAATTTGAGGCCACATGCAGGCCCCTTGACACTTGTTTAGTACCATCATATATCATCACCCGTATATATTCACTACTTCTTCCTTACTTCTATCATCGTCACCCCAGATATCTAAATAGATCCACCACCAGAAGTTCTACTTCACCTTTCCTGTCTACGTATTTTCTTTACTAAACTTCATGTCCACATATCTATTTGGAGTTTGATGTTGGTCTCGCCATTAATTATTGTTCGGAGGTTCAAGTCTTATCTAGGCTTCTAGTATTATTAAAAGAATAGAAGAATAAAATATAAGGAATGAAGAAGAAACGGAGCGATAGGGAAATGGGAGGTTGAACTTTATTTACAGCGTAGCTAGCGTTGCTTCAGTAAGGCCAAAATAATAAAAATAGGAAGCAGGACATGATGGGCTAGGGTTTCGTTTCGTCTCTGGGAACTGAGACGGAGAACTTAAATTAATCTCACGTGTGCATGTCTTTGATGGAAAGAGCTTTTACTTTCTTGGAACAAGCTCCTAGCTAGGGAATCTTCACCCACTCGCTCTCTTATCTTTAATTTGCATCTGAAATCTAAAATGCTGGTCTTCATGAAATATTGGAACAAGCACATTCAAAGATTCCTTTAGTTTTTGCATCGAAGTCAATGATCGATGTCAAGAAAAAGGAAATGATGGCTTCTGCATTTATGCAATGCTTTATTGTTTAGCTCGTTTTGTTCATTTCCATTAATAGACTAGCAAACCTTTCTATGGATGCTTTATTGTTGTGTCACCTCCTTCGCAACACAAAGCAACAAGAGGAGGGATCATTTGCGAGTTACCTATTGGTAGTCATAATATACCAAGCATGTCATAAGGCATGACTTGCACTAGGTTACATTATATGATTTGTACCTTTATTAATGTTGCATCTTCTCGATCGCCCTTACAATTAATGAGGTTATTCTGATTGTTTTGCTTTAAATTTAGCACATATTCTAGGGTTTAATGCAAGATTTTTGTACTATCATTTTCTGAATATTTGAATCTTCTTCTCCTCCTCCGCTTTTTAATTTTACCTCTTGTTCTTCAAAATCACATAATGATTCAAGGTTTTTGACAGTTGCACATTCATGCAAACTGTTTATGTTTGTGTTTACCACATTAGGGGAAAAGGTAATTCATGCTATATAAGAGTTCCCTATGCTAATGCTTGACACGTGTTTGCTTGACAATTTTTAGAACTAGTCGTACTACTTCTAAAGTAACTAATCATAAAATTCCATCAGCTAATTGGAACAGACCAGGAAAAATACTACTTAATATTTATTACAAGTTTGAGATCCTTCAAGATACAAATGATGTCCCACTGTTAAGCTTTGATCCAGGTTGATCCCAAAGCTATTTGCTAAAATCCATAAAAAAGATGGAATGAAGTTCAAAATAATGTGAATGCCACCAATGTACCGATATGTCATAAAACATCTTCCCATGTCGTGTCATCTTCAAATCTTGATAAAGATTACTTAAGCCACACGAAGAATTGGATGTCAGTCTCCAAAATTGGGATAGGTCAATGTAGAACAAAGAAGTAATGGAGGTCCCTAGTATTTTTAAACTTATCCTCGACAATATGTGGAGTTCTTGGTTTGTACACACTTCGTTCTTCTCGTGATCCCTTTATTTGATCTACGGTATGGTACTGAAGTCAAGTAGGGACATGAAGAAAACAAATTAAGGAACAATGAAGATCTTTTACGACATCCTTTATCAATGTTAGAATGCACAGAAAATTGTGCTCTCGAAAAAATTGTACAAAATGAACCATGCCAACCTTTTAGACTTCTGAACAACTATAGAATAGGTTTTGCACCAAGCATGCAGTAGCTTTTATTGTCTCCACACAGTTGTATATTCCAATGAGCAATTGTCTAATTATAAAACAATAATAACAAAAACTAACCCTTATCATGATGTTAATAATGTGGATTCTCATTGATTTGTATTGCAATTCTGAAAGTTCTTTCATCGCAAAGTTGCAGATATTTTAGCTCACATCGTGTGTGATATCTTTTCTGGGGGAAACACTGTGTATGATATCATTAATGAATATTTGCACCAAGCAGTAGCTTTTTTTGTCTTCACACAGTTGTATATTCCAAATGAGCAATTGTCTAATTAAAACAATAATAACAAAAACTAACCCTTATCATGATGTTAATAATGTGGATTCTCATTGATTTGTATTGCAATTCTGAAAGTTCTTTCATCGCAAAGTTGCAGATATTTTAGCTCACATCGTGTGTGATATCTTTTCTGGGGGAAACACTGTGTATGATATCATTAATGAATATTTGCACCAAGCAGTAGCTTTTATTGTCTTCACACAGTTATATATTCCAAATGAGCAATTGTCTAATTATAAAACAATAATAACAAAAACTAACCCTTATCATGATGTTAATAATATGGATTCTCATTGATTTGTATTGCAATTCTGAAAGTTCTTTCATCGCAAAGTTGCAGATTTTTAGCTCACATCGTGTGTGATATCTTTTCTGGGGGAAACACTGTGCATGATATCATTGATGAATATTTGAAGTATTGTTGTTCATAATGATCTGGTAGTAGTTTCTGTTCGACATTCAGTAATCAGATTTGGGTCAATTTGAATTTCAGTTCGACTATATGAGAAAGTACTTCTTCAATATTGTTAAACATGTCCGCCGTGTCATTAGGATTATGATAGCACATGGGAAGTGTTCATATCATCTAAGATTTCATCACATCACAAGCACATAATGAATACTTCAATACGGGAAGAACAATAGATGACTGTTGGAACAGGATATCCTTTAGACAGTATTGACTGATATATTTTTGAACATAAAACACTAGTTAATTACGGTATTGTTTATTTTGCCTCCATTAGGTATTATATCAATTTTAAATTTTAGTGCAACTTGACATCCAATTCTTTAGTGGATTCATTGAACTTTAACGATTGATACGTAGATAAATGTTTAGTCCCTCTTAATACAGTTATATTTTCACTAAATATAGTTATCTTATTAGGAATTAAAAATTAAAGAAACTTGGTATTATGAGTCAAATATTAACTAGGTGCGAAAAGGTCAAAGGGTCCAATCCATTAAAAGACCGAATGCCAATTAAGCCTAAATTTTATTTTCTTCTTTAATAAAAACCCATGAAGCGAAATTATTATAGAAATCATGCTCACACTCTCAGGTAGTGTTTGAAATAGGGGATAAGAGGGATATCCAGGGGATATCCCTTCTTATTCCCAAAAGCCATAACTAGAAGGGATAGTTGGGAATAAAGTTAACCAAAGGGATATCCATGATTAACCATGGTTAATCATGGGATATTCCCTCAACTTATTCCCTAGAAATACAGGAATAGCTGGTTATCCCTTCAATAAGAGTAAAAAAAGTTATCCTATGGATTTATCTTTTTGCATTTGATATGATCAATGGGATAGCCAAGGGATATCCCTAGGGATAGCCAGGGGACAAACTCTATCCCATACACTTATCCATGGCTATCACACTACCTCAGTGTGTAGATGGATAAATAAAGATATTAAAATAGATATTCATTCTATTTATCTAAAATACTTATGAATATATGGATACATAGACATGAATCGTGCTAGCAACGAAGAACAATTCTTTTTTTCACATGATCACACAGAGAATATAACTATTTAAGAGGCCGGCTTCATTTATTATTAAAACCCAACCAATTTTTTTAATGTTATATAAATGTTCTCTCAAAAAATATTATATAAACGATTGCCTCTTATCTACTAACTATTAGAATGATTATAGTATTTATTAAAAATAATTTCCATGTTCTAGAAATTATTAATGCAATAAAAATCACATAACTAAAACTACTTCAAAAAACAACGGCAGATATGAAAAGCATAGGAAAAAAAATAGAAATCAATTTCATCTTAAGGACTGATTTATTGAGAAGATATTTGATTTGTTATGAACCAGTTGTTTAAAACAATCTCATGCTGAAATGAGTTTGATGCCCCGCAAACACTTTATATCAATGTAAAATGAACAATTAAAGGAAGACTAATTAGACAATTAAATGTTTTCTATTTGACATTCTCATCAACAAAACATTTTAAGTTCAATATCTTAAGGAACATATCGTTCATCATGTATTTGATTATTTCTGCTTTATCTTGTTAGTTTTTCCATTAGCAAATAGGCCAGTGTACTATTATTCCTCTAAGAGGTTTGACTTTTAACTCATTTCAGTGGATGTGCATGTTTCTCTAATAATGCATACAAGTATTTGGGTGTAAGGAGATGAGCTTTTGTTGAATCAGTTTGCATGGAAGTGATGTAGACAAGAGTTTGAAGCCAAACCAGATTGTTCCATTTATTGTAAATTCAAATTAACTTTGTTATAATCAAGTTAAAAAGTTCCAAATCTATCAGTGAAAACACCACTAAAGTTGCCGGCGTTTACCCCATGAGTTTACCGGATCTAGCTAGCGGTCTTTCCTAAAATAACTATTCTAATCTTTTTGATTTTTAGGGAGATGTAACCATTGTGGCTTGAAGTCTTTTGAGTATAAACCGTGCACTCAATAAGAAAAGCAATCAAAATTTCATATGATAAATCCAATAATATTCATCATCTCTTACTTTTTATTTGCAATCTCCTTACTTTGGGAACTTGGCAGTGACTAATTAAGCATATGACTTGAATTTTGTTTCCTTTGAGCAATGGATTTATTTTATCCATTGTTTTTTGGGTGGTACAAATTCTTTGAAACACATAAGGAGACATTAAGCTAGACAGAACGGAGACCATGAAGCTTGACTGCCAAAGTTAAGTGGACCGGGAAATATATATTGAGTCATAAGCAGTGCACTTTATTTATATTCATTTCAATATTGATCATTAACTACAGATCACGGTTGGACAGCAGCCCACTCAATTTTTCTTATAGGTGCATATGTTATTTTAAACAAGCTTTTCAAGACTATATATATAAATTGTGATTCTGATGAAGTTAATTAGATCATCTTTATTTGAAGATTATCCGCTTATGGTGATCTTTTAGTGAATTTCAATCTGTTGTACCAGTGGTTTTGCCATAGGGTTTTCAATATCTGGCGACCTGATGTTTGGCCAAGGTATGCTTTTGTTTAAATTTCTCGCTATCTTTTCAGAAATATAGAGATCGAAGAGAGCAGTATAATCCATGCAAAGATCAACTTCCTTGTCTAACCGGAGTTGCTCATCAATCAAAAAACAAACCTACAAAATATAGCCTCATCACATCTATATATTGTCATTTATATAGAAAAGTATCTTCAGTTTTCTTCTCATTAACGCTGCTGATCATGTTTTCTTAGTCGGACCTCACACTTTTCCTACCTTACTATTTATTTCCCAGACTGCTCCTCACTGGAAATATCTCTGGCCAGCTCTTCACGTGGCCAAAGCATATCATATAATTTTCAATGATTTTATGCAACGTTCATCAAGAAAAATGCCATCACCAATGTACGTACTCATAAGTCAATAAACCTTGAAGTTGTTGATGCTTTGAGAATCCTATATCAAATGAGTTAGTTGCTTCCTGAACTATATATAGTCCTATTCATAGATTTCTCTTTGGTTTATTTCTTGATAGAACTTAATACCTCACTTACCAAATGCTCCGCTTAAACTTTTTTACGCGACATATTGACATTTATATGGTCAACATACTCTCTTAGTGATGTTATATTCTGGTAAGAAGGGAGAACATGTCATTTCTGAAACATTTGCATTTGTTCATATGTATAGATTTTGACCACAAGGACATCTCTTCAGTCAAATTACTATGATAATGCCCATCTTTATTTGTGATATTCTGAAATACTATTTTTCCATTCCATTTTATTCCTCACATCTACATCACAGAACACGCATTTACGTTCTCATCACTAAACCAGGTAGGTGCATGTGTGCAGTGTATGAAGTAAGGGACAATTATATATATCCTTACACTTCACTTCTTCTTTCTCCTTAAACCACTTCTAGGTTTTCTTTACCATCCTTCACTTCAACTTTCTTTTTTTCTTCTTCCTTGTCGACCTTCTTCTCAATATTATGAGGTACAATTTCTTCATGCTTGCGTGTCTTCTGGCGAATGCACTCAATCAAATTTTCCTCTATGGTGCCAACCACAGTGCAAGTCTGTGCATCTCGATTCATTTTAACAGTGTGAACACCTGTTTTTACAACCATTAATTAGATATCTTATAGGAGGTCATAAAGAAATAATGATTTTTTCAAAGGTCAATACCTTTGAGTCTTAGCAATCTCATCTGGAGGTCATATTCACAGTTCTTACAGTGCATATGAACCTTTAATGACTGTCTTTCTCACCACCTCTTGGGATGGGTATATATTAGCCAACGAAAACAGGCACAAATTAAACTGAGAAATAGTATTATTAATGGAGGTGATATATTCGAAAGGTTCAAAAGTTTGACACTTCATTTTGTTTCGATCGAGTATTCCAGTGAGGTTATTTGAAAAACTTGCGCTCAAATTAAAATGAAAAGAAAAGAGAGGTGGCATATGGAAGTTATACCTCTTTCTTCTTCTGTTCCCTCTTTTCTGGCGGCGTATCCCCCTTTTCCTTTGGCTTGGGTGATATTAGCTTGACTTCCTCCTCGTCTTTCGTTCGATTCTTTTGTGAATCTTCACTGGGTCCAACACAATCTTCACCAAACCTTTTCGGTCTCCACTTCAATATCCACCTTCCGAACTCCTGTTTAATAAGATCCCAAGGCTAGAGTGCCCATCATACCTTTAAGAAGTATTATTTATGGTACTACGACCAAATGACTCAGATTAAGATGATAAATAAGATAACCAAATACCTATAAAAAAATAAAATAAAATAACTAAGAACAAACAACGTGTGAGATGCCAAGATGTATTCTTATGATTGTCTTCTTCCCAACTGATGATACAAAACTGATGTGAAACTACTAAGCATTCATTAATACACGCTCTCACATATTTGTTCATTCAAGCTTAATTCGATGATTTTACCAAAAGTGAAGTATTTATATCTAAATTTATAAATCCAAATCAAATTCAATTATAAATATAGAAACCCATCTACAGCATTTCTTAGTTTATATGAGTCATGAGCTGGATCCACTCTAATATCTTTTATAATAATTCAAGCTCTCATTCAAAAAGATTAACTAAAAAATATTATTTGAACTTTTGACTTTATATGAGTATCCAAAATTTTTTTAGCATATAATTGAAACTAAAAGTATTGGCCTTCACAGCTCTGCAACCAATTAATTCTTTCCTCTTACCTGCAACGATTTTAAGCAAAACGAAAGGAGAATGAAAACCTATATAAAGATGGGCACAAGCTAAAAACCACTTCTTTCCTCTCACCTGCAACCATTTTAAGCAAAACCAAAGGAAAAAAAAAAAAACCCTATAGATCGAGATGGGCAAACAACGAAAAAGCATGAAATATGGATTGTTATAAAAGAATATTTTGCCTTCTCTATTAAGCTGGGTAGAAGGAAGAGGGATAAGTTTTTGCCAAGGTTGTTTTGGGACGATGGGATTCGTTAAGGGTGGTTTGGTTGCTATGGATAAGCTTCGCAGATGGACTGGGATTATCTGCCGGCGGATCATTAGTCCGGACCATTCCTTGGTACGTCTACAGCCACAGGGCAGCTTGAAAGAGCTTTTTTTTTTTCTTTTTTTTTTTCTTTTTTCTAGCCGACTGATCATTGAGGAAGACTCTCTTATCAGGTGGATTAATTGGGATGGGGATCCATATTCTATTCTAATCTTTTTATCAGATATATTAGGGTCTCTCTTCAGGCGACTTGTGCTCTCGTGATTATTCGTCATATTTATTAGAAGGCCAATTCTGCGGTTGATTGGGTTGCTTCTTCTGTTGCTCGCCATTCTGACCAGTGGGAATGGCACTGCGGAGTTATTTTGTAGCAAATTTTGTATTCTGATCTTATGGGTTTAACTTGCGTCAAAATGATGTGATCGCTCACTTGTAAAAAAAAAAAAAAAAAGCCTTTTTTTTGTGCGAGTTCCTCCCCTGCAAGATGAGATTTTATATGGGACTACTTTGAATTCACATAGGGCAAGTGTTACCGTTTTATTTATCCATATCTATTTATTATCTACCTATTTATTTATTTGTTTCTTTCTGAGTAAAAGGTCTAACTAAATGTTTTAGAGGGTATTTAATTATAGATATCTTAAGCTTGTTGATAGACTTCGGCTCGGCAAAAGGAGTAGGACATGAATGCATGATCTGATGCAAGAAAAAAACAGAAATGTGGAAATGGAATACAAAAAGCCTGAATGAAAGTGCATCGGATTAAGTATTTTCAGGTTAAATTTCAGTTCGTCCTATATATATCTCACCTCGGTAGACGTGCTAAATTTGATATACTGATGCCCTACTTGTTGGAGGAAATAAATAAACATTCTTTGCTAATGAATGCCATGTGAGCCAGCTAGCAAAATTAAAAATCCTATGAATTCTAAACCTAGCTTCCGATGAATGACAAGGTTGCTGAATCTTCAAGGACTACCGTCACACTGGGTCTATTTCAACTGCTTTGCAAGCACGAATTTGGCTTCATTCCTTTTTCTTGAATAATAAAACATGAGAGGTTTGAATGCTGGACCTTCCACAAGAGAAGCTTTTAAAAGATATGCCACCAATTGACTTAATAGTTATTGGTCAAATTAATCTAAATTTTATTATAATGACGGCCTAGCGGTTGCATACTTTTTTTCCCCAAAACGATTTAGTTTCAAACCTTGAAAGGTGTATTATTGGCGAGAGAGTAATTCATCAATAATTTCTTACAAGTGGCCAGTTATTTACATTTTGCAAATAATTGCAAGTTAGTTTTGTAAGTTTATCAAATTGAGTGCATCAACCTAGCACGTTTGTTTTGCCAGTTGATCAAGCAGGACGCATCAATCCAGTGAAAAGTTTTCAACATGACATTCAATATTATCATATCTATGTTTGATGATCCAATTAATGAAACGGGCCTAATAAATTGATGAAGCTTATTTAGTAAAGCAAAAAAAAAAAAAAAAACTGTTCCATTGCATGAATCCTGCGTCAACTAATTACTTAAAAGCTTCCCGTTGAAAAGTTATTCTTTTTGTAAAATCTCATTAAAAAAAACGCTTGTTTTTTCTTCCATTCCTCTTATTCTTCTACGTATTATGCCTATAATTTAACCAACTTTAAATGTATGTATTGTGCCACTCTATCCCATCTTCGTAGTTTATGGTCATTGTACGGTCGAATGAGGACACTTACCACGTAGATAGATAAGATCATATATTTTAATAGCACGTACAATCAATTTTCAACACGGCACTCGCTCGCTGCAATTTCGTACCAAATTCCTACCTTGGCGACTAATTATGTTGGTGGTCCTACCGATACCTAAAATTGTCACTAAAGAAGAAGTGGGCACGTGATCAATTACCAGCACCCATTAAAGGCGCAGATATATTTGCATATATATATATATATATATATATATATATATATATTCCCAAAAGTTGGTTTCCATTGCGCTTCTCTCCCGCGAGGCAAGGCTTTGTGACAGCATAACTAGCTATCTTAAGGGAACGAAAGTCAGTCATGTATATGGCTCACGTTTTCACCATCAAAGGTGAAATAAAAAATATAAGAAGATTCTGTTAAAAAAAAAAACTTAAATTACAAAAAAAAAAATTACATGAGCACCCATTAAGGCGCAGATATATTCGGGCATATATATATATATATATATATATATATATATTATATATAATATATATATATAATATATTCCCTAAAGTCGGCTTTTATTGTGCTTTTTCTTTTGCGAGCGAAGCTTATGCGGCAGCATAACCAGCTGTCATAGGGTGTTTGGATGGAAGAAAACAAAGGGAAAGAAAAAAAAAGAGGTAAAAGGTCATAAGTTACATTGTTTGAAAGAAGGATGATAAAAAAAAGAAAAAAAATGGAAGTAAAAGGGTTAAAGAAAAAGAGGAAAAAATGTCGGTTCCCCCTTCTTTACCTGTAAGCAAGGATAAATTTGTTGAACCCCAAATCGGGGGTAAGCTCGGGAGGAAAAAAGTTTAAGTCATACTTTCATCAAAATATTTCTTTATTTTCTATTCTTCATTGTTTATTTTCTATTCTGAAATGGATATAATTATCGCATAACTCTTCCCTTTCCTTTCCTCCTTCCTATCCAAACAAGATAATTGATATTATCCTTCCTTCCTCCTTCATCCTTTTCAAACAAGAGAAGAAGAGTAACCCTTCCTTCCCCTTCCTTTTTCTTCCATCTCTTTCTTTTTTTTTTTTCTCTCCTTTTCCTTCAAAAATCCAAACAAAGCCTTAAAGGGAACGGAAGCGAGTCATATATATGGCTCACATTTTCGCCATCAAAGGTGAAATAAAAAACATAAGGAGATTATGTTGGAAAAAAAAGCTTAAATTAAAAAAAAAAACCCACGCGAGCTTTCGGCGTTACGCTCGCCTCGCGGCACAAAAGCTCGGATGGGTTGCTGGCTCGCCTCGCAGATATATTCGCATATATATATTCCCTAAAGTCAGTTCCCATTATGCTTTTTCTCCCGTGAGGAGAGGCTTATGCGACAGCATAACCAACTGTCTTAAGGGGAACGAGCCAGTATATATGGCTCACGTTTCTCCATCAAAGGTGAAATAAAAAACATAAGGTGATTCTGTTAAAAAAAAGCTTAAATTAAAAAAAAAGAAACCCACGCCAGCTTTTGGTGTTACGCTCGCCTCGCGACGCGAGAGGCACAAAAGCTCGTGTGGGTTGCTAGCGTTACGCTCGCCTCATGAGCATTCTGTTAGGAATAATGCTCTTGAAATCATATATATTTATACTTTTTAATTTTTTAAATTAATAAAAAAATATTTTTCTTCAATCTTGCCTTATTTATATGAAAGATAAATGTTTATAAAAATTTAAAATATATTATGAGGCTGTAATTTTAGTATAATGTATACAAGAGGATTAAAATTACAGCTAAGATATTTAAATATATCCGTGATTGATAGAAGTAGGATCTTCTATCGCTAATCACTAATACGGTCCATGAACATTCTGAATATGACAATCTTATCCAGATTATTGTGTAAAGACACTTAGTGGAGGTATTATATAATAAGATTATATAGGACTTGGACCGACATAATTTGAATCTTTATTTAAGAATGTTATAAAGAATTCAATTTATGTCACAAGATGATCATATGTAAATCAACCTTAATCCTGATTTAATCACAGACTCCTTGATTGTGCTATTGGATCTTTTGATTTGTTTGTTAAAGCTCATTTGATGTTGGGCCCAATACTTACATCTTGGAGGTTTAATAACATATTGGGCTAGAAATGTGATTTAAAGATATGGAATGGCTTTTGAGAAAAAGCTTAAAATTAGTTCTCTTAAGTATTCATTATGTGGCTAAACAATCACTACAAGAAAAATAAAATATTGCGACGCCCAAATGCATCGCAATTGCGTCGCTAAACATGCTATTGCGACGCAATGATGGCGTCGCTCAGATGTCCGTCGCAATATCCATTTGTCGCAATTGCGTCGCAATATTGCGACTCTCTGCGATGCAACATTGCGTCGCAATATTGCGACGCATCCAAATGCGTCGCTAAATTTAAAATTAAATTTAATATTTAAAATTATTAAATATTGCGATGCACTCAATTGCATCGCAATATTGCGATGCATTTAGTTGCATCGTAATATTTAATAATAATATTTTTGATATAATAGCGACGCAATTTGAGTCGCTAATGCGTCGCAAATAAAATTTTTTTTAAAATATTGCGACGCAAGGTCATTGCGTCGCAATATTTATTAAAAATATTTTAGATATAATAGCGACTCAATTTGAGTCGCTAATGCATCGCTATTAAATTTTTTTAAATTATTGCGACGCCAGGTCATTGCGTCGCAATATTTAATAATAATATTTTAAAAATATTAGCGATGCAATTCAGTCGCTAATGCATCGCTAAATTTTTTTTAAAAAAAATAAAAATTAAAAATTAAAACGGTTAATACAATTTCGTTACATTTAAATATTGATCGAAACATTCTTCACTCATATTGATCCAAACAATAATCATTCAATTTCCAAAAATAATTATATATTAAAATTTTGAAGTTTTCATGTACAACATAAAAAAAGAAAAAAAAATACATCAAGAATCTGGCGATCACGTGGAGGCTGTGGAGGCTGAAGACTCTGCGACAAGCGGCTAACCATATCCGCAAATAATGCATCTCATCTCGCATGTCTGCAATCTCCTGATCCCGGCCTCGCATACGATCCTCAAAATCCTGCTCGACCTCCTGCCGAACCTCCTCTGCAATAGATCTGCGAAGGTCGTCTAAACGCTCGGGAGGAAGATCACCAGAAACTCGCGAGCTGGAGGCCTGATGGGGAAAATATGTAGAAGCTCTAGTGCCCAGACCATAGACCCTGCGGTCTCGCGGCTGGGCACCAACAGCCTCCAAAAACACACGCCGACTCTCCTCTGCTGAGAGTTCGACGGGCGTCTCCCCATCAGTAGAGTCGACCTGCGATGCCTGGGAGCGAAGCTCCTCGACTCGTGTCTTAAATTATGAAATCAACAATAAATGAGTTAATAAATTTCTCGAAATAAAATTTTAGAAATTAAACAGATACTACATAAATCTAATTTCTTACCGCAACCTCCCGTGATCGCGTGTCGACCCAGGAACCGTCCCTCCTGGTGTGTGTCGCCCTGAATAGACGAAACTCACCAGATCTCCGCCCTCCTGCTCAGACTATAACAATAAAAAAAATGATATTAATACAAATATTTGTAAATAACTAAATAGTAATTAAAATATTTATGTTTTCTTACCATACGCCGTCTGTGCTCCTGAATCGAAATGGAGCCCGAAGTATGGCGGGAGAGACCCGTGCCAGGACCGCCCTTCTCAGATCGGCGGTTCGTGCTGGCTGATGCGGACCTCCTGCGCCAGCCATCGGACTGCCAGGCCTGCTGCCACTCGTGCCAAATACCCTCTGGCACGTGCGCAGGACGCTGACCCGATGACCTCCAACGATGAAGCATGTCGGAGTATCGGCGTCCCGTCAGAGCCTCCCATGCTGCCCTAATGGCATCATGGCTGGCAGGATCCCACGTAAACTTTTTCTGCATTAAAATAAACAGTTAGTTTCTGAATTTATTAAGATTAAGAAATTTTATATCAGTGATAAATTGTATTTAATAAGTTTACCTGAAACTCAGAAAAATAAAACTCCCTCGTGGCTGGAGATACGTGGCGCCAATCGTAGCCACTGGGATCTGCACGCCTCTGAAATACGGCGCTGATGTGGCTGGATACATGATGCTGCTCAATAAATCTGTTAAAAAAATGCATGTTTATAAGTAATTGACTTAAAAACATAAACATATATTTTTAATTAGTATATACTTACAGCCCTGAGCATCAAGTCGAAGTACAGTGCGGCCGATGGTGGAAGAACTCTCGGAGGTATGTGCCGATCGGCTGGATGGTAATACTGCTGGAGAGATCGAAGGCTGTGCGACTGCTGGAGATCCGAACTCTCCATCTCCGCTCATGTGATCTGATGCAGCAGGGCTACGTCCCTGCTCACTCCGTATGTCGTCGGTAGATCTACCTCTGCCCGTCATACTGAAAATACTAAAGATTCATGCAATTAAATTACGATTAATGATTGACTATGTAAAAATTTAACACTTATAAAAAAAGTTAAATTTTAAAAAACCTCTATGTTTAATCGGTGTCATTTGTTTCGTGAAATGTTGGTTCAACATCCGATGCCGTATCGGACTGCGATTCAGTTTCATTATCATCGGAAGGAAACCGAACATTTGCATCCGCAATTTCTTGGACATCACCATTTGGATCTCTAAGTGATGTTTCAGGAGCCCTTGTGTCGTCCTCAATTGCATGCATTTCCATCTCATCCTCTTGAAATGCAGGGCACTCGGCTGATTGACTTGATGAACTCTCCTCTAATACGATTGTTGAACGTGGGACGATTTTAGAAACGGCCCACCAATCTCGCTTGTCGTTGCGCAAACTTGGATATCCGCAGTAAAAGACTTGCTGAGCTTGGGATGCAAGGATGAATGGGTCATATTTCTGCAATCTTCGTCGATGGTTCACTTCAACCAAATTGTAGTCGTTATGAACCCTTTTGCCCACAGGAACTATCGGATCGAACCAATCACAACGAAACAATACGGTTCGTTTCATAGGCCAACCGGGATATTCAACTTCAACCACCTCTACTAACTTTCCATAATAATCCTGCATATTTGCTCCAACACTTTCTCCTTTAACACACACGCCCCAGTTCTGCGTGCCTCTTGAAGCTGCTAATCGTTCAATCTGAAATTTGTACCCATTTACAAAATAGCCAGTAGAGGTTGTTACGGTCTTCAATGGCCATTGCGATAGACATTTAATGAAAATATTGTCGGTTGTGGACCATGGACCGTTTACCTATAAATTAATAAGCTATTCACATCCAATTCAAAAAATAAAAGCCATTATTGAAATTGATTGAGTGATACTACTCACAAATTCATAAAACCAGTAAGCAAACTCCGTTTCTAATTTCTGCCCAATTGCAACTTGACTGATGTCGGGATTCATCTGTCGTTGTCTATCACAAAACATCCTTATGGGATGAAAAGGATGAAAACTGATGTTAGCAATTAAATATTATGGTATATTGTAATTTAAATTAGAATTTCCAATTAAGCATTGAAGTATACACTTACTCAATATATGGATCGACTTCTCTACAGTTCATTAGGATGTAATAATGTGCTGCATTATACTCCATATCGCTAAGATTTCTTGACTTCTGCCCCCAAATGAACGGCCGATACCTTTAAAAATTGATATTCTACCGTCATTAGGTTCTCCTTCGTCCACACATACGTCATCGTTACGACCAAGATTTCGGCTCCTCGTGTGGACGTGACCCTCAAAGTAATGCGAGGCAAAAGCTGAAACTTCTTCGACCAAGTGTGCATTGCATATAGAACCTTCAACCCTTGCCTTATTACGCACATTATTTTTTAACTTCTTAAGATACCTATATGTAAAGTTGAAACAAAAAATTAACCAATTTTCTCGCAATGAAATAATATTTGAAATGTCAACATATCTTAATGATGTATATATTTACCTCTCGAAAGGATACATCCAGCGATACTGCACGGGACCAGCTATGCTCGCTTCGTATGGCAAGTGAACCGGTAAATGCTCCATTGAGTCAAAAAAACTGGGAGGAAATATTCGCTCAGCTTGCATAAAATAATTGGAATTTCCTCCTCAAGCCTTGCCATGGATGCAGAAGTAATGACTGCGGCAGATAACTCCTTGAAGAACAAGCTGAGCTCCGTAATTGCCTTCCAGACATGTTGCGGAAGCAACTCACGAAAAGCTATAGGTAATAACCGTTGCATGAAAACATGGCAGTCGTGACTCTTCATGCCGAACAACTTGAGCTTATGCATGTCCACACACCTACCGATATTTGAGGCATAACCATCTGGAAATTTTAACCCTCTAAGCCAGTTACATAAAACTTCTCGTGAATTTCTGTCAAGAGTGTAACAGGCTTTAGGATAGGTCCCATCGGCACTCCTTCTCAAATCACCTCTTCTGCAGTACTGATTAAGTTCTTCTCTTGACTTTGCAGTATCTTTTGTTTTTCCCGGGATGTTTAGCACCGTGTTAAATATGTTATCAAAGAAATTTTTCTCGATATGCATAACATCCAAGTTGTGCCGGATGAGATTTGTGCTCCAATAAGGCAAATCCCAAAATATACTTCGCTTCTTCCAGTTATGTTCTTTACATATACGGCCATTTATTCTATCTGCATCTGGTTCCCATGCATACATCAACCCCAAATGCTCTATAGTATCAAATATATCCGTGCCGGACCTAACCGGTTCGGCAAATTTTGTGACTGCTTTGTTCTTCCGGAAGGCGATCAAGTTACGCCTGTAAGGATGATTTGGGGGCAAGAACTTCCTATGGTTATCAAACCATGACTGCTTACCACTCTTCTGCAATGTAAATGCATCCGAATCATACATGCAATGAGGGCATGCCAGACGTCCAGCAGTGCTCCAACCAGACAACATTGCATATGCCGGGAAATCACTTATTGTCCACATCAAAGCAGCTCTCATGATGAAATTCTGTTTCATAGAAATGTCGTAGGCTACGACTCCTGTTTCCCACAACATTTTCAATTCGGCCACCAACGGTTGCAGAAAGACATCAATCTTTTCCTTTGGATTTGATGGTCCTGGAACCAAAACGGTTAAAAACATTGCAGTATCTTTCATGCACTTCCATGGAGGAAGGTTATATACAGTCAGTATCACAGGCCAACATGAATACTGTTGCCCCGCTTGACCAAATGGTTGGAAGCCATCGGTACAAAGACCTAATCTCACATTCCTTATATCTTCAGCGAAATCAGGATGATTTTCATTGAAATGCTTCCAAGCCTTTGAATCTGATGGATGCCGCATTTCATCCTCTTTAGATTCATGTTCGGCATGCCATCTCATATCAGCAGCTGTTGCCTCAGATCTGTATAATCTCTGCAGGCGTGGGGTAAGAGGAAAGTAATGCATCCTCTTGTAAGGCACACTTTTCCTCCTACTTGTACTGGCTCCTCCTTCGTGTTTTTGTACCTCGATTGCCCACAAATCTTACACCATCTCAGCTCTGAGTCTTCACCCCAAAATATCATACAATTGTTCAAGCAACAATCGATCTTATTAACTGGGAGCCCAAGCCCACGCAACAACTTCTTTGTTGCGTAAAAACTGTCTGCTGCAACATTATCATTTGGCAAAATTTCTTTGATTAACCCAGCTACAGAATTGAACGCCTTTTCTGATAATCGATGTTCTGCCTTAATATTCAACATTCGAGCAGCTGTAGACAACTGGGAATGACCCTCACAACCAGGATACAATTCTTGATTTGCAGCACGCAACATATCATAAAATTGCTGTGCATCTGGATTTGGTTCTTCCATAAATGTATTCTGATTGAATTCATTACCCGATGCATTCATCACCATTTGTTCATATGTGTTTAAATTCACAAATGGTTCATCTACGGGAATTGACTCTTGTTGGCCTATAACAGCTGCTGGAATATCCTCTGGTTCACCATGACAGTACCAAACATAGTAATCAGGAACAAACCCCTTCTTACACAAATGCACCTTAACAGTTTCACATCTCTGTAGGCTTTATTCTGACACCTGTGGAAGTTGCATGGGCACCTAATCCTAGGCCCATCCATCCATTCAGGTTGGCTACATGCAAATGCGATAAATTCTTCCAATCCATTCAGAAAATCTGGATTAAGCAAGCCATCTTTTATCCTTGCATACATCCACGAGCGAGCCCCGCTCATTTTTGACCGACTTATACAAAGTCTGGTAAACCATTAAAGGAAACCACAAATAAAACTATATTAGTATTACTAAATATATAACTAAATTATTTCTTTTACACAACTAAGGTTAATAACAACCATTTAAATCATTTATAACTAAACCAATTTTTTTTAGCAACTAAGGTCCCTACCATGCAAGGGCGAGCCACGGCTACGATCCTTGGCGTGCTAGCAAGGACCGAGGCACAGGTTCATGGCTAATGGTAGGGCTTGAGTTTGGGTCGGGCCGCAAGGCGGTCCGTTTAATCATGAGACTTCACAAGCATTCAAGTGTCTTAAATTAATTCTACCTTCACTCCATGTCTAAAAGGTAAGGCCCTATCCCATTCAAGAATATTTTTGTGATATGTTATTCTGCTATTAATTATCATCGATCGGTTACATTGAAATTTCGGCAGCATTTCCCCATATGTTCTCCTAAATGTGTGGCATATAAGCCACACTAGGAGAACGTATGAGCAAATACAAACCGCAATCTCACCCAACGATGATTAATAGCAGACTAACATATCGCAAAAAATATTCCCAAACTGTCCACCAGGACAATTTGAGAATTTGCAAGACTAAGGCTTACAAATTCTCAAACGGGTCTAAAGGTTATAGTGCTGTGATTAATTATGGAAGTCCGAAGACAATCGAACTTATGCTTGTTATTCTTAACTTCTTGTCAATTATATATAGGAATAGTGTTCTATATATAGTCACTGACTTCTTAAGATTATTGTGTCGAATACAAATGTTTGTGAAGACTAAAATATAAATCATTGAAACTACTAATTTGTTGCTGAAATTAAATAATAATACAACAAGACTTTCTATTAGCATTACATAATTTAATGCATCATTCAGTTTGCAGCAGAATGTAAATAATCAAGACATAACAATTGTAAATAACTACAAATGCACAAATATTATTGCATAAACATTCTGCTTAAATTAATTATTACATAAATATTTTGCAAATTAATAATGACTTTCTATCTAGCATTACATTATTGCATAATCAAGACATTCAGTCTATCCAAAGAGACTAATGCAACATAATCATAGGCTAAAAAATACCCCCCCTGGCCCCCCCCTGTAAGGAAATTTTTTTTTTTTTTTTGACAGTGGCCTGGCCACCGTGGCCAGGCCACTGCCGGCCACGGTGCCGTGGCCGGAGAAGACAAAAGGGGGGGGGGGGTTTCCCCCCCCCCTGTTAAATTTTTTTTTTTTTGACAGTGGCCTGGCCACCGTGGCCAGGCCACTGCCGGCCACGGCAGCGGCCGTGGCCGGAGAAGACAAAAGGGGGGGGGGGGGGTTTCCCCCCCCCCTGTTAATTTTTTTTTTTTTGACAGTGGCCTGGCCACCGTGGCCAGGCCACTGCCGGCCACGGCAGCGGCCGTGGCCGGAGAAGACAAAAGGGGGGGGGGGGTTCCCCCCCCCCTGTTAAATTTTTTTTTTTACAGTGGCCTGGCCACCATGGCCAGGCCACTGCCGGCCACGCAGCGGCCGTGGCCGGCCAGCCGCGGCCACGGCCGTGGGGGGAAGACAAAATGGGGGGGGGGTTTCCCCCCCCCCTGTTAACCAAATTTTTTTTTTTTTTTTTTTGACAGTGGCCTGGCCACCGTGGCCAGGCCACTGCCGGCCACGGCAGCGGCCGTGGCCGGAGAAGACAAAAAGGCCGGAGAAGGGGGGGGGGGTTTCCCCCCCCCTGTTAATTTTTTTTTTTTTTGACTGTGGCCTGGCCACCGTGGCCAGGCCACTGCCGGCCACGACAGCGGCCGTGGCCGGAGAAGACGGCCACGGTCCTGGCCGTGGCCAGAGGAAAATTATTACAAATTTTTTTTTAAGAGGGTGGGGGGGCTTACCTCGGTCGAGAGGAGATGCCGGAGTTGGAGGAGACCGCCGGGGAGCCGGAGCACCAGAGGGGGGAGCCGAAGCAGCGGACGGTGGGAGCCGGATTTTTTTTGGGGAGGGCGGCGGCTAGGTCAAGATGGGGAAGAAGAAGAGAAGGCCGGCCGAATTATATATGAGTGATTAGCGACGCAATTATTGCGTCGCTAATCGGTCGCAATTTTTTTTTAATTTATTATGTATTAGCGACGCAACAATGCGTCGCTAATCCATCGTTAATTTGGCCTTATTATATTTTATGAAAATAGGTAGCGACCAATTAATTGCGTCGCTAACTTGGCGCCAATCCGGGAAAAATTATTTTTATTTTCTAGAAATTGCATCGCTAAGGCATCGCAATATTTTTTTAATATTTTTAATGATTAAAATAATAATTTATAATAATTGCGACGCATACATGCGTTGTTCATTACATATATTTATATTGCGACGCAACTAATGCATCGCATATTTATTTATTTTTTAAATATTTATAAATGATAAAAATTAAAATTTATGATAATAATTGCGACGCATAAATTGCGTCGTAATATTTTTTTTACTTTTTCATTACATATATTTATAGAAAAAATATTGCGATGCAACTTATGCGTCGCAATATTATATTTCTTTTATTTATTAATACTGATAAAAATTATATTTACTAAAAATAATTGCGACGCATACATTGCATCGCAATATTTGTTTATTTTTTCTTAGAAAATGCGTCGCTACGGCATCGCAATAATTTTTTAATATTTATAAATGATAATATTAAAATTTATGATAATAATTGCGACGCACAAATTGCATCGCAATATTTTTTTTATACTTTTTTATTATATATTTATAGAAAAAACATTACGATGCAACTTATGCGTCGCAATATTATATTTTTTTATTTATTAATACTGATAAAAATTATATTTACTAAAATAATTGCGACGCATACATTGCGTTGCAATATTTGTTTATTTTTTCTTCAAAAATGCATCGCTACGGCATCGCAATAATTTTTTAATATTTATAAATGATAAAAATTAAAATTTATGATAATAATTGCGATTCACAAATTGCGTTGCAATATTTTTTTATACTTTTTCATTACATATATTTATAGAAAAAACATTACGACGCAACTTATGCGTCGTAATATTATATTTATTTATTTATTAATACTGATAAAAATTATATTTACTAAAAATAATTGCGACGCATACATTGCATCGCAATATTTGTTTATTTTTTCTTCAAAAATGCATTGCTATGGCGTCGCAATAATTTTTTAATATTTATAAATGATAATATATATAATTTATGATAATAATTGCGATGCATAAATTGCGTCGCAATATTTTTTTAATACTTTTTCATTACATATATTTATAGAAAAAACATTGCGACGAAACTAATGCATCGCAATATTATATTTCTTTTATTTATTATTACTGATAAAAATTATATTTACTAAAAATAATTGCGACGCATATATTGCCTCGTAATATTTGTTTATTTTTTTATTCGAAAATGCATCGCTACGGCGTCGCTACGGTTGAGATCGCTGAAGATCCGACGCGGGATCCCGATCGGCCACGACCGATCTCGGACCGTTGCAATCCGTCCGAGATCGGCGACGATCCGACGGTTGCAATCGATCGAAGCCCGATCCCGATCGGCCACGATCGATCTCGGACCATGGCGATCGGTTCGATCGGCGATGATCCGACGGTTGCGATCGATCCAAGCCCTGATCCCGATCGGCCATAACCGATCCCATACCGATGCGATCGGTCCGAGATCGCTGACGTTCCGACGGTTGCGATCGATCCAAGCCCTGATCCCGATCGGCCACGACCGATCCCGGACCGTGCGATCGGTCCGATCGGCGATGATCCGACAATTGCGATCGATCCAAGCCCTGATCCCGATCATCCACGATCGATCTCGGACCGTGGCGATCGGATCGATCGGCATCGATCCGATTGCCATCGATCCCAGCCCTGATCCGATCCGCCATGACCGATCTTGCGATCGATCCGATCGGCGACGATCCGACGATTGCGATCGATCCAAGCCCTGATCCGATCGCGACCGATCCCGGACCGTTGCGATCGGTCGAGATCGCGATGATCCGACGGTTGCGATCGATCCAAGCCCTGATCCCGATTGGCCACGACCGATCTAGGACCGATCGGACGATCGGCGTCGATCCGACGGTTGCCATTGATCCAAGCCCTGATTGATCCCGGTCGGATCGATCTCGGACCTTCGATCGATCCGATAGGCGACAATCCGACGGTTGCGATCGATCCAAGCCATGATCCCGATCGGCCACGACCGATCTCGGACCGTTGCAATCCATCCGAGATCGGCGACGATCCGATGGTTGCGATCGATCGAAGCCATGATCCCGATCGGCCACGACCGATCTTGGACCATGGCGATCGGTCCGATCGGCGACGATCCGACGGTTGCGATCGATCCAAGCCCTGATCCCGATCGGCCATGACGATCCTAGACCGATGCGATCGGTCCGAGATCGCGACGATCCAACGGTTGCGATCGATCCAAGCCCTGATCCCGATCGGTCACGACCGATCCCGGACCATGCGATCGGTCCGAGATCGCTGACGATTCGATGGTTACGATCGATCCAAGCCCTGATCCCGATCGGCCATGACCGATCTCGGACCGTGGCGATCTGTCCAATCGCCGATGATTCAACGGTTGCGATCGATCCAAGCCGTGATCCCGATCGGCCACGATCGATCTCGGACCGTGGCGATCGGTCCGATCGGCGACGATCCGATGTTTGCAATCGATCTAAGCCCTGATTCTGATCGGCCACGATCGATTTTGGACCGATCGCTATTTAACATAATTAATTTTTTTAAAACATTGTGATGCAAAGGGTTGCGTCGTATTTTTTAATATGATAATTATATTATATAAAAATTAATTTTATTTATAATAATTACGACACAACAAGTGCGTCGCTAAATTAAAACATAATTTTTGTAATTTTTTGGTTTATTGCGTCGCTAATGCATCGCTATTTAACATAATTAATTTTTTAAAAACATTGCGACGCACTGAGTTGCATCGCAATATTTTTTTCTCATATTTATACTTTATAAAAATTAATTTTATTTAAATTATTTGCGATGCAATTGGTGCGTCGCTAAATTAAAAATAATTTTTTTAATTTTTTGATTTATTACGTCACTAATGCGTCGCTATTTAATATTTAATTTTTTTAAAAACATTGCGACACACTGAGTTGCGTCGTAATATTTTTTTTATTATAATTTATAAAATTTAATTTTATTTAAATTATTTGTGACATAATTGGTGCATCGCTAAATTAAAAATAATTTTTTAATTTTCTGATTTATTGCGTCGCTAATGCATTGCTATTTAATATATTTAATTTTTTTAAAAACATTGCAACGCACTGAGTTACGTCGCAATATTTTTTTCTAATATTTATAATTTATAAAATTTAATTTTATTTAAATTATTGTGATGCAATTGGTGCATCGCTAAATTAAAAATAATTTTCTAATTTTCTGGTTTATTGCGTCGCTAATGCATCGCTATTTAACATATTTAATTCTTTTAAAAATTGTGACACACTGTGTTGCATCGCAATATTTTTTTCTGATATTTATATTTATAAAAAATTAATTTAAAAATATTGCGATGCATTATTTCCGTCGCTAAATAAAAAAATTAATTTTTTTTGATTTTTGAGTTTATTGAGTCACTAATGCGTCGCTAATTGCATCACAATATTTGTTGTCACAGAGGCGTTGCAAAGTTGTTGCAATTTAGTCATTTTACGTCGCTATTTCGGTATTTTTTTGTAGTAAATTATGCGCGCAATTTATGATCCGATCATAAATTAACTCTTTAACTAGTGAATCATGGCACTTAATAGAAAATTAGAGGGTATAACAATTATTTTATCTAGTTCTAATTATGAACTAATTACGAAGAGTTGAATTACATGCAATGATTATATCGACTTATAGTTTTGAGTAAAATTAATCTATAATTTTCAAGAGTGCGTCTCAAGTTTTTAGTGGAATAACTTCGAGATTAATAAACTGAATAAATAATTACTCTTAGATTAATAATTAACATGATTAATTATTAATTTTTAAAAATAAAATATTTATTAAAACTTTATAATAAAGAGTTTATTATGAAAATAAATAATTAATTTGATTGATTATTTTTTACATTTATTTTGGTATAATAAATTAGTTATTAGATAAAATAAAATGTGTTTAGACACATTATTCATATAATAATTGATATGAATTGCACATAAGTGTTATTATGGAATATCACATAAGAGAATTTGCTCTTGTAAGTGGTTATTATGAGTTGATGGAGAGAGAAAAATTTTATTTTTTGATATTTTTGATAATATGATTATTGAGAATATTAAAAATAAAATAATAAATTTGATTTATTAGATATTTAAAATTAATAATATCTAAAATTATTAAATAAGATTTGATAATTTAGATATTATTTATTTAATTTAGATATTATTTATAAATTAGTTGTAAGCGGTCAAAATATTTTAACAGATAAAATTATCTAAATTAAATGTTGTAATAGATAACGTTATCTAAATTAAATGTTGTACAGATAAATATTATCTAAATTAAATAATATTGTAGAGTCCGTGAAAATTTGGATTTTCCTAACTACTCATGCATGATTTGGGGAGGAGTTATCCTCCCCTAAACCACCGTGCGTGGATTTGGCGGTGGAATTAGGGAGGGTTTTTCCTTCCTTATTCATTTTGGCCTATATATATATATAAAGGGGGTGGGGGATTAGGGTTGTTTCATTAATGCCGCCAAGAAAAGGAGAGAGAGAGAGAGAGGCGAGAGCGAGAAGAAGAAAAGAAAGAAAAGAAGAAGTGGGGAAGCAAAGCCCTCCATCGTATAGGAAAAGGTAAGTTCTTAACAGATCATTAAAGATGGGAAAGAAATAGGCAAAGGTTATGAACGTGGTGAGGGGATTATATATATATATATATATATACACATATAAGGTAGAGAGAAAGATGAGTGCTCGGATTGCGATAGACCCAATGATGGGTTCTAGAAGAAAAATAATTTTATTTTATTTTATTTTTATTAAAGTTTATTTATTAATTAAAAATATATGAATTATGTCAGCTGAAGGGACAACCAGCGTGACAGGAGGTGTTAAATTCAAGTCATCAGTGATGGTGTTAGCCGAATTGTGAAGTAAGAATTCCTACATAATTTTAACGCTATTATATAATAATTATTGGTTTTGATGATTTACGTTGGATGAATTATGGATTTCATGCTATTTTTTAATTCTTGGTTTGGTTTGGTTGATGAATATTGCCTAATTATGATTTATAAAAAATTTTATTGTATGGTTGAGTTGGCACATTGATGTGCATGGCTTGTATTGGTTGTGATGCATGAGTGCATGATGGTTGATGCTCTAGGCTGACCATATAGAGCCTTGCCATAGGCTAGAAATTGGTATGTTGCCAGTCACAGGCTGGAGTGTGATAA